>CAIIXF020000012.1:23414367-24014367 GCA_903813345.2 Owenia fusiformis
ATGAGATCCATGTAAGCTAATATATGTATGTGCCTATGAGATCCATAGTTGTCAGCTGCCAATGATCACTGAATATATCTATGAGATCCATGTAAGCTCCTGTATGTGTCTATGAGATCCATAGTTGTCAGCTGCCAATGATCACTGAATATATCTATGAGATCCATGTAAGCTTAATATATGTATGTGTCTATGAGGGAAAATGACACAGAGCAAATCGACATAACTTTTGTTATGTGAGAGAGGGAAGAAATTGGACCATAAAGAAAATATCTTCGCATTTCCACAATTTTTGATGATTGGACCTCATGAAAAATTAAAATGCTTCCCCCATTTTGAACCTGTGCATAACAGGAGGTCCCCAGGCCAAGGCAACGCTCTTCCAGTAACGCTATCAGATCATCCACAGTTATTTGAGCCTTTAATGAATTAAATTGTGAATAGGATGTCAGTTTTGTATTAAGGTCTCATGGAAGTTAACAGGAAATGACAAAACAAAAAATGACAAAGCCATGCTGGATTTTGAAAAATTTTTGAACCAAGATAATAGAGTTCTGTTTGGACCTCCAGTCAGTTTAACTAGTTCCAAATATCATTTACATGACCAGGAACACAATTGAAATGGTCAGAATGACCATAAACATGATAAAATAACCTTTTTAGCCCTCTGAAAATGTGACTGAAAAATAGCTAAAAGTAGGTGCTCAGGAAAGGTCAATGAACAGAATCTTTTGATTTTTTCAGAAAATGTGTCCAATATATTGCTCTAAATGACACAATCTTTGAAATTTAAAAAAATCGTCTGAAACAATAATGGCTGTAGTAAAAAGGAAAATAGATCGATTTTCAATTCAGTTTTTTTCAATTTTTTCTTTTTCTAAGAATGATATCAAATTTTTTTGAATTGTATCATTTAGAGCAATATATTGGGCACATTTTCTGAAAAAGTCAAAATATTCTGTTCAGTGACCTTTCCTGAGCACCTACTCTAAGCTATTTTTTAGTCACATTTTCAGAGGGCTGAAAAGGTTATTCTATCATGTTTATGGTCATTCTGACCATTTCAACTGTGTTCCCGGTCATGTAAATGATATGTGGAACTAGTTAAACTGACTGGAGGTCCAAACAGAACTCTGTTATCTTGGTTCAAAAAATTTTCAAAATCCAGCATGGCTTTGTCATTTTTTGTTTTGTCATTTCCTGTTAACTTCCATGAGACCTTATACATAGAGATTTTACATTTTGGCATGCCAACCTAAGGTCCTTACCATGGCATGGGTGCACTAAGGTCCTATCACTTTTGGAAGAGTTTATTTTCATTCAAAAGGTAGTATAGGAGTCGATACATTTTATAAGCACAACATTTGAATACACACTCAGTGGAGTCAGTTACTTGAATAAAACCTAGACATTGCAAATCTATATAGTAATGTATTAGTATAGTATTTAATTTATCAATTGTGCAAAAGACCCCATGCAGAACAGTTCTAGTGATAAAGACAATCTTCCCATTACAAACCAAAGGCTTTACCAAAATGCCCAAAAAATCACTATTGATTTTTCTATTATTGCAGACATTTATGGTTAGTTTATTGACTAAATTTCACAAACAGGCACAATTCTAAAAAATCTTACTTGGAAATTCAAATTAAGGTGCTATGGAAGTTAACAGGAAATGACAAAACAAAAAATGTCAAAACCATGTTGGATTTTGAAAATTTTTTGAATCAAGATAACAGAGTTCTGTTTGGACCTCCAGTCAGTTTAATTAGTTCCACATATCATTTACATGACTGGGAACACAAGGAAAATGGTCAGAATGACCATAAACATGATGAAATAACCTTTTCAGCCCTCTGAAAAAGTGGAAAACGATATTTCCCATGTTATTTTCCAATAGGAAAAATCATTGCTTTCAGCTAAGTTTGGTCACCCATAATGAGTATCTTTAAAACCCTTGAAGGAATCACTTATTCCTTTAAAGTGGTTAACTATGTGTCAAAATGCAACATATTGATGCAAGAAAAATTAAAAAAAGCAGGGATGGAAGGGGTCGAAAATTAGGAAAACATTTCAGAAAAAACATGTGGGTGGGTTGTTTGCATCTACCCTGTCTCAAAGTCAAAATTATTTTATCATCTCTAGAAGTGATTTTCCTGGAGGTAATGCATTGGCCTAACATATGCAATTGTTTAAATCCTCAGAAAATGGCCAAAATCCAACATATGACTGTCCAAAATCTGTTGCGCTAATTTCCCTCCTCCTTTCAAAGCTCCTATGACATGTATGATTTAGAGTAATATATTGGGCACATTTTCTGAGAAGTCTTTACATGATGTTTAGGGTCATTCATTCATACAAACTAGAGAGAGTATGAGAATATTGATTAATCCAATCTGAGTAATATGATAGATAGTTCGTCGCATGAGAATAACTTTGTACTATCTCACATTTTTACGGAACTGAGAAATCAAGGTTTGAAAGTTTAGAGGTCTGTATCTTACTTAGTATTGCTATGTGAAATTTGATTTTTTGTATGTCACCTGGTCTCACCCTAGAGATATCGTATATGAAATATCATACCTTGAAACAATTTACAAGATCCTTTTTTAAAACTATGGAAATGGAGTTGATACAATTTCCCACCGGAATAACAGCTTATTTCTAATTTCAAATTGTCATATCTGATATCAACTCTTTCAACCAATCAACTCTCTAAGAATTGGTCATGTGACTTGCAAAACTTGGAGTTATAACAATCTTTTATTAAAACAAAGTATGCCAATATGCATGTTATTGTATCTAGAATGAAAAATAATGTTTTGCTTTGTAAAAAAATCTTCAAAAACCAAAGAATATTATTTAATAAAATAAAGAAAATTCAATTTATAAAACTTTAAAATCAATTTCTCAAATAAGTACAATTATTTCTTAATTTTGGAATCTCAGGACACCCTTCAAAAAGAATTTATTGCCTTTGAAACTAAGGCAGAAGTACAATGCATTGAAACCAATGATGCCAATACGGTCCCCCACATATTTCCCTCGGTATAAACCCTGTAGCCTAAACCTCCCAGCACATTACAATGTAGCCCCTGAGGGCCGGTCCACTGGTCATTATCAGGTTATTTTTGATACAGACCAGTTGATTTTTTCACTGGGTATAGGAGAATAACATTGCAACTGGCCCGTAATTCCATTTTGACCAGCAGGTTTCAGATCCTTAGGGCCTAAGACATAACCAATTTTTATTACATGCACATGGAAGAAATTTGAAAATTGAAAAATAATTTCTAATTCATTTTAGATTAATGAAAGTGATGAAACCTCGATTTAGGTAATCACATTTTGTTCATTGGGATGCAGCTATCATTATCCATTCATTTTCTGTTGTTTGCTACTCTGTGGAGTACAATTGGGAATTGAAGCAATTGTAGAAGTGCAGACTAAGAGTGGCTCTTTGTAAAGAAATTGAACCAATTTGTTACTTTTCCAAAATAAAATGTAGATGATCTAAAAACAATGATCCCAAAAATGCAAAAGAAAGGACAAATCTGAAAAACATACTAGTAATAAAATAACTAAAAAGATCCCAGATGTTCAGTGAAAAGCGCAAAGTAAATCATAGATGAAGAGAAAATAAAATAAGTGTTTTAAGGGACTATACTAACATAAAGATAACTCCTTATTGATATAGTGTATGGTCAGTAAAAGTTAAAGCTAGTTTAAATAGATTTAGCTTTTTTCCACAAACTATAAAACATCATTTTGAAAGAGATTTCAATAGTATAAAGACAGTGATTGCCTTTGAGCAATGTAGTGCAAAATATGACAGTTACTACTAGTATTTGTTTTGATTACTATATCTAGTATATAACCTATTATTATGTACTCTATTTGAAGAAACAAATAAGTAGTCATTTTCAACATTTAATGATGACAGCTTCGTATATGCATTTCTATTGCATTTGGCCATTCAAACCCCCATAAGACCTGGTAGCAGGGAAGATAAAGGGTACTTTTGACTGCTCACATGATCTAATTAACTGGTCATTTGTACTTTTCATCTTCCCTGGTAGCAAGGATTTAGGTTTTCGAGGAAATTAGACATTCTATTTCATATCATGTGGCCATGAATAATACAATGAGCATCCCTAATACAAAGAGTAATTGAGGGCATATAATTTGAATATGCATGGGATTACACATACTGTATCATTTTATTTTTTTGATCTACTTGTAATAGTTCTAAAACTAAAACATGAAAGGCCAGGCATGCAAACTGGCATGGTATTGTGTTACAAAACATTATTTCATGCTAGATAGAATAACATGCATATTGGCATACTTCGTTTTAATATAAGATTGTTATAACTCCAAGTTTTTCAAGTCACATGACCAATTCTTAGAGAGTTGATTGGTTGAAACAGTTGATATCAGATATGACAATTTGAAATTAGAAATAAGCTGTTTGTCTGGAGATGGTACAATTTCACACTGAATTCTAGCTTAATGAGAGGGAATTGAGATGGGGCATGTATCTGAGATGAAAGCCTGTGTTTTAAATAGTAAAATTCAATTTTTTTGAAAGAGGCAGTTAGTACAAAGTTATTCTCACGCGACGAATTGTCGACTCATGTTTAAAAGTCATGAAAACAAAACTATTTAGAATGGGATCACTAATGGAAATGTTATTAATGACTTAAATCGTAAACGGTTAAGTTGTATTCCAAGAAACTTATCAATTTAGAAATGCAAAATGTTCAATTTTGTTTTTCAATTATAAAAATGGCACCTGTAGAGAACAACGTTTACAAAATTATTTTAAACGGAGATATTTACTTATGTAACATTCGTTGGCATGTGTCAGGGTGTAAATATGAAGAATATGCTTTTGATTCTGTATCTTGTTCCCAAAGGAATTTGTTAAGGAGCGGGTATATCTTAACGTACTTTTATCATCCCGAACTGAAACATTTCGAATACTTATTTCGAAAACGCTTTGTTGAGAATGGATGCGAGATGTACTCAAAATTAATACGTTAAAATGTGCATTATCATCTTAATAACCACCTCACAAATTATTTTGGAAATCAAAGAAGTACGATTTTTGAGATTTTTATTTTCGAATGTTGACTTAGTTACTCGACTTGACTGTTGGTAGGAATTTATTCATCATTTGCAGGTATGAAGCTTTGGATTCATTAATTGTGCTACTAAGAGTGAACGGGAATTATTTGTCTACCGCTTAGGAGGGTTTGAGACATGAAACTTAGAATTTAGCTCATTACTTTCAAGAAGCTCATTACGGGAGGGCGGCCACATTTCAAGTCAGGAAAAAATTGCGCGAAAAAAATGTTAGGCTTCTAAAACCAAAAATTGGACTATATTTTGAAAATTTAATGTCTCAAGGGTAGATATATTATTGACTAAGGGATAATACCAATATCCCGAACCGACTGTAGGATGATCTGATTTTCATAACATTTAACCGTGTTGTGGATTAGTAAGATATATTCTGATTTCGCTGTTTCATACGATCGGTTGAGATGAGAATATAGATCCTATTAACTGAACCAATGACTAAAACATCTATTTAAATAGGGAGATGATTGTTATTTGGGGATTATTGGCACTTCAACAAGTTTAATCAAACCAGATAAAGTACAATCTGTATGTAAAAGGTATTTACAAAAACACTAGACTGGTTGGCAAGTTCCAGCCTGGCATATTGACAAGTTGACGACAACTATTCATGTAGTGATCAACACTGGCTACAATTGAACTAGTTAGGTAATGAAGAATATTCTTTTAATTAATTGTCAGATTTATGCCTTTTACCATGTTAAATCTCACAAATCTTTTGTTATATACAGTATATGGGAGTATTTTGATACAGGTATCCCGCCGACTCGTTAAACTATAAGTACTAAAGTAGGCCTATTTTCACTTTCAAGAGCCTTTTTAGAGTGTTTCATATGATTCTGGTCTATGACATTTTAAGGAAAATTACGAACAAAAATATTGATGAATTGATCATGAAGAACACGAGGCGTCTTTAGATTATCTGAGCATCCAAATAGAAATTCAGGAAACTGCTAAAATCATTTTCTAAATAAGCAAAATGTACTATTTTTGAAAAATCATTGTGTAAAATCCTAAGCTTTAAAACATCTTATCCAGGACTTTATATGGGACAGCCGTTGTATAACTTTGTAATCCAAAAATAGTTGCTTGCGCATGAGCACTCGCACTCCTATTTAACACATATATTTATGCAAATCTACCATATCAACATTCATCGAAGTCGAAGTCGGCAAAGCAACAGAAATGGCATCAAACAAAGCATCTGACATTTGGAAGAAAAAAATGAAAACATTCCATACTGTCTGTGATAGAGATAACGACGGTTTCCTAACACGAAAGGACTACGAAGACATCGTCGTCAGGATGACTGCGTATATGAAGGAAAGAAAAATTGAGCCATCACAATCGATGTTAGAAGCTATCCGAAGAAATTACGTCGACGAAATGTGGTGTGAGTTTGTTGCGCTTGGACCGAATAAAGGTGACACGCGCAAAGTGAGCGTTGAAGAATTTACTATCAACGTTTTTCGATCACTTGCAATTGGTCTACCGGAATCAGATAAAGAAAAAGTTGCAGCAATATCGCTCTGTAGTAGCACCGCTGCATTCTATTTTGACGTCATCGACTTTGATGAGAATGGCACTATCTCCTACGATGGATATGAAGGTTTTCTTAACCTGATTGGTGCTGATCCACGACAAGCAAAAACCGCTTTCAAATCAATCGACACCGATGGCAATGGCACCATCAGCCGTGAAGAATTCGCCAGTGCGTTCCTTGACTTCTGGCTAAATCCAAGCAAAGAGGGTGTGGGGGAGTTGCTGTTCGGGAAACTGGTCGACTAGGTGCAAACAAACGATTAATTGGTGTACGTGACTTCTGAACCCCTCTACGCGATCATGTCATGATTCGTTCGGACGATTTACTTTGGCAACAATATATTCGACTTCGATACTTGGACAAAATATAAATCAATTTCACTTTGGAAGTAGTTAAATATGGCCTTTGTATATAATTAGGGGGAGTGAGAGGGACCTAACAAAATCGAACATAGATATTGACATTTAATTTTACATATGCACTGGCTTAAAAATGGGACACCTACATATACTCTTAAAATATTGAATGAGAACCGAGTGCAATGAAAATCGATCAGCATGTAGTTACATTTGTGGATAAATAAAATTTTTAATCAAAATATCACAATCTGAAATTGCCATAACTTCTAAAGCATTAGGTATAAATGATATATGAAAACATGTCATGAAAGCTCATTAAATTCCCCATCTTTATCTGCGTGATCATCAATATTTTAGAAATTGTGCAGTGTCCCATTTTATGGCCCACCTTGTGTATAATATATTGCACTGCAGAGGGAAACCTTAGTGTAATATGTTATATTGTTTAAAATACTGTGGATTATAACATTTAGTATGATCATTTCAAAGAAAATTGGGAGATTAAGCTTCACGCTTTAAAAAAACATGCTAGTGAGTGTGTAATATTTCGACCACCGGGGATTACAGTTTACTGTCCCGCTCTCAATTCACTTTTCCAGGGATCTAATTACAATTATTTTCCACATACTTTTATACTCAACCGGCAAAGTAAACACTACAAATGGGAAAACTAATCCAGAGAGGACCATAATTTTACACGTTTACGTACACGTTTGATATGAAACTCAAGTGTAGCTTAATCTTCTTATTTAACGATAGATTGATGAGCAGTTAGGTTTTGAATTCAATCATTTTTAGATAAAAAAAACTGTTCATTATTATGTATTTGAACTTTCGAAATAGATTTTTAAACTTATTATTTGTTTGTCTTTTCAACACTATCTAATGCAATTGTTAAATTTAAACCATAATGTGGAGATAGGGTGGAGTCAAATTGATACTTTTACTATACTGGGGACCAAACCAAAATACCCGTGACCTGTCTAAAAAGTCATTTGCCATACCATAATTTTAACTTATCCCTTTTCGTCGTCAAGAGTTTACATCTGTCATTTGATTAACGCATTTAAGCCCAGAACTTAATGAATTATTGAATGATTTAGCTACAAATGCTTTGTCTCAAGACTTTGAGTCTTTAGTTTTGCAATATATCTTGGTCCCAGTCAGTGAGATTTCCTGAAATATTCATAATGCATGCTTAAATTGTATCTTAGAGTGGAATCAAATTATTTGTGGAACTCTGAGACATAATTCCCACACTACTTTTACTAAGAGATTGGTTGCAAAACATAAAATATTGAATTGCATAGTTAATGTGGTGTCACAGCAAAAAAAGTGAATCAAATCCCCATATGCGCATATGAATCCTGTATGAATCCTGCCTCCAGGATTCATGCAGGATTCGCTGTTTAAGTAGTTTACAAATAAATCCTATTATTATGTAATTTAGTTTAGTACGTTTGGACCTAAAAGGGCATCAGTACTCATAAAATCCTATTATATATATTGTCTTGATGCCATTATTCGAGTGTTGTTTATGTTAGTATGTGAATATGCCGCTTATTGTTCAATTGGTGTATGGTTGTTTGGGTTATCTGGTTGTTTGGTGTCTTCTATCTGTTTAATTTAGGGGGGAGGGGTGTGGTCGTGTCTGTTGGTTGAGGTTTTGACTAGGTTTTGTACTCCGTATTGTCAAATATTTTGATTCCCCCGTATTTCTAATTCCTTTGGAGGTTTAGGCCTATGCGTATTGGTAACCTGCATCAGGGTGTGGTCGGTTCATTGTTGAAATTAGGATTGATTGTTTGGTTCATTGTTTGTACTTTATTGTCAGGTATGTTTTATACTAATATTATATTTATTTGGGGGGGGGGGTTGTTGATTTGTTCGTGTTTGGTTTCATTTTTTATTTTTTGCGGTATTTTCGTTTGTTAAGATGGTGAAGTTGGAGAAGGAGGATGCTCAAACTTCACAGAAGTCATCTGGATTATTGTAGACCAATTAAGTGTATCTCTGTTATAGATGAGCTTCTCTGCACTGGAGTGATCTGAGATGCCTTCTTGCAATTCTGTGGTTAATAAATGATACACAGGGTGAGCCAAAAAGGTAGCCCCAACAAATATTCTTTCATTCTGAAAAGTTTATTTGGTCTATTTTAAATCATTTGGGGTAGCTTTTCACTACACGTGCACAGGAATTGTATTATGACTCTCATTTCCTTCGTATGTCTTTTTTCTTAACATTAGAGATGAAAATCTGATGAGCTTTAAATTTATGTCCTGTCAGCGTCGCACATTTCGGCATTTGGGGCATGTTTTGTACGTGGCCATAAATCGTGACAAATGGAGAAAGAAAATGGAGGATTAATAGAAGGAAAGAACATTGAACAAGGTTTAATTATGCTAAATATGAATGCTGAGATATTAACATACATTTGTTTGGGCTACATTTCTTGGCTCACCCTCTACTATCTTTGTGTTGAGGCGGCCACAATTGTTTTCCATTTCACACACTTTTCTGTGTTATCCTTTTGATAGTTATTACTATATGAGATGGAAACTTCTTGGTTTTTAGTCAATGTTTGCTATGTTGTAATTTTTGTAATTTGTGAATCATAATTAACATGCTCCCGAGAAACTGCTGATTATAAGAATTATATGTCTAGAGAGCATAGAATGCTTTTGCAGTTGTTCTTCAATTTAAGGTTTCATCTCCTACCACAACTGTTTTCAATACTTGAATGGTTATATAGACACTCTTTGATTTATTTTTACTAAGCAAAACATCTAAAAACATCAATGTACAGATTCACTTTGTAATACTGTGGTATAGATTTATGTTATTTTTTAATTTAAATAAACCATCTCCAATTTACATTCCATGCCTTATAAGGCGATCTACATGTATTTATGTAAGTGATCAGTCATTGTCACTTACCATGACATACCACAGGCCTTCGGTTTGAGTGAGTTTAGGACCAACTCCAAAATAACTCAAGCTCAATGCTCAATATAAAGGACGTTTAAGCCTTTATAACAATACTCCCTCTTGGGGGTCGTAGCCACTTTAGCCTCTACATATGATTTCTATTTGATTTCGATGAAAAAACTTAACACTTTACCACTGGGAAACAACATACACTCCCCTCCAAAAGTTTGGCAACCTTAGCTCCCTCATTGAACTACGTGCTAAAGCCTCTTTATGTTTGAATTCTTATTTACATAACCTGCGATGAAAAAACTCAAAATTTTGATTGAAATTTAACTAGGTTTCATTTTTAATGGCTCCAAATTTCCAAAGGATAGGTATGGACGAAAATAAAGGTGTACTTACAATGATACGTGTAGGTAATTCTGTTAATTTAATGGGTTCATCATTTATTTATCGACTACTGTAAAATAAATGTTCACACAGGTTAAAAGAATATTCTATATTTCTTTGAAATGCATTTCATAAAACAAATGTTTCATTCTATTTTCGGGCAATACCTGATGCATGTATTGCCCTCCACAGAATAAAATATTTGCTCATTTTTTTTATTTTTCTTGGGATATGGACCAATGAGAGAGTGAATATGACAGTGATATAAAAATGAAGGTTATTAATGGGAGGGGTGGAATGTGCATTTTTCCCAGCGTAAATATGATATTGGGTAAAGAAAATATGATATTGACTTAGGGCGATAGCGCGAGGGTCAATATGATATCTACCGAGTAAATCATATTCCATCACGACCATTAATGACCTCCATAATGTATTTGCTGAAACTTATTTGTTATAAAGCTTTGCATGTCATCACCCAATGATGATAATACAAAATTATACAATATAATTCATCATATAAGAGTTTTCAATTTTATTTAGGAATAAATAATGATACAGTCTAGAGGATAAGGTAAAACCACCAGAGTGTGATACCATAACATGCCTAACCTCCCACAGTTATGGGCGGATCATTGTCACTCCATATATCACATACTTTTCACAGTTAATGGGTTCAGTACAAATAGGTAAGGAAACCAGTGACCGTAACTGCTGTAGTAGTTATTTATGAATGTATTATGGTTTGGGTTAAGTTCAGATTACATTTGTTGATTGTTAATTTTACATTCCATAAAGTTGTAAAAATAATCCAACATCATATTCATTTTCTAACGTTTTCTTTAATTAATTTATCTATCATACACATAAGATAAAAATTACAGAATGAATCAAATGGTTACATTCCACATGCCATAAGATTAAATGGGCAACTTGAAGTGATTCACTTATTTTTGATTTACGTATCCACAAGGTATACATATTAACGTTTATTGACATATTAAATATTTAAAATGAGAGTTATGAAAAGAAAAATGAAACATTACGACAGAATCAATCTAAAACTATGACACTTTTGATAAATGTTTGAAATAATATAGTTTGATTTCATATTTCATCTTTTTGTTCGTTTTTTGACGGCGGTTGGTGGTTTGCGGTTGACGATCGGTGTCTGTAACAAATTCTTACAACTTCAAATAACTTAACAAATTTTAGACTGACTTCAATTTTTTACAAAATCATCTACATGTTTTCAGAAGTTCAAATCCGACTTTTTATACCCTTTGCATTCGTTTGACTTCAATTCTTGTCTTCTGTAGTTTAACTAGACTCTGCACGCAGGGTAGACTTTTTATTTAAGATTTGATCTTCAAAGACCTTTTCAAGGTTCAGAAAGGTCTTTTTTCAACTTGTTTCAAATTAACCTTTTTTCAAAATCATCTTCAAGTTATCAGAAGTTCAAATCTGACTTTAGATTCGAGATTTGACCTTCAATGACCTTCTGAAGGTTACAAAAAGGTCATTTTTCAACTCAAATTGACCTTTTTTCAAAACCATCTACAAGTTCTCAACAGTTCAAATCTGACTAAAGATTTGACCTTCAATGACATTCTCAAGGTCAAAAAAGATTTGACCTTCAATGACATGTTCAAGGTCAAAAAGGTCTTTTTTCATCTTGCTTCAAGGTGACCAGTTTTTTTCGTTATGGTCTCCGTTCATTTTGAAGCCGGTTGGCAGTTGGTGGTTGGCGATCGGTGTCTGTAACAAATTCTTACAACTTCCAATAAATTAACAAATACTTAGACTGACTTCAATTTTTCAAAACTATGTACATGTTTTCAGAACTTCAAATCTGACATTATATTTAAGATTTGACCTTCAATGACCTTATCAAGGTCAAAAATGTATTTTTTCAAATCAAAAAAGATTTGACCTTCAATGACATTTTAAGGTCAAAAAGGTCATTTTTCATCTTGCTTCAAAGTGACCAATTTTTTCAAAATCATCTACATGTTCTCAGAAGTTCAAATATGACTTTAGAGTTGAGATTTCTCCTTCAATGACCTTCTCAGGGTCAAAGAAGGTATTTTTTCAACTTGCTTCAATTTGTCCAGTTTATTTTCTCAAAATCATGGACAAGTTCTCAGAAATTCAAAGGATGAGTCTGGGATGAGTCTGGGTATCGACTTAGAAAATATTGAAAATTGTAATGTCTGAAAAACCAACTCAATCACACATATTATTAAACTTCAATATCTTATCCTTCTTCTGAGATTACAAAAATATCAATTTGTATCACAATTGATGAAGAATATTGGCATCAAAGACAGTGTATATTTGTCAGAATTGAAAAAAAATTAATGGCAAATATTAAATGAATTATTTATACAAAAAGTTTGAAACATATCCTCCAAAACATTGCTTACTTTCTTTGTATAGACATTGAATGGTATTTCTGGATAAGTGAATTGGTGTTTATCTGGGTAATCAAGGGATTATAGTCACTCAAGGTTACTGAGCATCCAGTTTTGAGACTTCAATTGTGTTGGTGAAGTTACACATATTTCAGTCAATTCATGCTGACTGAGCACAACAGTTTGGTTTCAATTTTATAATCTCTATACATGACCCTGGTGATGAAGAGTCAGAATCAGTCAAAAAACAAACCGGAAAACTGTGCTCATTGTGAAAACTAAAAGTGAAGCAACTTTTTCTGATATTTCTTACATCAAATGGCAGCCATCCTATTTTTCCCCCTTCAAATTAAACTGGCAGGAAATTCAAAAATTTGAAAAAATTCCTAATCGTTAAATATATTTCAAAAATATGATTTTCTTTTTAATTCTTCATGGGTCTTAACTTATTTCTTTTTTGTATGTCATACATAGTTGCCATTGGTGTTTTTTTCATGATAATGACTATTTTTTGTTGTTAAGATACTTATTCTGACTCTCAGCAGGGGGTTAATTGTGCATCAAAACTCGCGAAAAAGTAAATATACTTATCAAATATAACTACAGTAGGACAATAATAAAAACCATATTTCACATACATTTGACTGAGGGACCAAAAGGGCATATATCCAGACACATCCTTTGACTAAGATTGAACTCATAATATTGTGAGCAACTAGGTGGTGAAATCTTGTCATGTTAATGCCTTGTTTCTTCTTTTTCCTTTTTGAGGAGTATTTTTGCACAAACGTATTTTTCTTTCTTAGGTGTCACAGTGACCAGTGTAGGTTACTGGTCTGGTTTCATGACTAGATTACTTTGTCCGCTTGTTCCTAATATAAATTGTATCCTATTTTTCCATTAATTTGTATTAAACAACCACACGAGACATAGGATAGGCCCTTCAATATGGTGAAATTCAGCACGAGTTGGACAGAATGTCGTACGTAGCACGAACCAACGAGTGTAGAATTTCACCATAATGAATCATTCTGATACTCATAGCATCTTTCTGTTTCACCTGAGGGCTGAGAAGAAATGAGATGACATGGTTTATCATGATGATAATGAATGGCTATCAAAGTCTTACTGTAAGTGATCCGTTCGCAAAAGCTTGCACTTTCTGAAGCATAAGACCATGGGTTATGTTTGTGCCAAAATGGTAATAATAATTTTGCCTTAATCTCACAGAATCATGGAAGAACAAATTTTATCGAACAATGGTTGCGCCATTTTGTTACGAAAACGGTTCCGTTTTCATAACTCGTATTGAGTTCATCCACAGTGAGAATTTTGCATAGATTTCAGATCTTAGAAGATGGTCCAATTTGTGATTATGACATGTATAATATCTCAATGACTAGAAGTCCAGCTTTATGAGACATCACAATGTTCGTCAGTCTTATCTAACATAGAGGTAAGTAGGTCCTCAACATCTGATAAAAAGAAGTTATTCACCAGGAGGGATTTGATATGGGGAATATCGCAAGGATGATATCAGTATTTCCTGAGGAACCGCAGTGATTAAAACATCCAACATGACACAAATATTCATACTTTTAATTATTTATTGCATTTGCCATACTTAACATTAATATTTATCCATTGAAAGATGAGACATAATCATATATAGTGGCCTTCTATGTTATCTAATGATAACAAAATGCAAAGGTGGATTTCAAATCAGTTGTTGCTGCACAATGGTACACTAAAAGCACATAACCACATTCATACATATTGGACACATTGACTTTTATATTATGCCTGGGTCACATTTGCTCCGATCCATCGGCCTGCGCCTGGCGATTGGGTGTTTTGTTCAATATTGTATTCAATTTTGAACAAAATACTCATTCGCCCGGGCGCCTTTGTGAAAATCCGAGCAAATGTGACCAAGGCATTACTTATATCATTTAGGCCTCCATAGTATAACCATAATTGTATTACTTGTCAATTGGAACATCTTTGAAAGTGGAACATTTCAGTCTTAAGACCCACAGACTTAATTTTAATTGAATAAAGTGGAACATCTTTTCAGTCATGTGACCCACTGACTTAATTTTAATTGTATCTCTATTAGTGGAACACCTCCTAAGTGGAACAGTTTTAGGGTAGCCAATGGTGTCCCACATACACAGGTTTTACAGAAAATATGTTCATTGTCTGTAATTAGAAAACATACAGGGTTGGCCAAAAAAACTATCTTTAATATCTTTCTAAAAATGTATACTTTTATAGGTCTTTCTTCTACAAGAGACTCACTCTTATCATAATTTATGAGACATACCTTTTACATATAAAGCTACAATACATGTACAAAATACTGAATAAAATTGAGACAATATTCATCAAATATACATTATATATACTATCAATAGACCTTTTCAATAAATCCTGGCCCCTTTTGGTGAATGAATTAAACTAGAATGGCTAGATTTATGATGTAATGTGAAGAGAATTGTTCAAATTTGATAAGAATCTTATTCCTGCCTTAAATATGTAAGAATGACATAGCCACAGATGGAGTGATTTACTGAAATGGTCTATTTCTTCTGCCAAGCTGTAGTTCAGTTGAAAAAAATACATATTTCTCATAAAATATTTTCCTGGTTGTATGTTATGTTTAGCAGCATTTAAAAATATATTTCTCTGTTTGGTCTGTATTACATGTATTACAAATGTCATTTTAAAATAGAAATGGAACTCTGTGTCCAAATACTAGTCTAAACTTGAATAGTAATATTTAATGGCATCAACTGTAACTGGTTTTATTTGAAGGCCTATTCTAGGTGATAAGACATTTTCGTCATGATTTGCTGATTTAAAATAAATCACCATTATATTTTCAATAAATTGGATTTTCATAATTCACATTGAAATCTCTTCCTAAAATGGTGGTAAATTCTTCAAAGTAAATGGCCAAAATAGCCCCAGTTGCAGTTATACAGTTGCAAGCAAACATTCCACGTCAATACGTAGTTACATTCACTACTGTACATGTTATCTGATTTCATTTTAAAGGTGCAACAAAGGACAGATATACATGTACTGTAAGTTGAAGGCAACATTAAAAATGTCACATTTTCACAGAAGTTTTTGTTCAAATCATTCCCAGACTTACCAAAAACATAAGTTCTAACATGATAACACCTTATTTTAGGCTTATTTGGCAATAATGTTGAACATGGATAAAATCTTTTTTATCAATTTTGACATTTTTGCATCATGAACCTTCAATAGATTCCATCTTTGATGAGATAACTAAGTCTTTTTCAAGATAAAAAATTTGTGATTGTCATGGAAACATAATTTTTATAAATATTGCTTCCTACATTCTACAGTTTCTAGACTTTGTTGCCACTTTAAATGGACTTAATTACAACATTATCAGTCAGATTTCTTACAGCATGGATTTCATGGATCATTTTTACTTATATAAAAGTAGCAGTGATGGAGTTCCTAAAAGAATCAGAGACCCTAAGTAGTAAATAGAAAAAATACCAAAATATAAGATATAGTACTGTAGTAACTATAACACCATATGTTTTACAATGTTTAGAAAGTAAATATTAGAATTCATTACTTGTTCATTCAGAGTAAGTTACATACTTGTAGCTTTAAATAAACTGGATAGCAATCCAAAACAAACAAAAAACAAAATAAAATCATTAATAAAATCATAAATAATCATATATATGATCAGTTGATTTAATACAGTTTGGAATTCCTGATAATCAAGTTTTCACTTGGATATAATAGTAGTGACTGGCTCTAAGGATCTCTAATACTAGTATACAAAAATATAGATCTAAGAGATCTAAAAGTGCCTTTTCTGCTTAATGCAGCTTGCTTAGATATGGCTTTCTCTTGTTGAATGATGCTGAATGTTAATGTATGCAGAGTGGCATATCCTGGTAGATAAGCATAATCTAGCAAAGTGGCATATGCTGGCAGAGCAGCATACTCTGGCTTGCTCTTGACACAAAGGTTACCCTACTAGGCCCTCTGAAGTAAAAGGCTAATTAATGAACACTGCATGAATAAGAACTGAACACAATTCAAATTTCATATTCATAACTGACATCACTTATGATAAGTGATTATACAATTTGATGTGATGAGTCATACAGATCATTTAACAAGCATTCTCTATGCTCTAAATATAGTATGCATCTCAAATGAAAATGGTTACAGGCATTTTCATTGCTATATGTAATCATATGGCCTTTAAAGAATCCATGCAGATCCTTATCATATCAACAGTATTTCTCTGCCTTCACTATACTAGGCAAGTCAATCATATGTTTTGAATATGAAAACAGCTTATGAGGTAAATATATTGTGTATTCCTGTTGTCAAATGTCACCAGATAACCTCATTCTAAGTTTCTCTCTTGTCAAATGTCATGAGATGACCTCATTTTAAGTTTCTCTCTTGTCACATGTCACCAGATGAACTCATTCAAAACAGTTTCTCTCTTGTTGCATGTCACCACATGAACTCAATCTAAAGCAAAACTGCTCTCTTGTCGCCAGATGAACTCATTCTAAAGAAGTTTCTCTCTTGTCACATGTCACCACATGAACTTATTAGAAAGCAAAGTTTCTCTCTTGTCACATGTCACCAGACAACCTCATTCTAAACCTAAGCTTCTCTCTTGTCACATGTTACCACATGAACTCATTCTAAAGCAAAGTTTCTCTCTTGTCGCATGTCACCAGACGACATCATTCTAAAGCAAAGCATCTCTCTTGTCGATGTCACCAGACGACATCATTCTAAAGCAAAGTTTCTGTCTTAATCCTTTTAAATTAAAATTTAAGTAAAACATCCACTCTATGCCTTAAATATATGAATAGCCCTTGTAACAAACTGCCTACAAATTGGGCATTCTGCAAGCCGCTTGCCACACTTGGTGCAAGTTATCATGTGTCCACATTCTAACAAAACGCAGTCTATATGGGCGTCCATGCAAATCTTACACATGTCATTGTCATCCAGGTCTACTGTGTTACTGCCACTGCTCGATTCTGAAACACAAATTGGAGCTTACGTTTTAAAGTTTTTTTCAAAAATTAATCATCATGAAAATGTTTAGAATAGGGTATGTCTGGATTTGTTGTGAGTAATTTTTCCTATAATGGTAATACTGTTTTTTGTTTACATGTAAGCTGTTCAGTATAGATAATAATCAACTATGTTTGTCCATTTCTTGAAATCTTGTGGCTTATTCTATTGAACCAATTTAAGTCTCCTTTTCTAACCATTTCAGTAAATCAAAGGAAACTCTCAGTAATGCCAATAAGTAACGAAATATAGCTACATGTAAGATCTACCCCTAGAGTGAAACTTTGAACCTGATTTACCTTCATTCGTTGCATTTGTTGAACCTGATTGGCTGGATTTCTTCTTTTGATCTTGTTTTTGTAGCCAAAGTCTTCTTACTCTCTCCTCAAGTTCCCATTTCTCTACACAACCCTGGAATGTATTTATAGCATTTAAAGTACATAGTAGTAGCAGAGCAATTTAAGAACTGATAATATGACACTAGGGATGGGGTCGATAGACCTTTTAACCTCTTGACTTCCCAGAGTGACAAGATTTCTCCGTCACAACATTTTTAACTAAAATTGCTCTAATTTTGACAATCTTCATCCAATTTACACCAAAAATGTTTTAATATGTGTAGAAATGATCTCTACCAACCAATTTCACTAAATTGAGCAACACCTGTTGTATATGCATGTACATAGTAAAATGTCATAGGCTGACAAAAATGAAAAATTCCCTGGTTTCAACCCAATTTTAGAACCTGGGATTCAAGAGATTAAATAAAACCTGCCACTTTTGGTAAATCAAAGAAACAATGATATATTGTCTAGATTGATCATATCATTGGTTGTGCTTTTTCAAATTAGCAATAAGTTAATGCAGTAGTTCTAAGTTTATCCTATTTTCAGACCTTTCCAATAAACCCTACCACCTTTTGGTAAATCAAAGAAACCATGATATATTGTCTAGATTGATGATGTCATTGGATGTACTTTTTCAAATTAGCAATAAGTTAATGCAGTAGTTCTAAGTTTATCCTATTTTCAGACCTTTCCAATAAACCCTACCACCTTTTGGTAAATCAAAGAAACCATGATATATTGTCTAGATTGATGATGTCATTGGATGTACTTTTTCAAATTAGCAATAAGTTAATGCAGTAGTTCTAAGTTTATCCTATTTTCAGACCTTTCCAATAAACCCTACCACCTTTTGGTAAATCAAAGAAACCATGATATATTGTCTAGATTGATGATGTCATTGGATGTACTTTTTCAAATTAGCAATAAGTTAATGCAGTAGTTCTAAGTTTATCCTATTTTCAGACCTTTCCAATAAACCCTACCACCTTTTGGTAAATCAAAGAAACCATGATATATTGTCTAGATTGATGATATCATTGGTTGTACTTTTTCAAATTAGCAATAAGTTAATGCAGTAGTTCTAAGTTTATCCTATTTTTAGACATTTCTAATAAACCCTACCACCTTTTGGTAAATCAAAGAAACCATGATATATTGGCTAGATTGATGATGTCATTGGATGTACTTTTTCAAATTAGCAATAAGTTATACAGCAATTCTAAGTTTATCCTATTTTCAGACCTTTCCAATAAACCCTACCACCTTTTGGTAAATCAAAGAAACCATGATATATTGGCTAGATTGATGATGTCATTGGATGTACTTTTTCAAATTAGCATAAATGACATCATCAATATATAGCCAATATATCCTCACTTTTGTGATATATCAAAAGGTGGCAGGATTTATTGGAAAGATCAATTGTAGGCAGTTGTTGAAGAATGAGGTTTGCTTTGTTTGTGAATTTGGAGAAATTATGATTAAGTTAATTGGTGTTGATTTTCAAACAAAAATCAGGTGATTGTTCGTCATCAATTTCAAATTTCATGATTATGGGGAAGTTCAAAAAATACCTTATAGTCAACAAAGTTAGTTATAAGTATTTCTTTCAATTGTTTGACAGTCAAGTCTGGAATATTGTTCTCCTCTGTGATGTCATCAAGTTGAGCTCGTTGATTTGGTGTTCGCATATCAGCCTCATTCTGAAACCAGAGATATGATGCCATTAGTGACATGGATAATCGTTGGTTGAGTTAGCAATATGAATTATGTATGGGTATGATTTGCTTTTAAATGTGCATGGAGAAAACAGACTCATTGGGGGCTTGTTATCCCCCTTTTTAATGATAATCAATGACATAGAGATAAGGCTTGATCCAGAAAGAAAGTGCTCGATTTTATTGACAGATTTAATCTATCCACAATTCCCATGTACATGACATGTATATTATGAATGGAGGGTCAATTGATACTGCAGTGGAACTCAACCAGAATGTTACAATGACATTATGTGATAAAATTCCATATGATTCTTCTCATCTGGGCTTGTCACCATATTGTTACTATAACAACTGTTGTCATGACATTATAGTTCCTCTAAAACAATTCATTTTGGTAACAAGATGGACAAATGTGATAAAATTCAATATGTGTCTTTATATCTGGGTTTGTTACTACGACTACAACTGTTGTCCTGACATATTTAGTTCCTCTAATGTGTCAATAGAGTATGTTACCTCATCATCTAGAAGTTCTGTTCCTATTCTCCTGAGTGTCTCTTCCATCTCCTGTCTCTGCCTTGCCTAAAAGGTCATATACTAATTTTAATGTATTTCATTTTAAATATATATCTTCTCATTGAGCCTGTATTAACATATACACCATATTATCGTACATCATGTACATATATCCTTCATTAACATACATCCATATACCCTGTATTGACATATACCCCTAATATAATATGACATATATGTAACATGATATACCCCATATTTACTCCAGTTATGGTAGTGAGTTTCAATTTCTATAAGCTGTTAATCAGTTTCATACTAAAAACGTTACATCAAAAAAGGACTTTTTCAGTTTATACAAATTTTGGAAAAAACAGATGTTATTTTCCGATATAAAATTTTGGAATCATTTTTTAAATAACTGTGTCCATGTGTTGTTACCTTTATAATTTGATCTACTCATTTTTACCATTTCTAACATCAATATTTCACAGCTGGATCTGAATATAACCCCCTTTCATCCAAAAATAATGCCTTACCCTCCCCTATGTCCATCTGATAACCTTTGAACCCTTACCTCTAAATGATATTCATTACAATATTTGAAGGAGAGTGACCTGACTATACAGTTTTAGATTAATAGTAAATTCATGAACATATTTTTTTATTATGATATGCCAAGATAATTCTTGGCTTCATGACAAACACATAACAGACTGGTAAGAAAAATACTTTACATTTACAGAGGGATACAGAAGTAAGGTCAAAGGTGTTGCAATTTTAATACAATTTAATTATTAACTCAACAACTTACTCGTAATCTTTCCTCCCCGCTTGAGGTTCCATTGGAATGGCTTGACTGAGTCTCATTGGTCGATGGTGAACTGGACGAATTCGTATTTTGGTGGGTGGCACTTGAATTTTGAGCAAATGTTGAATCAGGATTTAAATTGTCCGACTCTTGAGAGTTTTGTTCCATTGAACTAGTATTATCATGTTCAGCTGTATTATGTACAGCTACATTAGGTACAGCTACATTGTCTGAGTGATTAGCTGCATTGTTTTCGCTCTGAATTCCACTGTCAGAATCTTGAGTTGAGTTATCAAATCCATGTTGCTGTTTTCTAGCCTGGAAATAAAATAACATTGACAATTAATGATTGATTTTATGTTTAATATTAATATTTTGACTAGGTATCAATTAAATTAATATGATGACTTGGAAATCATTCTGCAACCTTACTACTTTCTGGGAAGAAATTGAGCCCTTGTGATACAATTAAGAATGAACCTATATTGCATTCTACAATGTAAATGACAAAGACTGATCATTCAATTTGATTTGTAATAATTTGCAAACTGAGCTAAATATGTCACTACACAAATATACCTCTAGATCATCTAAACGTCTCTGATTCTCTGCCTGTTCTTGGGCGTACCATTCATTTCCGCTGTGACACAGTATCAACTCTACGAGATCATTCTTTTCTTTACAGTGGTTTGTACCAATATTTTTCTGGGTCAAAAACTGGCGCAAGTCTCGAACCTTCAACTGCATCAAATCATGACGTGAAAAATTTGGCTTGGTAAGGACGCGGCATTTGTTGCAACGTCTCCTTGTGATCGTTCTGGACACTTCCTTGAAGATACAGGCTGAGCAATAGTAATGCTGGCATTCTACACAGAGTTTCTGGAAATGGAATAACAGAGAACGACGTATTTAAAATCTATGGAGCAGATGTAGTTTACAAAATTAAAATTAATATTCAAAAATATTTCCGACTGAAGAAAACAATGATTGAAATTGATTGGTGTTAACATAAAGAATATTCACAATATCAAATCACCACAAACTTCAACTTCACAACACACTTGAACTGTTCATAAAATTGATCAATTGATCAATCAATTATATTATTCTAAAGATATTGTTGGCAAAATACACAAAAAGAAACATGCGATAGCCATGCAAATTTCTAGATTTTTCAAATAGTATAAAAAACAGAGTTTGAAAATACTGTACAAAAATAGCAGGTTGAAAATATGCATATACTGTTTGCTTTAATTCATGAGATACTTTAGGTGAGGGCTATTTGATATCAATATGTGGAATAGGGGCAACCCTGGAGATTCTGAGGAGGGGGAATAAGAAAGAGTAAGGGGAGGTCAAGTTTGACCTAAAAATCCCCAAACTATGTTGTAACACACCACAAAGTGAAGCTTTTTTTAGGTTTTGAGTATTGAATCCATTCACTAAAACTTTAACTTCTTAATGTCATGTTTTACACTGCATTATCTTACAAAACGCTACAATGGGGAAGGGTTGGGCCACCCTAATATGTTAAGGATGGAAGAGGAATAGGGAAAAGGTGAATGTGTAAGGGGGAGGGAGTAAGAACAGATTCAGGAATAGCCATCCCCACATTTTAACATGGAATAGCCCTGATATTTTAGATCATGCAAATGAACATGTACAGAAAACATAATGTACATGGGACCTTTAATTCTTAAAAAAGATAACCAATCCAAACAAGATCTTATCTAAAGAGATCTGATTATATTAAAAAGCACAGCACAGGTGGTAACGTAACAAGAGCTTCAATCTTTCACCATTGTGAATTTTATGGAATTTTGTTAATCAATAATGAATTAATTTGTTAGTAAATAGATCTTCTATTTTTCCATGTGATTAGATCCCCTAAAACAGCTGCTCAGTAAAAGCCATCCTCCGATCACAGGGCTCCAAAATCCAGAATACATTCTTTCTTTTTACCTCCTGCGATAAGCAGTTACCATTTCCCCGATTAAGGACTCGCAATCTGATTGGCTGTCGGAACACTGCGACAGAAATCATGTATAAGTCATCGCGTATAATTAGATCATGTGATTCAGTTAAATCGGGCGCTTCCAAATTGGTTATAGCAGGGGGAAGAAGGAGGTACGGATTCTGGATACCTGCTTAGGAGGATGAGTAAAAGCAAATTCATATTTTTCATAAATCAAAGTTTTGAGCTCAGAAAAAAATTACGCACCTTGAGTCTGAATAATGTGAAATTAGCTGAACAGTTGTCACAAGGCATAGTGATGTCAGTACTGTGTGATGTCAATGCTTTGTGATGTCACTACTTTGTGTATATAGGGGTCTAGAAAGTCTACAAGGAGCACATACGACATAAACACATGTTGTAGAACAAAATATTTTGGGGTCAAACCAAAATGTCAACTAAATTATTGAATAAATAAAAAATAAAGTATATGATAAATTATTAAACTTATGAACAGTGTTCTTATATTTTTGGTTCTTTATTTTTTACATAATATATAATTAATTTTCTAAAATGACATTTTGGCAACTGACCCATTTAAAAAGAACATCTAATAAATAGAACATCTAAAAAATCTACAGCACAAGAAATACTTGTAAAAAACAGAAAAATAATGTAAAATGATTAGGCATGGCTTAAAGGCAGAATCAGATCTATGGGCTGTATGACAACAGTGTAAGAAACAATTGACCAACCAAATTGAATATTTTCCTTATGATCTCAAATATAATATCTCCCCAAAGAACTGTGATATGTAAATTGGTGAAAATATTTGAGATTCTAAGTGCAAAAATGGGGGGGGGGAAATGTTTGATAAATCTGCAACAATCACTTTTAAAGAATACGTAATTGTGAGAGACAATCTTTAGATTTCCTCAAGAAAAGTATGCACTTTAGGTTTGCTTAGTAAATATACATGACAATGACAAAGCCAAAAGTATTCTTAATTTCAAAACGTTTTGTTACGATTCCTTGCTAGATCTGATTCTACCTTTAAGGTCATTCTTGTGAGTGTGAGGCATAATCTAGAACTAAAAACCATTTTCAGGTAAGGTTTATTACAAATGGGAAGACACTCAATTTGACACTGAACATTCCAGTGGTTAAGGGCATTAGCATTTTTTTAGTTCCAAAGTAAACTTTGTCAGCACTTGAGGCCTTCTAATTTATTTCACTAAACTTTTGTTGATTCTACAATATGTTGTCCAAAAATCTGAATTTAGAATATTAATCAGGTCATGGGCATTCAATCTATTGAAAGCCCTTGATCAGATTTATCGGAGTTTTGATCTATTTTTGCATATTGTTGCGTGTCATTGTAAATTGTAGCCCAAATACTTATCAGTCAATGGTTTTTTGTTCCCTTTAATAATGTGTTGCAATAAGTCTACCCTTCTTAAATAACAAGTACAAGTAAATAAAAAACACATCAAGATATTTTAAAATATGCCTTCTAAAGGTCATGCAGCTTGGCCAATCACCTTTGAAATATTTGTCAGCAAGTAATTTAAACATGCTGCATGAGATAATCATGTTATGAATTTACACATTTTGTTATCAAGGCATATGCAGTAAAACATGTAAGTGAAATGTCTTTTGTATCTCAAAATTAAGTTTTACTTGGGAGGTGTACTACATGTACCGAGTTAAATCAGTACATCAGTATATACGACTTTTTTTTATCAGACTTTTGAATACTCGTATTTCACTGATGGCGAGGCAGAACTTTCAAGCCTGTAGTCAACTTTGTCAAGGGGGTGGGGTCACTTTTCAAAAAATTCCAGGGGAGTGCATGTTTGACAATGTTGGCCCAAAATTACTTAAAAAGTGGTTAGAAAGGTGAAAAACTGCACAATTTGAAAGAATTTTTAGCCAAGGGGATTAGATTCACTTGAAAAAATATGATGGGAGAACTCCCCAAACCTCCCTGGATGTGGGGCTGACTTAGATGTGCTCCACTTAACAGGTTTTATTGTTCATTAATATGCTTTGATTGTATTCAACCATCTGGATGTTGATTAAAGTCTTTTTTCTTACCTTTCGTTTAAAAAATGTAAAGTCAGTTGCACACGCTACACATGACATTATAGCGACAGCATTGCTCTTGATGATTTGACGTGACCCTGTTTGCTGGGGTTTCACAGCCCCGTTCCCCATCACAGAGAGACACCTATAACACATAGTGGCAGAAAAACAGAATCATTATCAGGGCTCTCATCAGGAAATATTAAGGGTGTGGTGCTAACATCTTAAGAATAACCGTTCAATCGTGATAAATCATATTTATGTTATGTTTTATACTTTTTACATGCAATTATTGTATATTCAGTCAAGTTTAGACTGTGGAAACAGTCATGATTTGCCAATAGGATGTGGAGGGAGCTAAATAGAGTGTGGTGCTGCGCCACAGTCTAAAAGCCTGGCGAGTGCCCTGATCATATCTGAAAATGAATGTGAGTTTATTGGTGATGTGTGTGTATATGATTGGGACAGGTTTATTGAGTTGGGTCAGGGTTGGGACATGTAATACTCATGAATATGTAACAAAGGATGATACAAAATTCTGTGATATAACCAAACATAGACCTATAAAATATTCCATACAATTTCCTTGACAACTTTAACCCTAAAAATTAAGAAATGTATATAATCACCACATGACTACTTAATATATTGTGAAACTCTGCTAAATATGACAGCGGAGACATTTTTCTCAGGAAAGAAAACAAAAAAATTGAAGAGATTTTTCCATTTATCCATTTCCAGTATTACACAAAAAGCAAACATTGTGATTCTAGTTTGTTGCTTTTCACAACTTCTTGTTTACAAGTTTAATTTAAGGGCCAGTCTTATTTCAAGACATTATTGCAGGTCTTTATGTATTGATAAGTCAAATGACATAAACTGTCTAGCTCACAAGTGTTTCAAACCTTATCATTTTCATAAATGCTTGTAAGATGGGAGTTTGTTGGGTGCATAGACATTTAACAAACGTAGAGATTTAAGTAGAGGTTTGACAAGTGGAGTTACATAATGACATGCAATGTTACGCCTTTCTTCACACATACTGCTTTAGATACTATACATGGCATGGTCAAAATATCATGGTAACTAAGTGCCATATATTGTGGTCATACATGTATTTCAGAATTGAGTTTAAACAGGTATCAGCTTTATATATAACTTGTCTTAAATGTTTTCTATTTTTTAAACCAAAAGTGTAGTATTGCTTCAAACATAATGTTGAACTAGAATAATACCCTCATCTTAATTCCCAAGGTTTACCGGAGACTTTTGGTTTTGGTCTTACAAAAACTTACAAAACACACAAGAAGTGATCAAGATATGAGTTCTATCTTTTGGATTGCTTTTTATGATTATATAGCAAGTTTAAGGTTCAGCTGGAAAGTAACATTTTGGTAAAAAATTGCTCTACCTGCACATGTTATTTTCTGGTACAAAATTAGGTATGAAGGCATGTGTGTATTTCCTTTCTTTTTTCAGGAAAACATCATTACACTGTCTACTTTTAGTAAACCTGGAAACAGGCCAATGGTAGGTCCTGTGTCATCAGAAAACTTTTAAAGAAAATTGGGAAAAATAGAAAGTGTGAAATATCAGAATTTCCTGGAGTTCCCATTGAACTCCTACCAGATATTCTAAAAGAAGACAATGTAATGATACTTTCCTAAAAAAAGCAAGGAAATTGACACATCATACTTTATTTTGTACCAGAAAATAACATGTGCAGGTATAGCAATTTTTTACCAAAATGTTATTTTCCAGCTGTACCTTAATGTTAGACAGTAATGACATTTTCAGTTCTGATTGTTGGAAAATATTGATATTGCATTCTGGGAGCTAATCAATCCTCCTTGAAAAATTCATGACGTTTTGATTTTGAGCACACATTGATGCATATTACAATATGCGCAAAATTCGTTTTTCTGATTCATAGACAATTCGTTCTTTAGCTAAGTCTTATTTTTGGGTTGTACTAAATACCACCTAGGTGCCCCACACCTAGGTGTCCCCATTGAAATGCCTTACTGGCATATTTTACTACTTTATTTCAACATAACATTTTTCCAAGTGTTAATATGGTACATAATAAAGTATTTACATGGAACTTGTGTAAATATTTCTGTTTGTTTATGATATTTTTAATTGTCTTGAAAATTTTGATAGATGTCGAAAAAGTCATTTGTAAGAATAATATTTCATTATTTGCTCACTATGAAATGCTACAAAGTCACTATTTTAGCAACTTAAGTAAGAACAATATATATATTTCAAATATAAATGCACACTTTAGCATAAATGGTGTTTTATTACTACAAATAAGTAACCATACATATGAGCAAAATTTTTCAGGTGCCCATTTTTCTAACACAATAAAACTTTTAACATTTTATTTTCGAATCTTCTTTGCTATATTCTCGACTACAAATAATTATTTCAAGCCTATTAATGTCAAGTTAATATGACAAAGGAGATAATACTATATTTAAAATGTGTACGTGGTTTAAAATGGAATTAGAAATCCAGGTGCCCAAGGGGACACCTAGGTGGTATTTAGTAACACCCTTATTTTTCAAGATCAAAGTTGTGAAAAACATGGTATCAATTTAGCCCTTCTACATGTAGATCTACTAAAAACTGTAGTACTTTTTGTCATCTTGACATTCTCTAGGTGACCTGAAATACAGTTTATCTTATAAAAACAAAACAAATACAACTTGTCTGTCAGTCAAACTCAAATCAATCAGCAATGCCATGGCACTGGCAAAAACACGAAAATGGCAAATAAAAATAAATAAAAATTGGATAGGCATTGGACGAAAACGGAGAGCCAAAGCTGACCAAATTTAATCTTAACAAGACGACTAGATATCTAAGGCAAATTTAATATGGTTTTAGTGTAATTGTAGTTGCAGATTACCGAGATTTGTGTTAAATTTGAGAAAAAATAAAAATTCTCACCACTTCCTGATTGTTATGAAGATGACGTCATATCCCTTGAGCAATAACAAATATTTTTTACTTGATGTTTATCATCGTTTTAAACTATATCTTGGCAAAACATGTATTTTAATATAAAATCACGTGATATTTTAAATTAATAACAGAGTAAATCGTGTCTATCCATTTCTTGTCTGTAGTTTGTTATCAAAAGTCCAATGTCACGTGACTTCTGGGAAACTTGAAAATTTATCGCAAGTTCAATCTCTGTTTTAGCCAAGATCATTGCGCTTTCTGAGACTAAAGGTGCTCTATATACTTTGTAAGTATTTACTTTTTGATTTCAAATAATATTTCAGCACGAAATACTTAAGGGACGCCATAAAAACATTGATATTAAAAACCTGGAATTCCCAGATAAAAATTTCGCAAATTTTGCAAAAATGGGCCGATGTTTTGCCTAAATTTTAAATTTTTATCAAATCTAGCAAAGATCATAATTCTAATTGCAATTTTCGTTCTATTTTTCTGTTATATTATTTATTTTGTTTTACTTACTTTGTAATAATCGTGATTTTATCATATTAGAGAAATAATCATGATTCATGGGCTATTTGTTTGATTTTTGTCATCACAACTTCAGCAGGCAGGGCTTTTCACGCCTTAACGTTGACATTCATTACCCCGAAACCCAATATTCCAAACACAATACTCTTAAACCCAATACCCCGAAACCCAATGACACGACTGACACGATAGTCTAACATACGTTTTTTTGTTATGATTTAATTGAAATAGCAAGTCACATATACAGCACACCATTAGCAAGCTTATCTTGTCTTCTTAATCTCCTTTCTTGCAGTAGTGAATCAAACGATGTGGGATTCAGAATTTATGATAATAAATGATAAAATTTTACAGACTGACAATATAACATGAGTGTCACCTAATTATCCCACCGAACAAAGTTTGAGGTAGATATAGGTTGGAAAGCCATTTGTCCGTCCGTTGGTTACATTCAGCTTTTGCCTCACAGTTCTAGTGGAACTGTCACCATGGCAAATCACCAAGATCTGAGTCCAAAATTGTTCTTTGACATCTAAGGAAACACTTTCGTTTTGTTAAATGTCAATCTTTTGTGCAAATAATTACATCCTCTATAGAATGAATTTATTGCTTCTCATGGATGCTGAAGAAAGAAGATCTGTTGAACTTATATTTTTCCAAATAAGTCCCATTTTATCTATTTGACTACATTTTCTAAAAAATTTACAGAAAAACAATAACAGTACCCTTTTTTATTTTGTCTTTTATACAAAGAAAGTCAGAATTTTTCTTTATAGGGCTTCACACCCCAGGTTTACATCAGCTTTTATTTATGAAAAACAGATTCGCCTTTATAAGAATATACATGTATAATCAAATTTTAAAAGGAGTTTCATTCAGATAGGGGGGGGACTGTTAAAAGCCTTTGCCTTCAAACATAACATTATACCTTAAATAATCAAAAATCAATTTCTCTTTGAGTAGCCATATATAATCTAATTTAAAAAGATAAAAGTTTCATTTGCATAAATTTAAAATATGCAGTTGTTATTGGTTCATGTTAATTAGGTTTCTTAACTCTCCACTTAATTTTAAATTTAATCTGATTCTCTCTATATGCATCATTGTATGTAATTTAAATCCAATTAAAAGAATGTGGCTCATTTGCAGCATTAAAAATATTCTGATTTATTTAATCTTACTATCTAGTGTTCTTTCCTCAATATTATCACATTTTTGTAGATTATGATTGCAATTCGGAAAGCTTATTCTTAATCAAATCAGACATGGATTATTACTTCAAGTTGTAAAACAAGATTTTACTTTTGAGTAAAACTGTCTCTTCGAAATTTATTGAAAGGAATCTGGTAAGTTGATTTCATAACTTATTTTTTCTGCTTGTCGTAACATTTACCTAGAATGCCCAAAAATTGTTCCTACAGTAGGTTGCATCATGGGCATTCAACTTGTTAGATGTTCAACTAGTTGAATGCCCATGGTTGCATACAAAAAATCATCCCAGAAAATAAAGTCATGGTGAAAACCATTACGTATTTGGAAGGAAGAAATATCTGGTGAAATCATTGAAATATAGAGAATACTGTACATGTGGAGAAAAAAAGAAACAACACAAATTAATTTTTTGATTCCACTGGAATTTTCACGGAAATTGATCAAAATTCAGAATTCTGCAATTCCGCATTTTGGATTACCCATGTATGAAGTTTTCATACCTTGGAATCTGAAACTAAAATCCCTGCTGGTTTTGATGAATTATCATTTTATTGAACTTACATCATGCTTATTCTTATGTATAAGGTAAATAGAAGCTGAGCAGTCAACCTCATTAGTATGCAATTAAGGGCAGTTAAACCATGGTTAAGGAGGAATTTGAATAGATCCAATGAGATCTTAGATAACCCAAACAAATTATCTGATTCGTGCAGGTTAAATACAGGGCACAATCAGATGATTGTTGATTTTTCATATAGAAACTAGTTCCTCGATCAATGTGCAGAAGAACACACCAGTATAATTTTAGAATATTATATGTATACCATACTTATATACCCATAGAGGTATAGGCGTATAATATATTATGAAATGAACCCACATGCCATAGCAGAAAAGTACTGAAATTGAGGTATTTTTATTTCAGTTGACATTATAACATTGATGATGTATTTTTCAGTATTTTCCATGCAAAGTTAACTTAGCAGTGATCTCCCCAGTGTTAAAGCAAGTGGGCTTAGCACCCACCTGATATTTTAAAAACAGGCTTACGCCCACCTAAAAATCCATTTGCACCCACTTGAAAATGAAAAGTATCATGAAAAATAGGCATATTTTGACCAATTTCCGTCTGAATTGTTAAAATGAGAGTTTTGCACTAACTTGAGAAAAATTACTTATGATTATGTTATGTTGTTAGAATTTTTTAAAAACCTCAAAAAATATTCATCATTTTATGTCACCACCACAAGTTGTGACACATTGTTATGTTCTGTTATGTACTTTTTATTGACAGTGTTGAGCTGTTGGTGTTTGGTGGTTGTTATTTGGCAGTTAATATCCAACATCTATAACAAATGGCAGGTGGTGCATGTTGATGCCTTGTTTTATCATAAGAGAGGCAATTTACATTGAATTACAAAGCTTCTATACATTTTTCAAATTTCTGTTTGTTAAACTTACATTTGTTTCTTGTTCCTATATTTAATCAACTTTGTTTCTAATTTCCTAACTGTTTATTGTAAAATTTCATTCATATGGGATTTATAGTTTAAATCTGTCAAATGATTAAATAAATAACGGAATTATAATATTAAATAATGTTTGATCAAAATCTCAGCAGTCAAAATGTTGAGACATGCGCAGAGCTCTATTTAGTGATATTTTCATTTCAAATATGGCGGCCAATCCGATGTCTGACGACCCTTACAAAGAATCTAGGCAGTGTGCATTTTTACCTCCTGTGAAATAACAAGTGGAATTTAGTAGTTGTTTTGTGTTTTATTATCATTCTGCATCGTAATTCTATGTGATGTGGTGTTGAAATGTCAGCAGAAATACATATCCATACGATAATCTAGTGAATCAGATAACAGATTTTTCGAAAACCCGTCTTGTGCTAAGAGTGTAAAAACTTGTATTAACATGCTCAAAAGTGCCAATGTGCACATCAATGTCAAGCTATATCAATGTTGTGTCTAAAACAGGTACTTCGTCTACTCAAAACAGCTTGTCATTCACGTATACACGCTTAGCAAACACGACGAAATGATCTGAATCTTGGAATTTCGTTCGAGAGCTAGTAATGTTTGCTCCGGTCTTCGTCATAAGTGTTCATCAGACTTCACGCATGCTCATGAGAAAAACCATCAACCAATAACGTTTATAAATCAATTTTGCGCATGCGCCTTACAACGGTAAAGAAATTTGTATTTATAAACGAACCAATTTGAGATAACCCGATATCAGTCGGAGAAATCTGACGATCTACGAAACTCACTTCAAAAATTCAAATGCGGACTGACGGCGTATTCTACTATGTTTGGATCTAAGATTTTCAGTATAGATAAAGTCTTTTATGATCTTTCGAATGAGGTAAGTCTCTAGTTCGAAAGACAATTCCTATCAACTTAAACAAAAGTTGAGTTTTGACGAAAAATTTTAACATGCGCAGAAGTCCCATTTTAGTTGTACCATATTGACTGTCAGCTTTCTATTGAAGTTACTTAAATTCAGCATTTTGCAAATGAATCGTGGATTGAGTGTGACATTATAGGAATCATGTACTGGGAGGTTTTGCATTCAGGGTCAGTCTCTGGGGAAATATGTGTTATCTCCCTCTGTGGCTCTGCTGTCTGTCGGGAGTATATAACAGATCTATCCTATACCTATTTAGTAGGTTATCCTGGGACATTGATATTATACCTTTTTGTTAAACATTGATTTTAAAGCTAAAAATATATTGTTTGAATAATCATATACTAGTATTTTTAACTTTTGATTATTCGAATAAACATATTTTATCCAAATAATTTTTGAATTTCTGATAGTAGATGTACTAAATATATATTGGCATATATATATAACATATATCCTATCCGCTGGTGACTGGCTCTGGCTGACACAGTAATCAAGTGGATTCAACCTTTCCTTGAACATAATTGATTTTGCCAAGGTTAAGGTTCTAAAGTTTGATGATATTAAATGTATCAATGATTAGTTATGACGTTTTCCAGACAATGAGATATAGTCTTATACCACTTTAGCTTTGTAAACTTTCCTCATTTGCTTTAAATCATTTAAAAATAGAACCCAATTCTACAGCTGGAATTAACATCAAAAAGTATAGATTTTACGTCAAGTGATTTAATTCCTGTGAGTTTCACTCTTATTCAATCAATTGAGAGAATGAGGATATGAACTTGGTGAAATTGAAAGTGTGATTGTTTGTATTACAAACATGTCACCAAAACATCAGCTCTGATGGTGTACATAGTTACTATATACAAGAGGAATGATTTTTATTTGAATAGATCAAATGCCCAATACTAGACATAACATTTACAAAATACTGTAAAGTATTTCATTTAACTGCTTGAAGTTTGAATCATTAAAAATCCTCTGAGATTTGTGAGAAAAGGAACATAAAGATTTTTATCAGCTGTTTGAGATGCTGTTTCATTGATGTTTTAATTAGTCTGAATTCAATAGAATTGACTATTGGTTTACAAAGATCAATTTCTGACTATTCCAATGCAACTCACTTTAAATCTGTATGTATAATATATATTGTCCAATCTTATATATTTATCTTTAAGGTGTTCTTACACAAAGCTAGGATCCTAGCACAAAGCATTTGTTTTGCTTATTTTCTTAAAATCAACATTTTCTAATATTTTACATCCATACATACACTATGATAGTAATGCATCTGGCTCCCTATATATTCTCAAACTTGGTTTGGTATATGTGCTTTTGTAGGATTTGGATATGGATGAATATAAGGTTGCAATGCTATACTAACTATGTATACTGACTAGTACTATTGGAGATTAATTTATGAAATTGAGATTGTAGTTGCATTTTTTATGATCTCTCTGCCTACAATGTAGCAGATAGCACCTATATAATGAATAATGTAAATGGATGGTGAATAGCCAGTTGAGAAATTGTAGTTAATAATTTGCATCAACTATATCCCATTGTCTCTCTAAGGAGATGTCTCTCAACCTGGGTTGGTTCTTTTTATTTATTTCATATAAGTCTCCCTTGACTTTAATACCCTATAGTGTCAGAGTCTACTACATGCAGATAAAGCTCTCTTTTAAGGAAGAAAAAAGGGTAGACTGTAAATCTTGTAAATCTTGCAAAACTTGTAAATCTTGTAATATCTTGTAAAGTTTTAAGGGACTATTCATTTGATATCAATGTCAGTCTTTATGAGGAGTATTGGGATATAGTTCTTTAAAAAGAGCAATGCATTATTATCCCAACGAACGAAGTTCAGTAGGGTAGAGTGAAACCCTCCGCCTGTCCATCCATCCATCTGGAAAAAACATAGAATAAATAATATATCTCACCAAAGAGTTAGATAAAGTTAGACTGATGAATCAGATCGAATGGTTTATTGCATATCAAGAAGTAAGGTCATTTCCCATAAAATTATAAAGGGTGCATGTAGATCGCAAAGATGAGTACCCAAACCATGCTATCAAATACCTGTTAAAAAATGCCATACCTGCATTAAAATTCAGAGTCATTCCTTTCATCAAATAATCAATATACAAAATTATACCAAAATTTGCTGATATAATAATGGCTTTAAACTATTAATTACAATTAAGGAAAAAATTGTTGATTAAATACGTAGCCATTTTTTAATAAAGGGTTTCAATGAAATGGAGATTATATAACACATCTAAAATGCCATTACTTGAGACTTACCCTTTATCCTACAGTTCAACACTATTTTATCATCTTCTTCCAAAAATATTTATGTAAACATCTGATGAGAAGTTTTTTGATAATTTTCCAAAATTATCTGGTACATGAGAGTTAACTTTAGGCTGGGTAAGGAATATATCATAATATAAACATAAATTGAAAGCATTATAGAAATATACTATCCTTTATGTATACTAGGGATAAAGCAAATAGATCAATCAGTTGTCTAGTCTAGCTCTTCCCCTTACTGCAGAATTTGATTGTGTTTTTGGCTCACACAGTGAGCCTATGGGATCGACCAGGCGTCCGTCCGTCCGTTGGTCCGTCCGTCCGTCCGTTGGTCCGTCCGTCAACATTGGCCGCACAAATTAAAACTGCTATTCGGATTGAGTCATATCCACATTCATTTTATGCATATCCATAATGCCTATTTGACCTATCATCGCCATTTCCCAAGTTCGCCCGGTTTCCGAGAAATTGCTGATTTTGACGTCAAAAAGTCAAATTTTCTGTAAATACTAGACACTTTGTTGAAGTAGAACTTTCAAATAACTTGTAGTAGTTGCTGTATATGCAACTTATGTCCTCTGAAGATTTCAAAGCTCTTGGAATTACAGCTTTTGGTGTTTACTCTATAAAATTTGACAAAAAGTGGGACTTAGTCATTTTCAGGAAACTTTCTTATGTATAAAGTCAATGGCAGGTTTTGTGATTGACAAGTTTTTCAAAGTTTGCCTTATACTTGATCATTTCTTGCAATGAATTACATCATAACTAGATTTAAGCATTCCCTACATATTGCTCAATATATGTCAGCATCAAATTTTTACCGTTTTTGAGATATTTGACGTCAAAAAACAGTAAAAATAAGTTATTTTTCAACTTGCTTCAATTTGACCAAATTTTTTTTTGAAAATCATCTACAAGTTACAAGGAATTCAAATCTGACATTAGTTTTAGGATTTGACCATTACCTGACCTTCAGTGACCTTTGAAAGGTCAAAAAAGTTGATTTTTCAAATTGATTTTTGGATGTAAATTTTTGTCAGCTTAATCACAAAAGACCTTACTGAGCTCTAAATAAGTAAAATTTTCAAGGTCAAAGGTCATCAAACTAGGTCACACAACTGTGCTGTCTAAGTTTCTCAAAGTTCGAGACCACAAATTCAAATCAATATTTTTGTTTGAAAGTCAGGATATACATTCCTCTGAAGGTTCCAAACTGTGTGAGCACAGGACCGTGGGTCCTATTTTTATATATTATTTCTTGGGGTTTGTAAAAATCAACATTTTGAAATTGTCAATTATCCATTTCCCATTGGAACTTCTACAAATATTGTCAATTAAACAGCATCGCCAAACAATAAGCAACAATTAGTAAATTATCTGATTATCATTCTGATACTCATATCATCTTTCTGTTTCACCTGAAACATGAAACCTGAAACCCCATCTCAGGGCTGAGAAGATTTGAGATGTCATGGTTTATCATGATGTCTGATTATAAGCATTATAACATTTTGCATGGGAAAACGAAGCCTAAAATGTTAAGATGGTACCATTGTCCCCTTCAGTCCTTTAAATGTCTTGCTTAATTTGTTTGTTAATATAGCATGCTTCTTGGGTGGGTTGTGTATGACTCACCAGATATAAGAATGCCAATTCGGACCACACTCTGCGAAGATGAAATATTGGGGGGGGGGGGTTGTATGGCAATGCTAATTTAAAATAATTAAATAAAAGGAGATGGATCTATCTGGAGAAAATCTACTTTTCAATTTAAGAAAAAGTCAGTATTTTGTGTAATGTAATTTCTGGAGTTTCATGAAAGTGTTCCTATCAAAATAACTCACCAGATATAAAGGTCTGCCCCTAAATATGCTTAATGTCATACTCCATTGAATCTGAATGCCCTTAAATGTGTTTAGGTCATGCATACATCACAATATAACTTCTATTCATACATTCTAGTTCAATTTCATGCATTCTTGTGTCAGTTACTTACATTCTTGCATAACTTGAATCTATTGTATTGTCATCCTGAATCATAGCAAAGTGAATGCTTAAACTATAGTAAAAGTTCATCCAGCTCAGAGAAGGCATAGCTGTGTGGGAAATTGGACTAATACATGTAGTAGCAATAGTATTGAAAGGCAAATAAGCTAAAATAAATCACTTAAGTATTGTGGATAAGGTGAGGTTTAACAAAGAAAGTGTAAGAGCAAAAAAAATTTAGAGCATTATTTATATTCACTGTTCTCAACAAAAATGAAGATGTTGCGAGTATCAAAGAGTATGTTTGAGTAGCATCATCTACATATATTTTTAAACATACATGTCCATGCAGTTAATGAAAGAAGCATGATACCATAGAATAAAAAGCTTAGTTTAACCTTTGTGCGACGTACATTGTATATACTGTATATATGTGTCTTTTTTCAGAGTGCTTGCTTGCCTATATGGCAGGATGGTATCTCTATGACAGGATGTGATGATCAGTGACATCAAGTTATCACAATGGCACAATCTCCACTGACAGCTGGTGTATTGAAGGTAATCAATTATTGCATTATTTAATGCTGCAAAGGGAGGTGGAGGGGAGCATGAGGGAGGGGAGGTTTAAGAAATAATCCAAGTGAAGACAATGAGTAATAAGTGTAAGCATTTATTGATCGCCATATTATTTATCTAACTAAAAGCAAAATTCTTTTACGAGTAAAAAATTTAGGAAAATGTTCAAAATTGACACAAATACCACAATTTTCAAAATTCTGAACAGCAGTTAATGCTATCAAGTTTTCAACTCTGTGGAGATTCTTCAATGCAAAGAAGATTGCAGTTGCATATTACCTTGTTATTTCAGGACCTGTTCAATGGTTTGAAACCTAGGCGTCCAAGACTTCAAGTCTTGCAGCATGATATTGACCATAATAGAGGCCTCATGGAACTGCACAGGATTATACTCTCAGATGGGGTCTTTTCAGACTCATGTGAGTATTGCTGAGTTGTGGCATATGAGTTGAGATGTCATATAAGTATTTATTCAGTAATTTACTCAGTAAATATGTCATGTGAGTATTTACTCATTGGTCATGTATTGTGAGTTTACTCAGTAGAGATGTGTTGTAAATATACTCAGTAGACATGTCACATGAGTAATTACTCATTAGATAAGTCATTTGAGTATGACAGTACTTATTCAGTAGAGATCATATGTGCATATTTTTTACCTGTAGTAAAGATGTCATATTATTTTCTCATTACAGTTTGTTAGATGTACCATGTTCTACAGCCAATTGACTTAAAAAAAACACTTTAAGGCAGCCATCTTGTTTTCTGGCAGCCATATTAGTAGTATCATCTCACAAGTCACAGTATGTATTGTCTATGATTGTTATTTCCAGCAATACTCATTGGTCATGATTTAGTAATGGATTTGTACCACAACCCACTGCCACCTGGCTTGGTCATTGAACTGCTGCAATATGAACTCTTCCAATGGCCACCTACTGGACCCCCAACGGGGCAGTAAGTTTTTATTAAATTATTTGAAAACATTCATTTTTAAGTACATACGTATGAATGTTTTTTTGTGGGAGTTCGAATTATAAATGAATCAATGAATTGACTGATTTTCAGGCTGTTTCAATGGATTGACTGATTTTCAGGTTGTTTCAATGAATTGACTGATTTTAAAGGTCGTTTCAATGAATTGACTGATTTTCAGGTTGTTTCAATGAATTGACTGATTTTAAAGGTCGTTTCAATGAATTGACTCATTTTTAGGTTGTTTCAATGAATTGACTGATTTTCAGGTTGTTTCAGTGAATTGACTGATTTTCAGGTTGTTTCAATGAATTGACTGATTTTCAGGTTGTTTTAATGAATTGACTGATTTCCAGGTTGTTTCAGTGAATTGACTGATTTTCAGGTTGTTTCAATGAATTGACTGATTTTCAGGTTGTTTTAATGAATTGACTGTTTTTCAGGTTGTTTCAATGAATTGACTGATTTTCAGGTTGTTTCAATGAATTGACTGTTTTTCAGGTTGTTTCAATGAATTGACTGATTTTAAAGGTTGTTTCAATGAATTGACTGATTTTCAGGTTGTTTCAATGAATTGACTGTTTTTCAGGTTCAAGCTGATGGTTGGGGATATCAGGATACTCTTTCAACCTGGAACAATTGTTGGTAATTATTGATTTTAGTTATTTTTCCATCAACGATTGGGGAATATAAAGAATGTCTCTGTCCATCTGCAATGTATCTGTGGTTCCATTTTTAAATCCATCCATGTGTCCATCCATCCATATATTCACCCATCCATCCAAATGTTCGTCCAGCCATCCATCCATCAATATATTCACCCATCCATCCAAATGTTCATTCAGCTATCTGTCCATTTGTCCATCCCATCCTTTCCAAAAACCCACCCACCAATCCATGTTTTACCTTGAAAAGTTATAGAGCGATTTTGTTGATATTTATATGCCCAGTATTTTAGTACAAGTTGATGCTCAAAATTGGTTTTGAAAATGGCAACTGAGTTGAAAATGGCTGCCATTCTAGTGCCATTTTAAGTAAAATTTAGTAAACTTATTAACAATCTTTTAATGCAAAAAATAGTTTATGATGTTGATTAAGGTTTTTATGCAATTGGTTGTTGTAGGTGCACCAGGATTTGACAGACAAGGAAGACCAGCTGCATATACCTCAGCACCAAAACCAATGCCAGTCCCGAACAAGGCAGGTCCGATGAAAAATGATCCCAGAAATTTCTTTAAAGCCAATAAACCTCAAAATGATCCATCCCCAATGAATCGATCTGGGCCACCCACAGGAAAGAAAATGACAGGTCCCAAACAAACCCAACATGATCAACCAGATGGTCTGCTAGAGAGGGTTCAGAGTGCACATAGAGAGGGCAAGAGGGAGCAGATTAATAATTCCCAGAATCAGGGCGCTGTGGGTCAAAAGTCCCAAAATCAGAACCAAGACCAAAAGTCCCAAAATCAGGCTCCTGCAAGTCAAAAGTCCCAAAATCAGGCTCCTGTAGGACAAACAGCTCAAATGCAGGCCTCTGGTGGAAAAAAGCCCAATAAGGGAAGAAGGCCTTCCATTGAAGGTACATTATATGCCTTTTGTATTCACAATTTATTGAACATTTATTAATTGAACAGAACTAGTTTCAACCCAATACAAACAACTTCATGAAATGTCTTATTGTAATTAACAAATGCATTAAACAACCTTAATTTGCAAAATGATTTATTTACTTAGAAAAAAATAAATAAATAATACCTGGTGAAGCAAGTATTTGTGATGCCACTTTGTATCTCCTTGCTAAGTTCAAGAAAAGTTTATCAATATTTTGAATTTCAGATAAAACTGATATTGTATAAGATGACATATGTTAAAGTGTTAGCTATGGTGCATTAACTTACATCATACATTGTGTTTTAGCTGAAGAGTTTGTACCACGCTGGAAAACTTTGAAGCTTGAAGGGAAAACAGCTGTTGAGAAAAAGGACTATGCAACTGCATTACAGCTATATTCACAGGCAATTGAGGGTAAGCATGTTCTTAACAATTCTGCTATTATTGTTGAATTAAGATATTTTATTCATCATTTTAATAATTTAATAAATTTTAATAACGCAAATGCGAGTAGGTAGTTACCAGTTTCACCACCAGGTGGCTCGCTCGGGTCAGATAGCATGGCGGGTATCGTAGAAAGTTCCCTTTAACTTAAATTACATCTGTTTTAGTGGTTCAATTTTTATATAGCCCTTATGTATCAAATAGTTATGCAAATTTAAGTATGTCCAGTAAAGGAAAATGTTATATGTCCAACACAAAAAAGATATTTCACTTTTTGGGATTTTGTAATATGGGGCCTATGGGGAATCAACCCGAACTAGAAGTCCCATTTTCAAAAAAGATTAAATTTTCAAAGTTGATAAACAATTTTCGAAACCATATTTTTGAATGTATTTTTACATGTAGATTTCAAATATGACATCACTTTGACTGAATTTTAAATATTTAATGACGTAAATCAAGATCATTTCTACCCGCATCTTGTCTATTGGGTTAAATGTTCTGGATTAAGATTATGTTTTGATAATGGTTATAATTTTAAAGTTCAAGTGGTAGAGCACCTGACATGTAATCGGGAGGTTTTGGGTTTGATTTCCACCAGGGTGGAGTGACTTTTTCACATCAGCCCTTAGCATAGGATTTGATCCTAAGTTTTCAGATTAATGGTTATATAATTTTAAAACATTAATTTCATACATTTTTTTAGTATACCTGTCGCTAATGAAAACTGAATATTAGCATGATTCATCTGCATCTGATATCTTCAAATATTATGTTTGACAATAAAAGCAATCAAAAATATTCAAGGCTCTATTTCAGGAATTCATATTTCTGTTGATGTTTTAGGAGTATATATTAGTTTTCTGTTCATATTTCTATCTGTGTTTCAGGAATTCATATTTCTGTCTATATTTTATTCCATGAATTTGTAATTGTGTCTGTATTTCAGGAATCCATATTTCTGTCGACATTTCAGATGGGTATATTTGTCTATATTTCAGGAATCCATATTTCAGATGGGTATATTTGTCTATATTTCAGGAATCCATATTTCAGATGGGTATATTTGTCTATATTTCAGGAATACCTATGAGTGAGAGGAAAGAACGTGCAATACTTAAAAGTAATCGGAGTCTCGTGTACAGTAAGCTTGATTTCCCACATGAAGCCCTTGAAGATGCTCTTGAAAGTATTCGTTTAGATAAAGACTATAGTAAGGTAAGCAAGATTGGAGATCTTTTCTGACATATAGAGTTTGTACATGTACAAAAGATTATATGAGGGGTATACATACACAGTGTCTTCTTTCTTTCCTGAAAAAATGAACACAATTAAATTAGTATTTTCCAAGATATAGCGATTTTCCATTCACGTTTTTTTTTTGATTTTTCTAATACTAATGTTTTTGAGCCGGTGTCCAAGACATCATGTTTTACAACTAACTTACAACAGGAGCTATACATACATTGTCTCTTCTTTCATTGCTGAAAAAATGAATACAATATTTTTGGATATTAGTATTTTCCAAAATATAAAGCGATTTATTTGGGTTGCGTTTTTTTGAATACCCTGTATTTATATTAAATGACGAAGAGCCTTAATAAAATGTATGATTTCTACTTGCAGGGATACTGGCGAGCAGCTTCAATATTCCGTCAGCTAAACCAGAAGTTTGATGCTTTAGAATGCTTCTACGATGGTTCCTGTGTGGTGAGTCATGATGATCGAACCACCAAATGTGAGTTTCTCACAGAGATTGTGGTGCTCTGCTATGAGCTGAAAGGTATGTTCATGCTTATGTGCTACTCTTCATATTCCATTATCTCTAGCATATGATTATTACACTTTTGTGATTGCTACTACATGTAGGTGGTGGCATTTTATCACATTAATGTTTTGTTTTTGTGATGAACTATGTCCTTAGTCTCAAATATGAATATTTTACCACTTTCCAAAACAAAACACAGAACAATTATAATCACTTGTTATGTCACCACCAGACTTATGGTGTTTGGCATCCGTAACAGCGGTTGTTGTTTGGTGTGTAAATAAATGGTGTCTGTAACAAATGCCAGGTGGTGACATTTTTCAAGTAAATGCCTTGTATTTATATTTTGTTCCTTAGACTGGAAGAGAGTGAAGAGTGGAGACATTAAAGCATCCGATCAGACTTGGTCCCTTGTCATACTGGCACTTTCACGTAACAACAAATGGCGCGTTATGGCAACATTGCTCTATGGGAAGGATGGGAAATCTGGAGGATATGCAAGAAACTTAAGTGGTCGGATAGCAAAGATTGATGCTAGAAATGTGGAACTGACTAAACTTCTGACGGTATGTTCAGTAGTTTTAAAGACAACATATGCTTATCGTTACAATTGCATACCTATATTTTTAAACTACAGAGCACATTTGAAATTCAGATTTTTCTTCCACTGTACAAGTTGCAGTTTTGCTCAGGCTTACATGTACTTCTCCATCCTCTACTACATTTTATCACTCTCAAAGCAATTGTATGATTTGTCAACAGTTGGCCATAAAATATAAGGCCATAGTCATTGGTCATCAAATTCAAATTGCACAGGTATTTAACTCAATAGAATAATTATGTCATCACCAGAAGTGACATATTGTTATTGTCTCCCAACTTTTGTGGACAGTGTTTGGCATCTGTAATATGACATTTGTAACAAATTATGGCATATGTAAAAAATGGCTGGTGCTTTTTCTCTGTCATTGGGTTTTTGGGTTTGACCTTTATTTAAATCAATTTTACAAAAAGTTTAATATTTTAAGATGTCAAGTCAGATTGGCAAGTGACATTCAGATTTAATTCTTGATGCAGATGACGTCTGCTAATAATGTTGCATTATGGGACATAATTTATATTATTGTTTGATTGTAGGTTCCTCAAGAGGATCAGATTGTTCAGACATTAGCAGTGAGACTTCTAGAATGTGGGGCTAGTATAAAATCCATTACTCTGACATCTGAAGATACACCTTTACATGCAGCCCTTGAGTTAGCTTTCAAAACAGGTCAGTGAAACACTAAGCAGTCAATTTTTTAAAACAATTGTTTGTCAGCTACATTCAAAGGAATCCAGAATACATGTAGAATATTAAGGAATTGTCATAGGTCGCACTGTTTATAAGGAAAAATATGATAACTTTTTGCTAATTTTGAAATCCCTTATTCTGTAAAAAATATTGACACCTCTGAAATTTCTTTCAGGTAAACCAATTCTGCTGAAACATCTCCTTGAGAAGTATTACAAAACCAATGAGGAGAAAAACACGCTTGATAAGAATGGAGACTCACTCCTTCATGTTGCTGCAAAGCAATTCCGGAAAACACCAGCTGTTAAACTTACAGGTACATTTTATTATGAGTGCTGCACTGACTTGCTTTAATGTTGGGGAGATCACTGGTTTTAAGAATTTAATGCTTTCAGTCAGTTTATTTCATGTTGCACAGACTTCAACTTACTGTATATGAGGCAGTTGGGGCAAGTGCCTTTCCAAAATTTCACAGAAAGTATTTAATGTCCTACCAAGAAGTGATTAGAGGTTATAATGACCTTCATTGTTGTGACTGGCATTTGACATTGGAAGTGGCATCATTTTAGCATTTGCAATTTTCTACACAATGGTGATATTGGCTTTAATCCAGAAAGCTAGTAAAGTAAATCAAATAGACTTGTCTAACATTCAGATTCGACTATGACAAAACAAACTTGAGTTTTGGACATTGTGAGCTTTTATTTACAGGAATTCTCTTAGATAATGGCTTAGACCCATGCCTGAGTGATAAATGTGGTAGACTGCCACTGGACCATGTTCCCAAGGGAAATGAAAGCTTTCAACTTCTGAATAAAGCCATGCAAACACAGCAAAGTAAGTCTTAACCTATAAATTGAAATTAAGTCAGTAAAACCAGTAAAGTGGAAAACTACTGTAAGTGGATATAAATAACAGATATAAATATACCACTGTTTGTTCTATTGTGCACCATATCTACACAAGACAATTCAAGAATATTCAACCAAAATTGAGAAAATTACTCTTAAATTAGTGGGTTTCATTTTTTGGGATCACTCTGTAATACAATAATATATGAATACTTTTTAAGGTAAAAAGAAGCCAAAGACTCCAGCTACAGAAAGTTCTACCCGTAAGCAGGAGACGAATAACAACACAAAGCCTAAAACAAATACATGTCCATATCCAGCCAGACTACCCTCTGGAGACACCCTCAGAGCAGCTAATGAGGCCGCAGCTAAGTCTCAACAGTCAGCTAAACGTAATGAAACTTCTTCTGGTAACTTGACATTCCTATTTTTCATGTGCTGCCTATTTCAAAATTAACTCATTATTTATGTCACCACCAGGAGTGATGGTGTTTGGCAGTCAGTGGTTGGTGTTCAATGGTTGGTGTTGATCGTTTTGCATCTGAATAAATGTTCGGTGTGGGCATTTTTCATGTTAATGCCTTGTTTAGAATTATGATGTTATTGGTAGACTTTCATTTGATTTTGTGGCATGGGTATGGTCCTTTGATAAGTCTGCATAAAAATAGATAAAAGAAATTACCATATTCCAATCCATATAAGCATTGACACTTCGTTTGTAACCCAAACTCTTAAGTACAAATGAAAAGTGTATTAAAAAGGTATGACACTTGTCTTATCTGCACATATTTAGACACAACTCATCAGTTTTAAATATCATACAAAATCATTGACTGTGTGCCATGTTCTTAATAGGTGGAGCTAGCAAGGAGAGTGAAGACCCAAATCAAATCAAAGTGAAAAGACCAGATTGTAAGTCCAGTTTACTATGAGTGAAGACTAAATTAAATTCAACTAAATTTGTACATAAAGAATGACAAGATTTAATCAATACTTAATTTCTGTACCTACATTTAACCTAGTCTCAATATTAGTTCAATTCCACTAAAAATACACTTTCTGTCTATATACAAGTATCCATTTGAAACCAAAATCTAAAATTTTATTTTGATTTAATACAGTCTCTACACCATTCTTGGACCAGATCAGAGATGAAATTGGGGCTTTTAAACATGTCATCGCAGATTTCTTAGAGAAAGAACGACATCTGACAATGAGGCTGAATCTAGCTGGGGAGCAAATTGTGTTAAGCGATCACGGACCCATAGAAACAAAACAAGCCATCAAGGCCACTCAGAATCGTAGAATTGACATGGAACGCAATGTGAAACTTCTCAATAAGGTATACATAGAGAGAGAGAGGGATTGTATGTTGTGTTTCTTCAGAGGGATGATACGATATCTTCTGAGGGACCAAGAATCATTCTGAAGGACCCAATTTACAATCTGACTAGAGGATGCCTTTTTCATACCACCATGATAAAATGTCCACATTGAAATTAAGATTTTTTATCAAATTAAAAGTTGCATTGGACGAACATGTAACCAAAGAAAATAGGTCAGTCAAATTAGTGAATGAATGAGGCAAAATTATAAGTTTAAGGCCATACTACTTTAAGTCTTCATACATATTCTTTGTCTCAATGACATTAATGTTTCCCTGTAAAATTCTGACTTGCCTCAAATTTTCAGTTGCTGTCTCTCCATAGAACTTTGGACCAGAGAATATTCAAGGTGACATGTGGTAGTGGCAAAGACTCAATGGTGAACAATCCTCTTGGGGAAGATATGAAAGAATTATCTGAAGACTGGGAAAGGAAGTTCCATGAGGCTATGAGTCCCAGAGATTCTGCCCTTTTGAATGAGCTACTCCAGATGAACACAAAGCACGAGATGATGCAATCTCTCATATCATGCATTGAACATTATGTATTTGCATACCAGTATGCTTTAATCGAACACCAAAAACAAACAAAGGATGGGCCGGTGAAATTGAAAAAAGAAACAGCTTCAGATTTCTTCCAACATGGCCAAAATTGTATGATGATTCAGAATTATGCACTTGGTTTACAAAAATTTGTGCTGTGCTTACAAGAGGTCCGTATGAAAGACTCATCAGATGTGAAGCTGATAGAGCCTTGTTTGACATTCATACTCGACAAAATCATTCCGGAACTTCCCAGTGAGTATTCTCTTGAGTGTCTGAATGAATGCTGTTATTTCTAACATTTCAATTCTCAGTAATTTTTTCATTTTATAAACTTTACACCCAAAACTTCTAAATTTATTTAGGCATTTCAAGGAAATAAATCGTAACTTCCAAAGGCTGTCCATATTGTTTTTTCTTTCATTACATCAAATTGTGAGAAATAACAGCTTCAAAATCTAAAAGTATAAGGTTTCCTATGTTATGGACTAAACTAATTTATATTTTATGTAAAAGCATCTTTAGATCCAGACTCTAATTCAAGGCATAACATTTAAAGCATACATGAATGTGAGATTTTAACTGAATACAGAAGCTTACAAATAAAATTGTGTATCCCCTCTCTTATAGCCTTGTTAAGATGACTCTAATTATAATACAGTGAAAGAATCATGACATCAAACCCTTGCTGTAATGAACACAGTGAATGTTTTTCTCAGCAAAAGATGTTCACTATACTCAGGTTTTACTGTACATTGTTTATTTTCCAAATTCGCAGGCATTCCAGAAGACACCAAACTGAACTTGTCCAGGCTGAAATGTGAGGAATGGATGGCAGAGAAGTTGAAGAAATTGTCTGAGGCTAACAAATGGAAAGTCATTGTGAACCTTGTCCTTGGTGGAGGTAGGTCATTATGTGTGTTCATCTTAAAAGGGAACTTTGTGGTCAAATATCAAATTTTGGGGAACCTAATTTGCAGTAGGGGCAGTGGGGGAAAAGCTATGTTAATATCCTCACCAATATTTGTTATTAATTGTTCATTATTCTGTTCAACAAAGTTATATTAAACTCACCATCATGTGAATCAAGCTTATTAATGCAAATGCAACATTATATCATTTTAGGAAATGGTCACAAGAAGTCTGAAGGTGGACTGCTGACTGATAGTGATCTATCAACCGTCTCTCTTAGTGCCTTCATGGCAAGTGTGGACTACAAACAAATGCCATTTGATATGAGAAACAAGTTTATACAGATCCTGATAAAGGTAGAGAACCCTTTACATATTGATTTGAGTGATGGAATATTAGTTGTACATGAATGTCTTTGTTTTCTGTTTCAGTAATGTTGATTTCTTAATTTGAAGGAAATGATTTTTTACATTATTATGCAGGGTTTGAGCTAAGGTTCTGAGAGCAGCCAGTCAAAAGGACACTATGGATCAGTTGCTATGTTATTTATCTATACCTACTGAAAATACAACTGGACCGTATCAAAAGTGGCCTGGCAAATAATCAGTGGACCGGCCCTTACCTCAAGCCCTGCTTATGTATGTCTCACCTGGGAGAAGTGGTTGTTAAATGAACTGAGGTGTATTTTGCTAAGTTAATTGAAACTCTTGCATGATGTAGAATAGACGGCATTTTTTAATCCACAAAATGAGAAAATTATATTTATGCTAACACACAGAATGGCGCAAATCCTAATGGTACTGAGAAGTTCCGTCCAATCAGAAAAGCCCTCGAGAGTGAAGATTACAAGATGGCTGCCATGCTTCTTGATCTCGGTGCAGATCCCTCGTTCATCACTCTTCATGAAATGGATAGTCCACTACATTATGCCCTGAAAGTTGGTCTTAACAAAATGGAAGGTAAGTAACAAATGTTCTAAATTGATAAGTGAATTCTCATTCAATCTTTGCTACATGTATATTTGCAGATATGAGATGATTTCTATTCCTATAAGTAGAATGGTCCATATTCAACAAATGTAATGATTTTTATAGAGAGGAGTAAACAAATTGTTTCCCTTATTCTTGATCAATCAAGTATGAAAGATACTCATTTTTAGCTCACATGGTGAGCATTTGCAATGCAATCACTCACTTGTTCCAATCCTAGGAACATTACTTTTAATGTCACCACCAAAAAGTGGTAACATATTGTTATGGTCTCCGTTTTTTAGCTCACATGGTGAGCTTTTGCAATCACTCACTTGTCCGTCTGTCTGTCCATCCGTCCGTCCGTCCGTCCGTCTGTCCGTCAACAATTGTGGCACGTTTTAAAACCTCTGTCGATAGGATTCCTGTTTTAAGTTATTTCTGTTCAACATCAATACAGAAAACCCCCCTATGACTCCTGGTTCAAAAGCTCGCCTATTTTCAAAATGGCCGTCACTTTTGTCTCGCGAAATTCACTTTTAGCCCATTTCCTAGCTAACCTCTGTCGATAGGATTCCTGTTTTAAGTTATTTCTGTTCAACATCAATACAGAAAACCCCCCTATGACTCCTGGTTCAAAAGCTCGCCTATTTTCAAAATGGCGGTCACTTTTGTCTCGCGAAATTCACTTTTGGCCCATTTCCTAGCTTTACAAATAATTTCAGGTGTCCTACATTGTAAAAATCCATATCTATGTAAGGATTAGATATATGAAATAATTTTGTTACAAAAAATCAGCGAAAAATTGTATCCATTTTTTTATTTTCAGCCATTTTAGTTAACATTGATTTGTCTATCTGACTCGCGAAATCCACTTTCTGTGGCACGTTTTAAAACCTCTGTCAATAGGATTCCTGTTTTAAGTTGTTTCTGTTCAACATCAATTCAGAAAACTCCCCTATGACTCCTGGTTCAAAAGCTCGCCTATTTTCAAAATGGCCGCCATTTTTGTCTCGCGAAATTCACTTTTTACCCATTTCCTAGCTTTGCAAATAATTTCAAGTGTCCTACATTGTAAAAATCCATGTCAATGTAAAGAGTAGATGTATGAAATAATTTTGTTACGAAAAATCAGCGAAAAATTATATCCATTTATTTATTTTCAGCCATTTTAGTTAACATTGATTTGTCCATCTGTCTCGCAAAATCCACTTTTGGACCATTTACCTTAAACCCTCTGTCGATAGGATTCCCATTTTAAGTTAATTTTGTTCAACATCAATACAAAAAACTCTCCTATGACTCTTGGTTTAAAAGCTCACCTATTTTCAAAATGGTTGCCATTCTTGTTTCGCGAAATTCACTTTTTGCCAAGTTCCTAGCTTTACAAATAATTTCAGCTGTCCTGCATTGTAAAAAGCCATGTCACTGTAAAAGGTAGTTGTATGAAATAATTTTGTTACAAAAAATCGACAAAATATTATATCCGTTTTTTTTTATTTTCAGCCATTTTAGTTAACATTGATTTGTCCATCTGTCTCGCGAAATCCTCTTTTGGACCATTTGCTTAAAACCTCTGTCGATAGGATTCCAGTTTCAAGTTATTTTTGTTCAACATCAATACAAAAAACTCCCCTATGACTCCTGGTTCAAAAGCTTGCCTGATTTCAAAATGGTCGCCATTTTTGTCTCGCGAAATTCAATTTTGGCCCATTTTCTAGCTTTACATATAATTTCAGGTGTCTTGCATTGCAAAAAGCCATGTCACTGTAAAGAGTAGTTGTATGAAATAATTTTGTTACAAATTATTGGCAAAAAATTATATCCGTTTTTTTTTTCAGCCATTTTAATTGACTGAGAGACAGATGGCTTGAAATAATTTTGTAACAAAAAATCAGCAAAAAATTATATCCATTTTTTTCTGTTACCATGTGAGCCCAGTACCCATGGTACTAATTTTTTGTTGTGGTGGTTGGCATCTGAAACAAATTCTTAAAACTTCCAATAACTTAAAACTTCCAATAACTTAACAACTGTTTAGACTGACTTCAATGTTTTTCAAAATTATCTACAAGTTTTCAGAAATTCAAATCTGACTTTATATTTAAGATTTGGCCTTCAATGACCTTTTCAAGGTCAAAAAAGGTTAAAAGGTCAAAAAGATTTCTTTTCAACTTGCTTCAATTTTTTTCCAAAATCATCTACAAGTTTTCAAAAGTTCAAATCTGACTTTAGATTTTGAGATTTGACCTTCAATGACCTCCTCAAGGTCTAAAAAGGTCAAAAAGGTTTTTTTCAACTTGCTTCAAATTGACCAATTTTTTCTTTCATAATTGTCTACAAGTTTTCAAAACTTCAATTCTGACTATAGATTTGACCTTCAATGACATTCTCAAGGTCAAAAAAGATTTTACCTTCAATGACCTTCTTAAGGTCAAAAAGGTCTTTTTTCAACTTGCTTCAAATTGACCAATTTTTTTTCAAAATCATCTACAAGTTCTCAGAAATTCAAATCTGACTTAAGATTGAACTAATAATATTATGAGCAACTAGGTGGTGACATTTTGTCACGTTAATGCCTTATCTATAAATAGAATAATCCATATCCAATCCTTAATCAAGTACCATTGACACTCCTCTATCCTAGCTTCATAACATCCATTTTCTAACAATGCAATGATGCATGTTGTTAAAAAGGGGAGTTAACATGTCTTCTGCCTTATTTCAGGCAACTTTGATCTCCTGAAACTGCTGCTCAAACTGCATAGCCACGATTCTGAGAAGTACAAGTTCTTACATCGCAATACTCAAGACAATCATGGAAATACTCTCTTCCATATGGTAGTGAAACCTACAAAGTGTACCCATGAACTTGTAGAAGCTGTCAAACTGCTTGTTCAATATAAGGTAATGAAAACTGGATCAAGCATATGTACTATATCTAGTACATGTATGATTTCAGTCCTGAAATGTATTAATTGTTTATGTGTGAAACCATGATAAAAGATTTCCCACACAAGTTATGAATGTCCAATATACATTTTGAGGTAACTGAAAAACAGCCACGGAGTGTGATTTAATGTATAGAGTGGTCAAACAATGAAATCATAGGGATGTCCTATTGGCACTTAGATGTTTTTCTCTTGTACACAATTAACCTGTAGATTCTAGAGTGAAATTATGATATTAAACATATTAATATTACACAAAACAATGACTTGACCTTACATTTACTTTTCACAACAGGTGAACCCAAAGATATTGAATAGTGAGGGCAAAGATGCGATATCCTACTTGAAGAAAAATGATCGAAGAATGCCATACACTTTAAATGCAGCCACTCACTACTCCAAATATGTGCCAGTCAAGTTCAAAAAGAAGAAGAAAACGAAACTTGATCCCAAAACTGCTGTCTCAGAATCTGAGGTGGATGACAATCATTCCAAGATGGCCACATCAGAATCCAATATGGCCGAATCCAATATGGCTGGAGGTGACAACCATCTTAGCCAACAATCTACATTTTCCAAAGAGAAACACAACCAAAACTCAGGACTGTATATAAAAAGCAGTAAAGAGGAGTGTAAGAGAAACATCCAAGATTTAATCGAGTCTCTTCCTGCTATCATCCTCACTCAACAACCATCTCCGTCCAAAAAATTTGAAAATCGTCCGCATCTGGACTCTGAATCAGATTCAAGGTCAACTACACCTGATATTGAGGTTGTAGGACAATTTGATGAAGTTGATGATGATGGCGATGATGATGAAGACGAGGAAGATGTTGAAGCCAATGAGAAGATAGATGATGCAAATGAAGTGGATCTCAATATGCTCAAGGTTTGAATCATTTTAATACATGAGAAGCATAAAGTTTGAGTGCCAAAATCAAGACATATAGTATGTGGCAATTAACATCAATGGAATGCATTAAAAATGTGTAATTTCTCATGTTTATTGACTTTGATTTAAATGTTTGTTGACTGAAATTTAAATGTTTGTTGACTGAAATTCAAATGTTTGTTGATTATGATTTAAATGTTTGTTGACTGTGATTTAAATGTTTGTTGACTGCAATTTAAATGTTTGTTGACTGTGATTTAAATGTTTGTCGACTGAAATTGAAATGTTTTTTGACTGTGATTTAGATGTTGGATGACTTTGTCTGGGAGGTGGAGTGTACTGCCAATGTTTGGAAAACATTAAGAGACAAGAGGGTGAATCGTAAGCTCAAACTACGAATCATCAACAAAATCAAGCAGCTTGCCAAAGGAAACTGGCGTCCAAGCCTAGCTAAAAAATTGGATGGTCAGCCTAGGTAGGCCTTATCTCGTGTAGGATTTTACCAGAAAATTTTATTTTACATTTTAAATCTAGCAGTATTGCTTTCCCTTTTAACACTTCCTCATGAATCTTTTTCAGAAATGAGCATGTCCAGCTGTATGAAGCAAAACTATCCAAGGGCTCGAGGATTATCTGGGAGTTAGCGATAGCATTTTCCCCACGGTGCAGCGAGAACCCTGAAAAGCTGTTAGGGGTGGGGGAGGGTAATGACCCAGCCAGCTCCACTGGGGGTAGGATCTATTCTGAGGTGATTAGAGTTTGGGATATTGTGTTTGATCACAATAAGATCTACCACAGTGTGGAGAATATCTGCAGGAGCCACAACAGGGGAGAAGACTGTATCATCAGGAAAAACTTGCAGGTATTTTCACCCTTATCTCCCTTTGTTTTGTAATGGAATTGTCCATGTTTGAAAAATGGACTAGTTCATGTTGAAATATAGGGGTGTTTATTTAGTGTCATTTTTGGATTTGGGCATTGAAAGGGTATGATAATCAATGCGGGGAACCCCAACTAACAGATTTTGAACCTCTACTAAACATACTGACCAAAAGCCAGTGAACCGTGGAGCACAAGAATGCATTAAAGGTTCAAAGTGAATTATCTCTAACCTTCAACATGATAATTATATATTCCTAGGGAATGAAGCGTAAGAAGTTCAAACATGGAAACACCTCAGACCAACGTGTACCAATGTACTACAGAGAAGTCACTCCAGACAAGTCCTCAACTGTATCTAAAATGCAGCAGTTCTGTCCCCCTGCGTCTTCCAATGAGACGGAGTATCATATCCTCAAGTTCTATGCATTTAATAGTCCAATGGTGAACAGTGTGCTACAGAACCCAGATATAAAAGTAAGTCATAAAATGCCTGGGTCACATTTGCTCCGATCCATTGGCTGGTGCCTGGCCGATTGAGTGTTTTGCTCAATATTGTATTCAATTTTGAATAAAATACTCAATTGGCCGGGTGCAGTAGTGAAAATCGGAGCAAATGTGACCAAGGCATTAGATACACCATCTTGCTTCCACTTCATTTCTACACATAATTTAGATTCACCATCCTCCTAAGTAGGTATCCAGAATCTGTACCTCCTTCTTCCCCCTGCTATAACCAATTTGGAAGTACCCGATTAAACTGAATCACGTGATCTAATTATGCACAATGACTTATGCATGATTTCTGTCGCAGTGTTGCGACAGCCAATCAGATTGAGAGTTCTAAATCGGGGAAATGCTAACTGCTTATCGCAGGGGGTAAAAAGAAAGTTTATATTCTGAATTTTGAAGCCCTGTGAATGGAGGATGAGATTCACTTGCATACAATTTCAAGAGGGCCTAATAGGCCGAAGGCCTTTTGGATTTGCTGGATAAATTAAGACAACTGGGACATGAACTAACATCTTTTTCTTTATAATACTTAATTCTACCAATAATTGTTATCTGCAAAGGTTCTGGGCCGATATAAAGATGACAGCACCAACAGAATCCAGTATTATCTTTTTCTCAAAGAGAAACATAGATAAACACGAACTCCTATGCAGTGTCTCGGTATAGACACTGCGGCGGGCAGATTATGGAATCCCCAAAATTTGGGGAAGATAGTCCCCCTTTTACTCACAGATGTACTTGTTTTTCACACAACTTATAAAATATATGTTCTTTTATGTTCACCAATAATTATTTTGTCGAAATATTCCAAAATCAATGAAATATAAGAGGAAATCCCCGCGGAAGGAATTCTGAGTAAAAGTTGTGTTGATAAAAGTTTACCGCACGTGTTGTTTATTAGTTAATACGCGCAATTCAACCAACGAAATTGTCTAAATTTTACAATCACGCGACCTGAGCATGGGACTAGAACCAATCACGTCAGTTGTTTATTACGATGTTACCATGCTTACGGTGAGATGCCTGCCCGCCGCAGTGATATATCACTGCACAGGAGTTCAAGATAAACACAGATCGATTACCATGCCATCTTTATTTAAAAATGATTTCTATCACCCTAAGCCTATGGTTATCCAATTGCTGTATCATAAAAAGAAGGTTATAATCTGTATTTTGACTATTTTTCTTCATTCTTAAATTACAATTATTTTCCAACATTGCAGGTTGATTTTCCATTCAGAGTTACTGAACTTGAACATGCCATCATCAACCTTGACCCCACACCACCACAAGCCTTGCTCTTGCTTGGGCGAAGTGGCACTGGTAAGAAGATTAAAAAGTGTTAATATAAGGCCATGTGAAAAATGTATAGATATGTGTTTGTAATCACTGCTGCAAATTGATGTCATCCCTTTTATGCCCATAAAATGAAGAGATTTCTCAGCAAATGAGTTTGTGTTTTTTCTTGAGTTTGTGCTTGCATGATTTGGATTTTGCCAGGACGCAAAACAAAAAATCAACTTTTTATGGCCTAACAAGCTCATTATAAGCTACATGTACATGATTTTGTCTCTAAATTCAAAATCTGTCTTTTGATCAAGATTCCCTTGTAAGCTGTTAGAAGATTGTGCATTATTAAAAAATATATTTGGGTTTTGCAGTATATTTATATTTATATTTAAAATCTATTTTCCCATCATACCGGAATGAAATGATTCAAGTATAAATTGTTTGACTAATTGCAAAAGTAAAACTCATTACCATAGACTAGAGGTGTGAATTTTTAATCGATCATCGATTAATTGATCGACACGCATTTAATCGAATAAGATTCTTATTACTCAATTAACTGATTCTCAAAAAGTTAATCTTCAATATCCCGCTGCGAGTAAGCTTACATGACGTCACTGACTGATTGAGCTAGCAGTGAATGTCAGGTTGCCACGCCAAGCTCAAACTACCAAACAAACTAATTACCCTAAGACTGACGCTTTCCTGTGACCTTTGTTGTTTTTGAGTTTAATACTAATCCAATACATCCCATTTGTTTATTCAGTAGAAGTATGCGATCAAATTCAAGGTGAATAGTGGTGTAGCCTATAATTTGAATGCAACCGTCCCAATTTTATTCAGTTCAGAAGCGGTCGAAAAATGGCGACAACACCAGGAAAAAGAAGTTATGTATGGAAATATTTCAACAAAGAAGACGACGATCGCGTCAAATGTGTGCTCTGCAATACTAAATACAAATATTCAAACAATACATTCACTCTAAGCTAACTTCATTTCTAGTCAGAAAGTCGGGACCCGTTTCTAAACTTGCCGCTGAAGATATCACTAATAAAATTATCAATATGATTGTGGTTTATAATATTTTCACCACTGTTGTTTTAAGTATCTTGTAACGGACCCCTGGTTCCATTTAAGTTTCACCCACAATGCAATGCGTGATAACGAAAAAAGTAAATATTGAAATAAAATCTTTTATTGTAAAAATCGTCTGAAATACAGAAATATATACCTTGATACTACCAATACACTACCAATACACCTGAATGGGAATTTACTAGGAAAACTTGAGAAAAGGTGTGTGAAAATAACTCTCGAATTATCGATTTATCGCCCACAAGAAAGTTGCCGAAAAATCAAGTTTGTGTCAGATATCCATGCATACTTTATCAGTTTATGTTGGGGTCGATTAACCGATGATTAATCGATTAATATGTTTCGTTGATCGATTAAGTAATGTGCCATCGGTGCACACCTCTACCATAGACAGATAAATATTGTTATAAAAATGCCTTAACTCTTGTAACATAAGTTCATTTTTGAGTGACTGTTGTCTAAAGTATAATATATCCTTCCAGGGAAGACAACAGTATGTCTGTACAGACTGTGGACATTCTTTGTACGCTATTGGGAGCAAGCAGCCATGAATGGGTATGATCCATTGATTCATAGACACATTGTGTTCATACACCAAGATTCTGCAGAGGATGTTGAACTGGAAGGTAATTATATAAGTATGTCCTATACTGTAATTTACTGCTTCATAGATTGACATACACTGTTGCTCATAAATATGGAATATTAGATTTGGCAGCTCAGAATTCAAAGTTTGGAGTAAGAGAACATTTATTATCCCATCAAACGAAGTTCGGAGGGATATAGGGAACGCCTCCGTACGTACGTCCGTCCGTCCGTCTGTCCGTCCGTCTGTCCGTCCGTCTGTCCGTCCGTCCGGGCAATAACTCAAATACCGTTGGCCCGATTTTGTTCATATTTTGTACACATATACCCTATGGGGGTAGAAGTTCTGCTTAAAAGCCGATTTTCAAAATGGCCGCTCATTTAAAAATGGCGGCCATTTTAGTGCCGATTTTACAGTAATTTAGGTGCAATATGTAAAACTGTGATAGCATTATGTTTGAAATGTAAAAAAATTATATAGGACATTGATAAAGCTAGAAATGTAGAAATTTAAATAGCACATGGCAGCCATCTTGAAAAATGGCGGCCTTTACTCGTTATTTTACGATTTTTGCTGTAACTCAAGAAGTATTGGAGCGATTTTGTTCATATTTGGTATGTGAATACTATAAGCATGGCTCACTGTCTAATGACACTTTTGGTAGGAGGAGGCCATTTTGAAAATTTGCCGCCATTTTGAAAAATGGTCGCCATTTTAACATATTTTACTTTAACTCAAAATGTAGTGGAGCGATTTTGTTCATATTTGGTTTGTGAATACTATAAGCATGGCACACTGTCTAATGACTTTTCTGGTAGAAGGCGGCCATTTTGAAAAATGGCCGCCATTCTAACGTATTTTACTATAACTCGAAAAGTAGTGGAGCGATTTTGTTCATATTTGGTATGTGAATAATATAAGCATGGCACACTGTCTAATGACACTTTTGGTAGAAGGCGGCCATTTTGAAAAATGGCCACCATTTTAAAGTATTTTACTGTAACTCGAAAAGTAGTGGAGCGATTTTGTTCATATTTGCCATGTGAATACTATAAAAAAAGCATATTACTTCTTCTGATGACAAAAAATGGAATTTGAAAAATGGTCGCCATTTAAACGTATTTTACTCGGCCTTTACTCGTTATTTTACGATTTTTGCTGTAACTTGAAAAGTAGTGGAGCGATTTTGTTCATATTTGGTATTCGAATACTATCAGCATGGCACACTGTCTTATGACACTTTTGGTAGAAGGCGGCCATTTTGAAAAATGGCCTCCATTTTAAAGTATTTTACTATAACTCGAAAAGTAGTGGAGCGATTTTGTTCATATTTGGCATGTGAATACTATAAAAGAGCATATTACTTCTTCTGATGACAACTTTCTTATGTATGTTATTTTATGATATTTGCTATATATTTCGTTTTAAAAAATGCCAGCTATTTCTGTTCGATGGGATTCGCTACGCTTTGGCGTTGCCGTTGTTCTGGTTTGGAGTTGGCTCAGACATTTATTTTCTAGGCAAATCATAACCACATATTTCACCTACAATTCAACATTTTTTAGGGAAAAAACATTAACATTTAAGTTTAGAAAATTACTGTTACTTAAACAGGGGTGCACTAAGAATTTTTGCATTTTCAAAACACCCCGATCCAAATCGTCATGTAAAACAGATCAAACAAAATAAACATCTGGTCATGAAGATTGAAGTATCCTCTATCCAATGATAGCACTAATATGTGTTATGTCCTCTTTGTGCTGCAATCAGAGCATCAACCCTACAGGACCAGCATTGAATGAAACATCTGACCTTGAAAGTGAAATAAGGCCCCATTCCTCAATATGGGCAGTGCGTAATGTGTCTAAATTTTGAGAAGGGGGTCAAAGTTACGAATCTCATTACCAAGGTCGTCCTACATTTGCTCTGCATTAGCCTGATTAGCTTACTTTTGTGCCCATGGTAGCTGGTCCACATTGCCTGCCCTGGTGTAATCCATCACGATGCCACTAGCATATGTAACAGCATGATCATTCTGCAGTTGAATGTTGCCCCAAAACACTCTGTTTACATGTGGTACTTGATGGAGGTCCAAAAGGTCAATTTACTCTGAAATTTTGTTTGGGAATCACCAAGGGGGTGCAATTTCTGTAGTACTGCTCCGAACAACCTCTGTAATACTGCTCCAAACATAAATAGGGTCGCCTTCATGGACTGCCACATCAGTAAGTGTCTTTATTGTCTCTTCCCCCTGGTCTACGACAGAAGCGAACACAATTATCAACTTTGTGGAGGACACATCTTATTTCTTCAAATGCTGTCATATGACACCAACGATTATAGGTCCAACGTTTTGGTGCTTTCCTGCCCATTGAGGGCACCTTTCTTTCTTATGATCAGTCAGTTGTGGTCTCTTTAAAGATCTCATGGCCTTGCATCCGTTATAAAGAAATCACTGGTTGTCTATAGCTCTGGAACACGGGTTTTGGGGTGAGACAGCCATTCATCTCGTAGACTACTAGTTGACTTAAAGCGATTTTGATGACATAAATGCAGCAGGTGGTGGTCGTTTCTTACATTTTTCCCTCTAGGGCTACTATTGCCGTGACCTGGAGTTCTATTCCAGTGCCTTTGGTACCACTGCAAAATTTTAGAGACTGTTCCTGACACAGCCCTAGGGTCCTGGCAATAGCAGTGTGTTTCATGCCAGAGAGCGCCATCCCTATGACCTGTCATGCTCTTTTTCGCTTATTCTATGGGGCATGCCTTCTAAAAACTCTTCCAACTCTAAATTAAATTGTTATAAAATGTGTACAATGATTACAACTAAGATTTGGACACCTCTTTCAAGTTACCAATATCATGAGGTCATGGGGTCACCTGAGTGAATACAAGTTTAATCAACCATAAATGTTTTAACTTTTCATACCAATCAGTTTTATATGCAAAACTGATGAGGGAATGAGAACACATTACAAATTTTCATCAAAATGTTATCATTTTGTTGAAATTCCATCAAACAGTTCGTATCTATAAAATATTCCATATTTATGAGCAACAGTGTATGATTGACAGTAATATATGGTCGTATCTCATACTTGAGTGGGTTTGGGGTAGATATCACCCGGGAATATATATCGTATCTGAGGAGCGGGCAGGATATATTGTATATGTCCCGCTCCAGGCCAAATGCGGGCAGATATAATATATCCATCCCGCTCCCGGGAATTTTTCAAAAGTTTAAAAAAGTTTAAATATCAAAAGTTTTAATTTTTTAATTTTAAAATTTAATTTTGTTTTAGTTTAAATGTTACAATTTCATTGTATTGAACAAAAAGAATATTACGAAAATGTTAAATATAAATATCTTATCATTTGAAAAAGGTGGAAAAGGTTATATCTACCCTAAACCCACTCAAGTATGAGATACACCAGTTATGCACGATCGGTTTGGATACATGGAATATCCCTTGAGATATACAATACATCTTCCCTCGGTCCCTTCGGTCCCTCGGGAAGATATATTGTATATCCCTCGGGATATTCCCTGTATCCAAAACCTCCCAGTGCATAACCCCTATATATGCAATCATCTTATATATCTTTTCGCATGAAATATCCAATGAATCTAATTAGCCCAAAATGCTGTTGGTTGCCTCAAATATATTTCGATTATTACATTGATGTTTTATCTTAGTTCTAATCATCATTACAATAAAAATTCATAATAGAGAAATGATATTGCAAGAATATAATAACATAGTTCAAAACTCCGAACTGCCTGTCTGCCATTATGGCAATTACTTTTCTCTCTTGGCAATGAACTTTTTGCCTATTGGACAGTGGACTCAATGCCAACATGTTAAAATGGCCAATCCTATTCTCAACCCTTGTCATGAACACTGTATCATAATAGTGAGAATATTGCAATATTTGAATATTCCAGAATTAGAGGAAGACGCCGTAGAGAATAAGCCAGCAGGTGCAACTGGGACCCTTGCCAAGGTTTGTCATGACAATCATGTTGATGAAGCTGATGAGTTTACTGCTGAACATTGTCTCAAAGCTGCTGCTGCTGCTGCTGCTGCTGGGGAGGAGGGAGATGATTATGAGGAAGACAATGAAGAAGATCAGCCACTTTATGAACATTTACATCAAGTAAGTAACCTGGTGAAAATTGCAATGGTGTTACCTCAAAGATAGTTTACATGGGTACTATTAAGCCAGGCCTGTAGCCTGAGATTGCCAACATTGTTCACTTTTCAAAACAATACTGGTTGGTTCATATTTGACAACTTTGGACCAAAATCACTTGAAAGTGCTTAGAATGGTGAAAACTGCATGATTTTGAAACAATTTTGGGCCTGGCTACGAGTTTGTATTTGACAACTTTGGACCAAAATCACTTGAAAGTGCTTAGAATGGTGAAAACTGCATGATTTTGAAAGAATTATGGGCCTGGCTACGAGTTTGTATTTGACAATTTTGGACCAAAATCACTTGAAAGTGCTTAGAATGGTGAAAACTGCATGATTTTGAAAGAATTTTGGGCCTGGCTACGAGTTTGTGTTTGACAACTTTGGACCAAAATCACTTGAAAAGTGCTTAGAATGGTGAAAACTGCATGATTTTGAAAGAATTTTGGGCCTGGCTACGAGTTTGTATACTCATGCTGTGTTTGGTTTGCTCAGTAGCTAGTTAGGCATGGGTATAGTGATGAGTCTATGTGTTTCAGCACATATGATGGTATCAGTCCAACATGGTTCCTAAAAATGCTCATGGTTATTACTCATGGTTGAACAAGTTTGACTCATTCCTAAATATTCATATTTGAGTCGATTAAACTTCAAGAGATTTACAAGTACATATTGTCTTGAGCCACTGATATAAATTCATCAATATTTGAGGAAAGAGTGATTTACTATTAAATGCAGTTAGTTTTGTTTTCGTTTTTATGCATAAGTTCATTTTTTTTATGTCATTTCAAGGTGTTTATTACTAAGAATGGCGTATTGTGCAATGAAGTGCAGAAGAATTTTAAGGAACTCAGCCATGCCTTAGAAGTTGCCAAGCTCCATGTAGAGACAGAAGATCTTCCTATACCTAACAGGCAAGTTCAGAACTTTTGAATAGTTTTCGACTCAGACATCTGTATTTTTAAAGATACACATTTTGATTAAACTACGATTGATATTCTGTTAATGTATTTGTGCAAATATAAAATGGAATGAAACTACATGTTATAGCGCTATAAAGTTTAATGAAATACACATGAAAAAACATAATATTTAAGAATATACTATTTGTATTTTTTTTAGACTTCAAGATGCCCACCCAGCCCAATTCCCACTTTTCCTAACCTCAAAACAATGGCTGTTACTTCTTGATGCATCCCTCCCTAATCCATATTTCCCACGCAATGCGGATGGAAGCCTGAGACGTGCAATACAAGGATGGGGTACTAACGATGGTCCACTTGCATTTGTGTCAATCATTGATGATAGTGATGATGAGCTTGATGATGTCACAAAGGATGATGCGGAAGATGAACACCTTGATGCTCCTGTGAGGGAGTTTGACCCCAGACGAGAAGTCACGTAAGTAGTCTGTATTGCACAAATGAAACACCAGAATGATCAAAACAATTTTGTGGTTTGTGTTATCATTCAGTGCAAACTTGGACTGAATTTCACCACTTATGAACGGCTTTTCACACTTATTTACAGGTATGACGTTTTTGTCAATGAACTATGGACCAAGGTGAACAAGACCAAAGAGAGCTACCACCCAACATTAGTGTGGACAGAGATCAAGTCATTCATTAAGGGGTCCATTGAGGCCTTACACAGTCACTCAGGAGTCCTCTCCCAGGGGGATTACCTTGACCTTGGGAAGAAACGAGCTCCAAATTTCACGGCTGATCGCAGAGTTGTTTATCAGATGTTTGAGCGCTACCAACATTTGAAGCATCAACGAGGATTGTTTGACGAATCAGATCTTGTGTTTAACATCTACACGCGTCTCAAAGACATGCTGGAGCTTGATTGGTCGCTTCATCAGATATATGTGGATGAGACCCAGGATTTCACGCAGGCTGAGTTATCGTTGTTCATACGTTGCTCTCAAGATCCAAATGCACTCTTCTTAACTGGTAAAGACTCTATCAATTTTCATTAAGTTCTTTTATACATCTGGTCTTCAATTCTGTTCTTTGCATGTTACTGGACATTTACTGCTTACATTTTTTTCGTTTATAAACCTAATATCATAAACAGCTTAGACTTTTTAACTCTCTAAGTCTGACTAGTTTAATCATTGTAAAGTAGTAATATTTTCTCAGATTAATTACTGATGTGCGATAAATAAATAAATAAATAAATAAAAGAAAAAAATGTACGATCATATTAAATATAAATTGTTTAAGAGTTGATTGTCGCAAGATGAATGTTTATGGCAGACACAAGCGATCGTGAGTGGTTTAACCCCACATAGTACAATATAACGATTATAAGTACCATACAGTACAGCTTTTAAGTACCATGTGTTATAGGAGACACTGCGCAGAGTATAATGAGAGGGGTAGCATTCAGGTTTGGAGACCTCAAGTCACTGTTCCACTATGCACACAAGACGTTCAAAGCAGTAGGCAAGCAATCTGCAATTACTGTCCCTAAGAAGGTAACGCACATACAATTATTATTACTCAGTGAAGATAAATGTGTATTTTCTTTTAATCTTCACTAGATATATAAATATATTTGTTTATATATTTTTTAATCATCAATCATTAGAGGGGGAACACACCAGAGTTTAATGATGACATACGCTTATAATGTTATACTGTATTTGGAAGACATGCATATGTGATTGGTCAAATTTTTACAAACAAATGACATCATCAATGGTGGCATCAACATTTTAAAATATGCTTTGAATAATATTATATGTTAATTTCAAGGAGGTTTACCTAATATCATAGCTTTATTTCATATCAAGATTAAGAAATGTGTACAGAATATTCCTACATCGATTAAAACCTCAGATCGAAGTGTAGTATTTGGAAACTAGACGTTGAAAATTTTTACAAACCAAGGTTGTAAGCAAGAGACGTAATTATGTCTGTCATCACTTAAGCTCTGGGTTTTCCCTCCTCTTATCAACCATCATATACTCTTGGAGAATTCTCTAAAATTCACTTCATCTTCAGCGATAATATTGTGCTATATTTCCTTGTTAATTGTCATTTAGGTGCACCAGTTAGTCCACAACTACCGCTCACATGCTGGTATACTGAATCTTGCCTCTAGTGTAGTAGACATCATGGTCAAGTTCTTCCCAGAGTCATTTGATAGGTAGGTAAATACATAGTATAGTGTTACCTAGAAATTGCCTTCAGTAAATGATGCTTCAATTGAGTCAAATACAAGTGAAAATCTGATATACCTATCTGCTTGGACTGCAATGAAATTCATTTAATGGTATTTGTTGATTAAATTGTAAAAAGCAATAGAAATATGATGTGAATTTTTACAACAATGAATGAAATTCATCTAAAAGGATGAGTTTATACATGCTATATTAGAGGAATTGGTAACCTGTTTAGTTTGGATGTAGACAAAAACTGGCAAAACGTACTGCACTTGTTATTCAAAATGTAAAATTTATTGTGATTGCATGCACTGAAACTAATTAAAATGATTTGTTTTAGGCTAGAGAGAGACCAGGGTTTATTCCAAGGACCAAAGCCAGTCCTCTTAGACTCCTGTAGTTTCAGTGACTTGGCCTTGATACTCCGAGGCAACAGGCGCAAAACATCAGAAATAGAGTTTGGGGCACATCAGGTAGAGTTATTTCATAGCTTGTGGAATACTGCACCAGGGTTATCTTGGCTCTATTATGTCACCACCAGAAGTGTTGAAGTGGTGAAATGTTATTATAGTCTCCAACTTTTTTTTTGGATAGTGTTCGGCTTTCAGTGTTTGGTGTCTGTTACAAATTCTTACAACTTCCAATAACTGGTGGTAATGCTAATTCTTCGTTTTTTGCAATTTAAAACTTGAGCAGTGTAATTAAATAATGCATTGTTATTATTGTCTTGTGGTGATAGTTGTTCATGTGTTTTGTCGAGCACCACATGGATCTTATTTTACTTCAGTTCAAATAAAAAGGTCTTTCTTTATTTGAACTAACTATAATTTGCTACAACTTGTAACCTAAACAAGTGTTACTCATTTAATCATAGATTTACACAATCTAATACAGTTAAACCTAAAAAGTGGAACACCTCTGAGTGTGGAACACCTCCCAAGTGGAACGTTAATGGACTAGATGCACATAGAAATTGTTTTTATTTCCATCATTATATATTCAAAATTCAGTCATCATGATATCATACACTGTATTTGAAATCTACATTTATCATTCTAACTAGAAACTGTTAACTACCTATTGGCATCTGGGTTATTTGAGGTATCTAAGATTTCCACTTCCACAGGATTTTCCTGTCTTTAATTTCCTGCGTAATTTATAAGTAATTCTATTTAAAGGTAATTCTCGTGGCCAATGAGGCAGCTAAAGCAGAGATCCCTGATGAGTTGAGTGTTGGACTGGTGCTTACTATATTTGAGTCCAAAGGGTTGGAGTTTGATGATGTGCTGCTGTACAACTTCTTCAAAGATTCACCAGTAAGTGTCATGTTAACATTATGTATTGAAGCAAGGGCTATAACTCAACCTTAATCAAATAATGTTGCATATGGAAATAATTCAAGTTATCTTGGGTATCCCCATTATTACAATGATGATGTTGAAGCAGTGAAGGTTTTGCAGACACAATAATGAAAGACAACACTTATATATATGTAATTCTGTGATATTTTACTTTGAGTGATTCATGACAATCATCATTCCTTGTTGGAGTGATACATTTATAAACAAAGTTATTTTCAGTTTCACCATCCAATGCATCAAGAGATGTGGAGCATCCATGAAATTATAAAAGTGCTTAGTATAGACTATTTATCATATCATATGCACTCAGTGAACCCTTTGTACAAAATCCTATATAATTTAGGCCTGCAAAGAGTGGAGAGTCATATGCACTCAGTGTACCCTGTTTACAAAATCCTATTTTATTTAGGCCTGCAAAGAGTGGAGAGTCGTGACAAGTTATCTGGAGGAGCTGATTGAAGAACACAGGAATTCCAGAGCTCTAGACAAAGAAACACTCATAGAACTAGATATAGGTAAATATTTTAACAACATGACAGAGAGTAGACATTTTAAATTTTCAAGTCAACCATGAAAACAATTTTCAAATTTTGATATTTTGGTCAATTTACACCAACATTACATTATAATATTCATTCATTTTTCATTTTGACCTGCTTGTTTGTTATTAAGACCACTTACATTTGTTTCTAGATGATGTCAAAGGGAACTCCAATAGACCACGTCCACTTCAGTTCGACCCTGATAAGCACAAAGTGCTGAATTCTGAGCTTAAATTCCTCTATACGGCTCTTACAAGGGCTAGGGTGAATATATGGATCTTTGATGAAGATCTGGATACAAGAGCTCCCATGTTTGAATATTTCACACGAAGGAAGCTAGTTGAGAAAGTCACCGTGAAAGATGATGAGAGTGAAGAAGGTGAAATGTGTGCGATATTATGTATTTGCTATTACATGAACCATTAGAAACTTAAGAGAGGTCAGATTTATAATCTAAGTATATCATGCTTTCCAATGGTATAAAATGAATTTCATATCATTCAATTTATAGGAAATATGTTTTTACCGACATGCTAATTTGTTACGAAAACAAATTTTAAGTTTTAATAAATGAGTGGAATCTAAGGCCACGAAAATTAATTGTTTGCATGCATTTTTTGTCGCCATTTCAGAGCATAAATGAATTTTTTTTTTTCAAGGACTGAATGAGGCAATATTTGCTCATACATCTACTCAGGAAGAATGGTTGAAGAGAGGGGACTACTACATGTCACACAAACTTTATGAAGTTGCAGCCAAATGCTACAGAAAAGGTACATAAAGCTATTATATGTTTCATATTCTGAGAAAATATGGAGGTCAACATTGGCAGTTATTAACATTTAAAACTTTGAATTATATCAGCTGATTCTATTTTGTTATATGCATGTAGTCATTAAAATCATATCAAGACTCATTTCATAGTTGAGGTTAGAAATACAGATATAGAAGTATGCAAAACTCAAAAAATCAAAAAGTGTCATTTAAGGACATGAAATAAACTATTGATGAATTGCATTATTCTAAGCTGATTGATTGTATTTAAAATACCTGGCACTGTTAAATTATAGGAAATAGTTCAGAAAAAGAAATGCTTGCAATGGCCCACCACAAGGCAATACAAGCAGAGCAATTACGTAACAACCCTAAGAAGATGAGAGAAGAGTTTCTGTTGGCTGCTGAAAGTTTCTTGAAGTGTGAGCTGGCGCTAGAAGCTGCCAAATGTCTGTACAATGCCAAGGAATTTCTTATGGGAGCCCGTCTGTTTGAGAAGCTTCAGAAGGTACATGGAATGTGCAATTTCTTTAAAGGGTGACTCATATCGTTTAGCAAATCGAACGCTTGTTTCTGGTGTTGCTCACCGTTTAGTACAAAAGGCCCGATCCCGGAATAATACTCAAGGGTTCACAGGTTCGAGGTCGTTGTGTCAACACCTCTAACTGTTATATAGCATAAGTATATTATAGATCGTCACACATTTATAAAAGGGTGATTTTTATTTTGACAAATCAATTCCACATTTATGGGTGAAGTTTCAGGATCTTCTATTTGTGTATAATAAGAAAAAATTGGCATCTAAATTTCCCCATAACGTAATAGCACACAGCTTGGCACATGAAATATCCTACAAATGAAACAAAGCAAGACAAACCGGTTTCTAATACAAGGATTTATATTTGCTGTTGTACATGTATTCTTTGAACGCAATCACTCTTTGGATAACGTTTTCAAAATCATTATAAACGGATAACTTTATCTCAAAGACAATTTCAATAAACTGGATTTTACAGAACTCCCCTTATTTCTTAAAAATGGACTGATCCAGTTGATTCGCCTGGAGCCGCCATATTGTTTTTATACGGGATGCTAATCGGAACCCTTTAAATGCTAGTAAATAGTAGAAAGTTATGAACTGGACGTGATAATGATAAACCAGATAATGCTTTGATTTGGTTAAATGTTTATGATCTTAACTAGATGTAATCAATGCCACTTACATCAATTTTTTGCTTGTTATTGAAAAACTGCATTAGGTCAGAAAATTATTCACTTGAATAATAGAAAATAATGGAATTTTAATTTTGAAAATTACTGGTAGCTCAGTCCCGGAAAATATTAAAGTGTCACAAATTATTATGAGAAAAAAGTGTAATATGAATGTAAAATGTTTCAGTACAACAACGCTGCAGTCTTGTACCAGAAGGCAAAGTGTCCAGGAGAGGCGAGCATGTGCTATGAAATGTGCTAAATGAATTAATGTAAATGTTTCAGTACAACAACGCTGCAGTCTTGTACCAGAAGGCAAAGTGTCCAGGAGAGGCGAGCATGGGCTATGAAATGTGCTTAATGAATTAATGTAAATGTTTCAGTACAACAACGCTGCAGTCTTGTATCAGAAGGCGAAGTGTCCAGGAGAGGCGAGCATGTGCTAAATGAATTAATGTAAATGTTTCAGTACAACAACGCTGCAGTCTTGTACCAAAAGGCGAAGTGTCCAGGAGAGGCGAGCATGTGCTATGAAATGATGCATGACTACAAAAGGGCAATTGAATCATTCGTCAGCCAGGAGCTCTATGATAAGGCAGCTGATGTGGTGGAAAGATACCATATGAAAAAACAAGTAGGTTACATCAAAATATGCCAGACTATTATTCACTTGTATATAATCAATGTATTTGGTCACCTGTCAGCTTTTTCCTTCTACATCTTTTTCTTTCTACGAGGGTTGTCCCAGAAGTAATGCACTATATGCTCTAACTTTATCAATAATTGATATTTTTCGATGAAATTTTCAGTAAATGTTCCTTAGAGACATTTTGATGATTCTACAAATTTTCATGTTAATTACTAAAACAATATCGATGTTATAATAAAATCAAGTTGGTGAGTTTGGGTAGGGCGGGGCAGGTTATACAGTCACGTCAAAAGGAATAAAAAAATTGAAAATATGAAATAATTAATCAACAAATACCATTTTGTGTAGCTATAAGAAGTATGCTCAAAAATACATATGAAGATGTTTAATTACCATGAGCACATCCTAGATTTAATGGATGTATACTGCACAGTGTCCCATTTCACATTTTCTCAAAATATTGCCCTTTGCATGTTATGTATTTTTGATGCCTGTCAGGTCAAACAATCTTGGCAATTTCTTCCACTGTGACTTGTGGAGTTTTTGCCTACCATGCTTGGAGTTGTCATCCAGGGTCAAATCATCTCTTTTAAATCTCTTCTGCCACCTCATAAGTGTAGTTCTTTCTGGTATATACTCCTTATATACTTTCTTCATGGTAGCATACGTTTTGCTTGGCTGTGAGTCCAAGTGAAGTATGAAATTAGGCCACCAAACGCTAGGCTTTCTGTTATCAGGTGAGAATTGCAGCCATTTTTGCAATTTCTTGACTGCGACTGTATTTGAATTTGTGACTATTGAAATGTGGTATTATGAAATCACAGTGCGTAATGTCATTATTTGTACTCGGTTAACATCATGCTGAATAAATTTAACAATTTTCCAAACATTTTGACCATTTAAAAGAAAGAAATATTCATAAAATAACACTTTAGATCTTTTCATAATTACAAAAGTCGGTACCTGCCCCACCCACCCCTACCCCCATGTTGCTATAGCAACCATATTAAGACTTAATACTAATAATTGATGCTGAAACTTCAGGATATAATAGATAAAACTTCAATTGTTATATACACAAAATTTCAGCTTATTTGAAGAATATTGTAGAAAGTTAAAGTATATAGTGCATTACTTCTGGGACAACCCTCGTACATCTTCTGTATAAATGATTATTATTAGATTGTATTGTCATTTGAAATGACTGTGCCAAACATTGAATAAGAGTATCACTGTTTAATGACTAGCTTCAATGATCTAATTTTCATTTTAATACATGTAGATGTCTAGCTGTGGTAAAGTTTGTACTCTCATGCATGTATTTACTTATTAAGGAGTATGTATCCACTGGCAGGAGAGTTCCCCCTGAACTATTGCAGAACCCTCCAGGATCTCTTCAGAGCATAGAGCATCTCTGTTTCCAATCTGCAAAAATTCACTTTCACCGGAGAAATGATGTTGAAATGAAAGGTGCTCTGTCAAAGTTGCCATTTGAGACACAGATTGATTTCCTCAAGAAACATGGCAAGGTCGACCTTGTGGCTGAACTTTATGAGAAAGAAGGTATATAGATATTTTTATTTTATTATTTTTAGCACAATGAACAAAGTTTGAAAGGATATGGTGAAGCCACCTAAATAAGGGTATAACTCCACAAGTATTCCAACACTAACTGGAACACACCATCCACATAAAATTTAGAATTACACACATATATAATCACTAGTGGTGCAACTCGAATGCCAGTACTCGCCACTCACTCGTTGAACCTGTCCAAGATAGTTACTCGAGTACGTTTTTTCAAACTCGAGTAGGCATGTTTTATTATGAAGTGTTTTAAACCCCGGGAATGATGATTTTTTTGTATGCAATGAACGAAATAAAGTATCGATTCCGGAAACAAAATGAAAATATTTAAAAACAAACAAACACAATTATGGCATGAATAACTACATTTATTCTCACTAAATTGATACAAACTATATATAACATCAATAACATATAGAAGAAACGAAGAAATTGTATCTATTTGGTCTTCAAACAGTCGACTACTGAGGTGAGTTTTTTTTAAAAAATTTTTCCCTCATTTTTGCGAGTGGTACTCGATTACAGTGGCATTTTCACACTTTCTACTCGAGTAGCATTTTTCTTGCGAGTTGCACCACTAATAATCACTCACCAAAACACCACCCATGTAACATCAATATTCGATAGTTACTCATCAAGACACACAGCATCAAGAGTTACTCACCAGAACGCACAACATCAACAATTACTCACTAAGACACACAGCATCAATGATTATTCACCAAAACCTAACACATATCAGCAATTACTAACCAAAACACACAACATCAACAATTACTCACTAAAACCCACCATCAACAATTACTCACCAAGCCACACAACATCAACAATTACTCATCCCGGCACACAATATCAATAATTACTCACCAAGACACACAACATGAACAGTTACTCACCAAAAGACAACATCAACAATTACTCACCAAAACTCACAACATCAACAATTACTTACCAAGACACACAACATGAACAGTTACTCACCAAAAGACAACATCAACAATTACTCACTAAAACTTAAAAATTCAGCAAGAATGCAAGTTGTCAATGTTTGTTTTAGGACAACTTCTGAATGCTGCGAAATACTTACGTGATATTGGCCAATTGAAAAAGGCAATTAGATATGCCCAAGGCCAAGCTAATGAGGATAAACAATTCCGAGCTGATTGCCTGCTGACCTACTGCAAGACAACCATGGACTTGCACAATGGACCAGTGAAATTTGAGAAATACAAAGCTGAGTCAAGTGAACGAGAGGAGTTGATAGGATATCTAACTGAAGCAGTTCATCTTTTCTCAACTTCTAAGGATATTATGGGACTAGGTGATGATTCTATCCAGTTTTCTGATTTCGCAAAATTTGACTCATCAGTGTACATGTTCATTCTCTTTTGACCCATATAAATTTATTGTGTACATTAACCCTTTGCTTGTTTAACAGGTGATGCATATCTGCTGCTCTACCTTGTGAAGCTAGATGAAAAACTCTTGAAGCCAACATTTGAATGTTTTGGCCAATGCAACAATGTGGTTGGTCAGCTTGAATTCCTTGTAGCAGTAGAACAGACAAAGGGCCTCCATTCTGGAAACATTTCAATGTGTTACCCAGTCTTCAAGCAATTGATTACTCTACTGGTTGTCCTAGGCAAGGATGAAAACTCAGATTATAGGACCCAAGCAGAAAAGGCAATGATTGTAACCTGTGAGGGATTTCTAGGAATATCACAAGGCCAACGTAGAAGCAAACGCAAGATCAAAAGAAATCAAGGTAGCAGAGGCGAAGTATTCTTGAAGCACCTGATTACTCAAGAAATGTCTAAACTAGGAGAATCCTACAAAGATGAGGTACTTAGTTAGTATAGCCTTTTTTCATGACATATATTGTGTTATTAGTACAAGCAGACAAGCATGAGACATTTCTGTACATTTTGTTATCCTTTATTTTTAGATTGATTTCTTACCATGCAGGAAAGAAATGAAAAGTTATCTTCTCGAAATGTTTAAGAGTTTGGTGAAAACATTCCGGAGAATTCTGTCTGCAGAGATAGAAAAGCTGACACTGTGCCCTCAATTCAAAATCGGTTTGTATTATGGAATTCTTATAGTCATGATTTAGTACTAAGAATATGCACAAGTACCATATGAGTAAGATAAGACCAAAAGAAATACAGAAAGAAAAGGAATGTTTAAAGCACAATGAGAAATATGATCTTTACAGATTCTAAGCATCCCAAACAATGATTAAGCATACAAAGAAGCAGTGTCTTACCCATCCTCTTCCCCTAACAATGTGTGTTATATTATAATTGAATTATAAATCCATTGTAGGTAAAGATTGCGAGGATTTAAACAAATGCAAAGGCATTAAGCGGCATTATCAGAGAGAAGATCTACAGCACCTTGTTGATAGAACTGTGAAGCTGCTCACGCTTGATGCTATCATCCATGAGGCAACAACAATGAAATACCATGAGCAAAATGACTCCAGAATAGGCATTGTAAGCCAGCTAAAGAAGATCATTGCTAAACCGTTTGCTTCATGTGAGGCCCTGTATGAAATCCTTTTCCCCAGTGGTGGCCATTCTGTGATGCTTAGCTCTAGTCCCATTGCAGGAGTTCAAGTCCTGGCAGCAATAAAGTTTGAGATGGTTACATCACATCTTCAGAGATGGGCAGAACATATATGGTCCACCGAAGAAAACCGTCTGAGCAGTGCAGATGCTTTCCTGAAAGTGTCCAACATCCATCGCTTGATAGGGCTGTCAAACAAGAAGATGGATGATATGCTTTGCAAGGCTGCAGATGAATACAAGCGTAGTGTGATGAAGAAAGCCCATCCAGAGAAAATTCCTAAAACTGTTGGCATCATATGTGAAGAGAAGGAAGCTAGAGAAATACGTCATATGTTACAGAAAATGAAAGGGAAGATTCCCCAGGCTGAGAGGTACATGTTCTTGAGTGTCATGTGCCGTTACCATAACTACGTCCAATGGCTTCACTTTACCTCAAATCCAGTTAGTGCCATGCTGCAGATGAGCAAGTTCATAAACACCCTATCACGAAAAGCTACACTGCCTCTGATACCATCCATTGCAAATGCCATATTGTGCCTTGAACTGGAAACAACTCTCCTTTTCACAATTCGTTGTGCCTTTGATGCTCACGTTTGCAAAACCAGAACGTCTGTCCTACTGCCCTCAAGCTTTCTAAGTCAAATGAACTGGCAGGACACTCTGGCTAAATCACAGAAGTCTGGGAAATCTACATGCGAAGCTGTGTTGCAGGCAATAAGATCTCCAAATGTCATCAATAAAGGCAGAATTGAAACTGCAATGAAGGAATTTTGCCACTCAATCAAAATTCTCTGTGGTGTTACAGAATTTGACATCCTTCAAGATGCGTTTGACCCAGAGTACCATGTATACATTCCATCTGGTGAAGCAGAGAGATGCCTTGTTCTAGCCCTTGTTCTCCTTAGCAATGTGAATCTTGTTGTTCCCATCGAACAGGAAGTTAATCTCATGTGTGCTTTGAAACAAATCAAGCCCCATCTCGGTCTGCCAAAACGTCTCAGAAATGCAATTAAAGCTGTACATGATGCAGATGGGATCAAAGATGTTGTCTTTGCTCTTCATAATTTACTCTGGGAGAAAAATGAGAAGCTACTCTTGTGCAACTGGGAACCAACAGATGGAATTTATGCCATGAAGGGATCCCCAGCTAAGCCTGCATCATTTCCAAGCACCTTTTACAACCCTGGGCTGGATTATGAAATGGTTAATGAAAATGGGTATGACATGGATGAGGAAGAACCCGAAGAGTATGATGGAGGCATGTCTCATACGGAGCAACAAGTTGCTCAGGAAAATTCAGAGAGGGTTGAACAAGAGAATAGAGCAGCAAAAATCATTTTGAAGCAGTTACTCAAGTTTCGATTGATTGCCAAATTGTACAAGATCCATTTGATTAGAAATAAAGTTGAGGAAAAGAAAGTTCAAGATCAACAGCTGCAAGAGTTGGAGACATATGGAGTCGATGATTCAATGTGCTCAATATGTGGAATACAGTTTGTGCAACCATTGAACCCTAATCTTCCGGAAGCAGTTGGCTTAGCAGCTAGATCTTATATGCTCCCAGTGCCAGTTGGTCAAACGTGGGTTACTGAAGAAGAAACAAAAGTCCAGGTTTTGGAAACATCTCATACAAATACAGCTGAAGGAGCCCCTAATATGAATGGTATGACCAAGAAAAGTCACATTGCAACATTTGAGCATATCCAAGCGGCACTATCTTATAAGATATACACAAAGGTCTTCAATGAAAGGATCATCCCAGCTTCTACTAGATTTACAAATTTGAAAATAATGGTTGGGAAGGTGAACAACCCCAAAATGGTAAGACTTAAGGAGTTGGATGTAGGGACATTGGAAACTAAGTACGGGGCTCTTATGGATTTGTTTGGCCAAACAACCAATGCAAGGCAGTGGACAAGGGTGAAGGAATTGGAAGATGGTGTTGGTGTTATTGAGAGTGAACTGAGCAGGATTGGGAAGATCTATCAAGAAGTTCTCCAGGAAATGCACAATCAAAAACAGGTACAGTACATAAATATCTTCTGGAACTTTTAGGGTCTATGCAATATCCACATTAGTATTGTCCTTAAATAGTCAAATCACTGTGGTATGTCATATTTCAGCAGTTTTGATCAGCATAGTGTTTTGAAATACATTTTCAGGCTTCTCAGACTCCTGCCCATGTGATGTTTGATGAACGGGATGAGCGATCACTTCCTCCATCTGTACACGCCCAGGACCTTGAGGAAGAGTTATCCCATGCACCATATGTTGAGGATGAAGCTGGTCATTTGTTACAAGTCACAGAGAAATTTAACAAACCCAAAGGTCGAGGCCGTGGTCGGGGTAATCGAAAGTGACACTATGAGAGGATATTAAGAACAATAGAAATATTGATTTGACCCACTGAGAAACATCCATATTGGGTACAGTTGTATAGAGTGGATGTAAAGAGCAGAAAAATTTCTCATTGGACATTTAAACTGCCACATTTGTCAGTTATGGGCTGTTCCATCTGCCTTCCATACCCAATTGTGCCATTGCTGGGATATTCACAAATCAATACCCTTGATTAGGGAACGAGGAAATTTTTTCTAATGAAATGTACATTCCTGTTTATGTCATTTAAAAGTTAAAGTTGCAGTATAAGTTTGGCTGATCACATGAAAACTTATATTGAAAGCGTTCTATTTTATCATAAATGTATTAATAACAATTTTTGAGGAGAGTGCCTTGTGAATAGGGAATAGCCAGGAATGATCTGATGTATCGAGAAACACAACTAAATGGTTAAACTATGCTTTTCATTGAATTGCTTCCAGAGTTAAGGTGAAATTAAAGTTAATCAAAAGTACAAAAAGATGGCAGCCATATTTCTTGATAAAGTCAGAAGATTTTGTATAATGTTTTCCTTGTATGTGCATGCATTTCCTGACTAAACAGACACGTCAAAGAAAACATCACATTTAAACGCATTTTTCAAAACTATGAATTGGAGGTGCATGGACCCCCAAAGCTAGCATCAAGAGTGTGAAGTGAGGCTAATTTTTGAAAGTTTCAAGGAGTTGCCTTGCAACAGTCACACATTTGCAAGAATCCAAAATTACCACAAATCATCTTACCTTACCAAGGAACATTGAAGAAGCATGAAAATGTGCACTTCTTGCTTTGTTAGAGTTTGATAAAACTCAAACCATAGTTTCTTATAAATATTTCATGTCCACCATTTTGTTTGCTGGAACTACTTCTAGACTTCCCGATTAATCCTCATACAAGTTTTGTGACTTCACCAAGTGGCATGGATTATCATAAGTATATTTTATCTATAACAGTATAATTATCATGATAGATACATCATTGAGGCTTTATAAATGATGTACAATGGATACATGAGTTAGGATTACTTTGGACTAGAAAATAGTCACAGAAAACAAAATGGTGGACATGAAATATTTAGAATTCACAATGGTTTGAGCTTTATTATACTCTAACAATGCAAGAAGTACACATTTTCATGCCCCTTCGATGTTCCTTGGTAAGGTAAGATGATTTGTGGAAATTTTGAAGTCTTACAAATGTGTCTCCATTGCAATCCTACTCCTTGAAATTTTAAAAAGTTATCCTCACTTCACTGTCTCCATGCTAGCTTTAGGGACCCATGCACCTCCAATTCATAGTTATAAAAATGCGTTTTAATGTGAAGTTTTCATTAACATGTCTCTAGTCAATCAGTGCATCTGGTGACTTTATCAAAAAAATATGGCTGCCATGTCTTTGTACTTTTGATTAATTTTAGCATTACCTTAATCAATATTTACCTTTTTTGTTAGAACGTGTATATGCTTCATTAAAACAATTGTCAAATATACCTTATTTAAAATTTGGATCAAATTTTAAGAACCTTCCATTTTCAAATTAGCTAGCATTTAGTGCATATTTTTGCATGATACATCGCTACCTAGAAACATTGACATACATCTGATCAATAAGTATCGTATTATCTAGTACAGTTAAGCATGGAAGGGTTAATGGGAAAGGAATGTTATTTTTCCATTGGGATGAATAGTTAAAAGTTAAAATGCTTCTGATATGTCTCATGTACACTATTATCCCTCTAAAAGAAGTTCGTGAGGAATTTTGAGAAGCTGTCTATTTGTTTATTCGTTCAATTGTCTAGGAGATAACTCCAATACTGGTTGATCATTTGTGTTAGGAATTAATGGGCTAAAGTCCTATTGGCATAGAATCTCGCAAACGATTTGCAATATGGCCTCTTAATTAAAAATTGGCTGCAATATTTTTTCAAAATGAAATCTTTGATCATTGAAATTCCAGTTGACATTTACTAGTAATATTTTGATGTCCTAAGAAAATTTTCAAGTTGTTCATTTGATATCAAAATTGCCACCATTTTCACGATTTGGTCTAAAGGAGCACGTAGGTTATCACAAACTATTTCAGACGGTTATATCTTGGATTAAGACTATTTTCTGACAATGATGACAGGTATATCTTTTAGATCCAATCATTATCTCAAAGAAAATTATATACAGTAATAATAGAGTCAAACAGACTCGGAGATATTTAACTAGCAATCAACCCATTGCCACACTTTTCAAAGATTTTGACCTCATTTCCACCAAAAAATGCAATCATTTTTTTTACATTGTTTAACATGTTTAATGCATTACTATTCTTTATTTTAATGTATCAAATATTTCTTGAAAGAAAAATTGCTGATAAGTGTTCCCCATGTTATTTTTCCATTGAAAAATCTCATGCTATCCATTGGTTTCAGAACATTTTGGTCATCCAAATTCAGTATCTTTAAAGTCCCCCGAGCAATTCATGGCCACTTTTCCCCTTAGGATATAGAACATGTCTCAAAGCACATAAATAAAAGGTTGCATTTTTGGTGAAAATAAGGTCAACATTTGAAAAAGTATGTTGATTTGTCCATTGCCCCTTCAATATCACTTAAGTCTAATTAACTAAATTATCATTATATATACTTTTCTCGAAGATAATGAATGGATCTAAAAGATACACCCATGTTCATGACCAGAAAATATTCATAATTCAAGTTAGAATCGTTTGAAATTGTTTGCGATAACCTACGTGCTCCTTTTATAGAAATATAATTGCTGATAGGCTAACTGAAATATCAGTTAGTAGATTTGGTCCACGTTTTATAGCTAATATCTCACGGAATATGACCTCTTCTGAAGAAAGGAACACCAATTATGACTGCTCAATTAAATTGCATGCCTTTTTTGTAAAAATATTTTTTCGAAGAACTATGATATTTGTAAACTGAAATACCTGTTATTAGATTTGGTCCGAATTGTATATGCTCCTATTTGACAAGAATAGAACCCCTTTCTAATAATTTAAGGAATGTCAATTATGGCTGCTGATTTCAAAATGGGTAAATAGAGGGTGACGTTTCCAGAAAGTGCAATCTTTGGTAAACCATTGTTTGTCATGCCTACATGTTCAAAAGTTTACAATTGCAGATAAATGCGGATGTTTAGTCCGTTGCTTTGGTAAAATAATACATTCGTGATAGTGTGTACATTTGGGTATCGATGAAACTGATTGCAATTACTGAAGGTCCTCAAGCAATGACATGTATCATTTTTAATGAACCTTCTATGTTTGTAAAGCTGACCACTAATAACCAAGCCATAAATATTTGTTTGCAATAATTTTTATTTGAAATTTATTTTTGTTTTCACTATATTTGATATAACAATAAATTTTGAAACTTTATCTCGTGTTATATTTAATTTATAAGAATGTCTGAATGTTTTAATTTCACTTAGATATCTCATATAGCAGACATGTCCATAATAGTATCAATTAAAGAACACTTTGTATGATACAATGTGCCCATTGTCATAGGCGAACAGCATTTGCTCCCTGGGATTGTATGACATGGAATACATGCTCCTGAACAATGCTGGAACTGTCAGCGGGGTGAAAATCCTTTGGTTGCTCTTGGTGTCGAAGCCCCACTGGGTCTCATCTGGGCTTGGATCAGTATAGGTATTCATGGTGTACATAACACCACAGATGAAGTACACATTGCTCACAGATTTCTTTGAGATAGTGCTATCCCATGTTTCTATCGTATGTAGGTCAGTTGGATCAAGTCGGGCTATCATGATATTGCTGTGGGTAGCATCTGATCCATTGGTGTATGCAGCCCATAAGCCCTTTTCGTCCACGTTGATATCAATGTAGGTGTAGTCGTTTCCACGGTTGTAGTACCTTGAATTCAAAGAACAAACTATCCCATACTTAGGAAATATGAGGATTGGGTTCTCTAGCAGTAACAATATCAATACATGTTAATAGTATATAATTATTTTAATATTGCAAATTTAACACTAGAGTCAACTTTCATTTAATTACTCACAAGTTAGTGTGGCCACCTGCAATCTTTGCCCTTGCTTTGTATGAACTTCCATGGTCATTCCAAATATCCTTTCGCACAATTTCACCCGAATTATCCAAGTAATAGAGGTTGCTTTTGTACATCGCAATATTAGCTCCATATAGATAATCGGGGTGGATCCTGTTGATTTGGTTACCAACGTAATCTTTTAAAAGTTCTTTATGGTTATTCCATTGATGGATATAAGGATTCCCAACATGACCCTTCAGTGCAAATATGTGAGTTTTGTTTTCTTCTGAAGGAAGTGCATCTTTGAACCAAGTCCCAGTTACTCCAAAGTATTGGTGAGTCACAGGTTGTCCGATTTTAATTGGTCTCTTTGTTTCACATATTTCTAAAAGGAATAACAATAAAAGAGACATGATATTGAATATCATGTACTTGCATAATGATTTTCATATCAGGATGTTAATATTTCTTTTGACTATTTTATATCTAGTGCTAAAACGTGCAATTGATAAATCATAACCATTTAATGTGTAAACAATTTGATATGCTATAAAAGAAAGAGCAGAGCAGATCAAAGCAACTAAATGTATGTCCTAAATCCTGGCATAGACAAATGATCAAATTCAATAATTGACCAACATTTAGAAAATATTTAACAAAATAAGATAGACTTGGGATCTTTTCCCGGCGTCGGGGTTTTATTTACCATCATCTAAGGCATCCTTTACTGAGGTCAAATCTCCAGGGAAGATATAGCCATCTTCAATGTTGTCCCCTAGGTCTCCCTTTAGCTTGGCCAATTGAGCTCTCAGCTGGGTTATCTGAATTAAAAAAAACATGTTAAAGTTTAATAATCCCAAAGAATGAAGTTTGTTCGGGAAAATAAGACAATTCAGGTAATGAATGAAGTCAATCTAAATGCCATACTTGATTTGGGAATCATATCTTGTAGAAGATTGTTCCCTACCTCCATTGACTTTACATTATATAAGCCTTGTAAATGATTGGAACTTTTAATTATTTCTAATTCAGTCATCATGTCTCATATCAAGTTAATAATAGCCAGAGACATATAAAACAGTATGTCTCTGTTATAACCAAGCATATAGTTTGAAGAACAATTTTTCTAAATTATTAAAATTCTTATTCTCATTGATGGCGAAAACATCTTTATTATGTAATGATGTAGCAAGAAAAACTCATATAATTATTATATTTCACCTCTGCCAACAGGTCGGTGTCACTATCAACTGGATCCTGCCTAAGGAAGTGTTCAACAATAGATGACATGTTTGCGATCTCCTCCCTCATCTGTATCAATGTTGCATTGTTCTGGGCTGTTACTGGGATATGGTCAATTAATCCAGACATGATATCCAACTCAAGTCGAAGCACTGTAAGGTTCTGAAATGTGAAATTTTAATAAATGTTGGTGTTTTAGCTCCCCTTACTGTTTACAGACAGGACATTCCCATGATTTATGTACACAGGGAGATATGCCGAGTACTATAATAGTATTCATGACATTTTAGCACTAATTGACACGAGTACTGATTTATTGCATGTTTTAGTACTAAATGAGTACTCATGATGAGTGATAAAATAGCAGTAATTTCATTGATTTTTTAGCGCTAAATTGGTACTCATATCATGAATCATCAGTGATAAAATACTAATTTAGTACTAATTGAGTAATCGGCATATCTCCCTGTGTATGTGGTTTCCATGTGTGTCTCCTGTCTAAATACTTGAACTGAGCATATGAAATTTAAGTAGGAAGCTGGATGGCAATTCGGACAGAGGAATAATCATTGATTGTTACACTTTTTATCTGTTTATCAAAAATTTCAGCTCAGTTTTAGGCTTGTTAATGTTTTATTCAAATGTTCCTTGTCATATTTCCAATTTCCTCAATATCTCTGCATTACTTATAGCTTTACTTAGAGGATAATTGAAGCTAACAAATACCTGAAAAAACATGCAAGAGTGGCAGTAAAAATATACCTGAACACTGACTGCCACCTTTAGGTCATCCATCTTAGAATCAACAGCATCTACTCTAGCAGTGAGTTCTACTACCTTGTCTTTCAGCCCCTTTGTGCTCAATGTCTTGAGAAATTCTGGAATGTAAATAGTATTCTGCACCTAGTATTCTGCACTTATAATATGAGCATAAGTGTTAATATAGGGAGAACCATAGCCTTGCCCAAGTGGGTAATTTTTTACCTATCTGATCTTGAATTATTACCGGTCATAATAAAAATCTAGAGAAAGAGAAGAGACCGACTTCGGCAAGGCTGGGAGGACCAAAACATATTCCCCAAAAATATGGTTAAAAACATCCAAAATAATAAAATCGCCCATACATAAGGCAACCAAATCTAGCCCTCCAAATAAAGATCTAACATACAAAGAAACAGAGTCTAATGTCCCCGTCATGGGTGTCTTTCATTCCTTAAATGATATAAGTAACAAATAACAAGAATTCAGTTTTAGAACTTATCAGATTTGAACTTATGTAATGCATTACTACTGTACCTATTAAGCTGGCAGCTGTCGCCTTTAGTTCCTCAAGTTTGTCATATTTTGCTTGAGGAGTACACATGTCTGCTGGTCGTGACACTTCTGGGGACTTCACCATACACTCACACGAATCTTTTTTAGCAGTAGTCACCAACTGGTACCTACTGTAGTCTATAGTCTGGAAAATTAAATTGGATATTCACATTAAAGTTGATGCAGTTCAGTTTGTTACAAATAGTCTTCTGATTACCTTACACAATTTGACTTAACTTGATTCATGTTAAAATTAACTTGTAATATTTAATTTTTTCAAGAAACAAATCAAAAAGACATATGGGTACATTTGCTTTCAAACAATAACATACGTAATTATAATGTCCAAATGGCAAACTGAACAAAGTAAACCGAATACCTGCGCGTATGAAAGTGCCATGAGGCCAAACAGCATCACCAATGGAAGCAGAGTCTTCATAATTGTTGTTATTGATCTTGTCAACTTTGCTTTTCAGTAATGTTCTTGTTAACTTTCTAAATCCAACTTATATAGTATTTGTCAACCATTTGCAACACTTGTTCCACTGCAAGACTTGCTAATGATTAATCAAATTGATTTTAATTGTTCAATTAAGGATTAATATGCCTAATTAAGTAACAATTAGCAACACCAGTGTTTCATTAATTTGGTTTAAATGCATTTTTTTTCATGCTTCGACATATTAGTAATTGCTTACAATAAAATGGTATCAAATTCACTTTGCTGTTTCAAGATTCTTTAAAGATAATGTAACGAAAACATAATTAAGAATTATTTACTTATAACTCATGCTAATGGGTCATTATTGGAATGTGTTACTTGTAAATGCAATCTTGTGAGCAACAGTTTTATTGAATAAGGTAAATAGTAACTAAATCAAATAGTTTTAAACTTGCAGTTCACAGAATGTAAGCAATATGCATTTAGATATAAAATAATATACAATGTACAATATGAGGAACATCATGAAAATGGGAAAGATCGATGAAATCAAATTGATTTTTATTAGACCTATATTTATAGGGCCTTAAACTAGATATTGTTGGACCCCTGGGTCGGTCCAATTCATTCTTAAAAGTTTATCTAATTTTGTAAAGAATGACAAACTAGTCAATTCCTTAATACTCATACTTTATTTAATAATTTTGAAGTTTAGTCCAAACAGTTACAAATTACAATACATCTTCACAATCTAAAGCCAAGCCGAAAAGGTGACTACAATGCTTTACAAGTGCTTTTTATTCTAAGACCAAGTGAGGAAAGCAATAAAATACAAAAACAATTAATCATCTTCATTACAAAAGTATTTGAGACTCGGCCCACTGATCTTTCCTCAGTCGGCTCAGTAAGGTCAACTCGGGGACACAGTGAGTAAAACAATAAATTTGGAATAAATGACACAAGGTCAGTAAAAGTCCAGAGTGAGAAAAACAATTAAAAAGATAACAGAAATGAGTCCAGTCTCACTGAGCCCTACCTCACTCTGTTACTGGGTCAATAAAATGTCATGCAAGAACACTGAGTGAGGAAAACTATCAATCTGTCAACATCTTTTTGATGCCTGAGTTTCAACTTTTTGGGAGAAACCCATAAATCTCATAACATGACATACTGAACTTTTAAACCCATATAGGTGAAACAAGTTGTTCCTTGACCATTCAAAACTGTCAACCAAATGATAAGTTCCATGCAGCAAATATTTAATCAAAATATAAGTTTACAGTGTGCTCCTGAAAATGTCCAACACACCACCCTCCCCAGTTCAAATTTACTCCTGGAAATTTTACACTGATTGAAACCTTACAATTGTTGCTAAAAACTGTCACACATAAAAAATAAAATAAAACCTATAATCAATTTCAAATGATACAACTTAAGTAAAATTATATCTACATAATTAAATCAATCCATAGTATAAGTACAGGCTATTACTACTTCAAATGTCAACAACAACATTTACCAGAGGCTAAAATTCTTCCACCTGTTTAAGGATGGGTCAATTATAAGGATAAAATCCTTATTTCTAACACACAACAAGTATATTTAGTTGCAGGGATCTGTTACCAATGTACTGTCTTCTAATGTTCTCACAGTTCCAACTTAAGGTCATTTAAACATAATAGAACTGTCTGTATCAAATCTAAGGGAACACTGTTAAATAAGGAAACAGTAGATTTCAACTTCACAAAGCTGCAAAATCATTAGAAATAAATGTCCAAAATATTTCCTTAAACAAAACTACAACCAAAATTGTCAAAACATCAATTACAGCATTTCTCTGCTTCTCCAAAACATTTTCATGTGCACTTTAATCGATCAATGTCACTTGCAAGATCCCTACACAGTAGCGTGAATATTCAGTGTTCTCAAAGGGGCCCTTCACCCAACAGCTAGGTTACTCTCCCAAAATACGAATCACTGCACGTTATACCCGTACTCCAAAATGGCCATTCAGAATCTTGCATCACACGAGAGATGACAGCTACACATGTTAATAAATCAACCACAGCTTGTCTTTTCAAAACAAGTGATCGCATCAGTATCACAGACATAATCCTTGTTCTCCCTGCATTAAGTCTTCACATACCTGATGCTGAGGTTATTAGTTGTGTCTTTGTTTGGCTACTCTGCATCGAGATGTGACACATGTGCACGAAACACACCTTTTGAGAGTCTGCATTCTAAAGCCTTAGAACCTTATACGAAAACAGCCCTTGCCAACAACAAGGATACACTAAACACTATCACACTAATTGTCCCTCAATATCATCTCTGTATAACACGTATCACCATCAGTAGATATACAGTTCATCCTAACACTCAGATAGTCTCTGGGCCCTCTTATCTGAGTTAAAACACAATATTTCCGGAAATCGATCATCAATCACATCTGCGTGATTGGAACTTGGGTACCGCAATACGCTAAACATCCAGCTTTCCTTTGGCTGAAGTCACCAACAAAAGTCAGGTATAGGCATACTCGTCTATATGCCTTTCTACAAGATATGGGCTGATATACGAATTCTACAAGTGTAACGACCTGCCAAGAACCATCAGCTTGCATATCTCTACCCGATGTAGCACAATAAAACTCAAAATGCCTGTACAATGAGGAATGTGCCCTCTCATTGTTATCGGTCTTCACGAAGCAACTTCTATATCCCAGATATCAAATTGCTATCTCCATGATGCAAGGTCCTCAAAACAAAAGTCATAATAAGCAGAGACACTTAACATCTCTGATACCACAGTGATTGTTCCTTACTCGACATCACACATAAATCGACTAAATGGTTATGCAATGTCTCGTCTCTGAGTCCATACAACTATGTGAAGCTGGATATCGAAGCAATTCATATCCCGAGTTGACATCTTCAGATATGTAAACACATAAAACGAGTACTTTATCCAAAAGTCTATCTTGTTCACAAGAATATATCCTTTAATTTTGAGAAATGTCCGCGTCTGTCCAATCAAATCCAACATCAAATACATGAGCCTGACAACTCGTTTTCCGTTCTGATGAAATTGTTCAGCATTGTCTCAAAATAATAGCATCCTAATCATGTGCAACAATCTCTTCAAACACTTCCAAAGCAGCCATGCTTTTTCCTGCTTTTCTCTCAAAATTTTCCAAGTTCAAATTTTTCCAAAACAAAATAATGGTCACTGAAAGTTCATCAGCTGGCTTGCTGATAAACAGCAACTGAAGCAATGGTCAGTAAGTCCATTTGTTTACCTCAATCAAAGCAACTCAAAATAATGTTCAATCTTAGTTTCTTGTTTACATCATATTTCCAGATCTAAAAATTCCAATTCCATCTGTTTATGAATCAATAGATCAATTTGACCAGTTCCAATCCTAAATAATACATTCACTGAATTCGGTAGCGTTTTTCAATCAAAAGCATGTTAAAGTCCGTAATTATAAGTCTCCAGAAATCCTTATGAAATGTTATATAAAATCCTACCAGGCTGCCACCAGTGTTGGACCCCTAGGTCGGTCCAATTCATTCTTAAAAGTTTATCTAATTTTGTAAAGAATGACAAACTAGTCAATTCCTTAATACTCATACTTTATTTAATAATTTTGAAGTTTAGTCCAAACAGTTACAAATTACAATACATCTTCACAATCTAAAGCCAAGCCGAAAAGGTGACTACAATGCTTTACAAGTGCTTTTTATTCTAAGACCAAGTGAGGAAAGCAATAAAATACAAAAACAATTAATCATCTTCATTACAAAAGTATTTGAGACTCGGCCCACTGATCTTTCCTCAGTCGGCTCAGTAAGGTCAACTCGGGGACACAGTGAGTAAAACAATAAATTTGGAATAAATGACACAAGGTCAGTAAAAGTCCAGAGTGAGAAAAACAATTAAAAAGATAACAGAAATGAGTCCAGTCTCACTGAGCCCTACCTCACTCTGTTACTGGGTCAATAAAATGTCATGCAAGAACACTGAGTGAGGAAAACTATCAATCTGTCAACATCTTTTTGATGCCTGAGTTTCAACTTTTTGGGAGAAACCCATAAATCTCATAACATGACATACTGAACTTTTAAACCCATATAGGTGAAACAAGTTGTTCCTTGACCATTCAAAACTGTCAACCAAATGATAAGTTCCATGCAGCAAATATTTAATCAAAATATAAGTTTACAGTGTGCTCCTGAAAATGTCCAACAATATTTACTGTGATTTTTGTTCACTCAAAAAATTAAGAAAGGATAGCTAGATATTTCTAGTTGTATCGTATAAGCCCCCTCCTTATTGAAGTCTTACTATCTATTGACTGGAGTTCTGTGTCTCTGTTCTACTTAGTGCTAAAGGTCTTTCACACTCATAAGTAAGTTAGAAACATAGTTGCCAATTGTAATCCTACCAGACTGACAATTAGTCTATTGCGCCCTAGTTAGCAATTGATGCGTTTTTACCTCTGGAGTATAAAAGACCATTCAGAAATTAACAGGAAATGAAGTAGAGATGATGAACAGGATAAGTGTCAGTGGAAACAATGCTTAAATTGACTACTATTGTGGCAAATCGTGCAAACTATCTATTTCCCCGTTGGGAATGATCCGGTCCACTGACTTTTGCATACCAAAAGTTTTTTAACTTTTTTGATTGATTGTACTGTTTGTTGTTTTTGGTTTCAAACAAAATTAATGGCACCTTTAAAGCCATGTTTTGTTAATTGCATCAGATAATTATTTCTTTAAGATTAAAAATCACTTAAAGTTTCAACTTTTCTGTAACACATTTTGTTAATAAGGGTTATTTATAAAATAAATATTCTCTTGAAAGCATGTTCACGATGTTATGCTTTATGATTGAACATTATGGTGAAGCGATTAGGCATATTTTCTTGATTTTTAAGAAAAGAAATCTACAAATAATGAAAATAATTAATTGTGTAACATGTTTTCAAAATCACAACAGAACAAAATTAAATAAATGCTTGTGTGATGGTGTAGATTAACATCAATAACCAATTTGCCTCAGATTTTCTTAATTTGAAAACTTAGTGAAATTTTACAAATGATAATTGACATGATAGAAATCATATAGAAGAAGCATATTTTACTAATTTCAAGAAAAACAAGAATATTAGTGCGATAAATTACCAAGCACATTGTATAAAAGGGAAGGAAATTGACAGAATATTTACCATATTGCGCACCAGACATCAAACTACTTTGCTGTGACAAGAAAGAAAAATGAAGTTTGTGTTTCTGTTGCTCGGTGTATGTGTAGCCTATATGGCAGCAGAGGTAAGTTTATTTGTTGCTTAATTTTACTGTAACCATGACACCCGCTGCCTGGGTGAGTTTTTCTTTGAATACCTGTTGATTTTGAAATAACTATAGTATTTTCACAAAAGGTTTGTACATGCAAGTTTCAAGATATTCTGAATTAGGCGCATTTGAATAAGGTTAAAAATTGAATAAATTGTGAATTGTTCCAGCACATTTAATAATGGTTCAAAAATGGAAACCCTGCATTTTCATGATATCTTTGTCACTTTAACTTACTCTCTGATTTGACATGTTAGTACATCATTCAGTTTTCTACCAGACTACCATATTCCATGCCCATCTGAGTAATGGTCACAATGTTATAGCCCTTTGACCAAAATGCCCAAGGTGTGCATGTGGCAGACCCGGACAAGTTGCCAATGGCCCGACTGAATTCCTCAGCAGGTATGAGGTGAATGACAAAGATGATCTCGCTTTTGAGGTCTGTAATTATCCTGAGGTCACATAGAGACATTTTAGACGATATGAGCAGGTTTGCCTACAGTGCAATAGTGGTCATTGGATCATGTTGTGTTGTTTTCTACCCTACATTCTGATGGTCAAATGGTAGGTAGACTTGTAGAAAATTAGATGATTTACATATGTGCTAAAAACATGTATCAAGGAGTATCCTTTTAAAATGATAAAGATATGAGGAAAATATCAACAGAGTTTCCACTTTTTTACCACCCTGTCTGATTCAGGAGAATCAAAAGAAATTAACGTTGGTGAATTTTTATTTGTTCAGGATTCAGTGAGATTTAAGAGGCAGATGACCCCACCCCCAACTACTATATCTAGTACTCTCCCCACCACAATGACCGCCAAGCCACCTACAACACCCCCTATTCCAACCACCAAGATAGCAACTAATCCGGCACCAACCACAACAGCCAAGGCACCAACAACTATTGGTCTACCAACAACGACACCAGATCCAGAAGAATACAGTGTCCAGGCAAGCAAAACTGATGACCATTGCACATGCAGCGTTCGTGGACCTGAGATAACAGAGGAATCGATTTGCTACATTGAAAGAGATTTCCAAGGTAAGCAGCATCTTTGCCGAACTTAAAACATAAAATATAGTTGATTGTTTTGCTTTATGTACATACAGTACAACAAACCATAAAGTTATAATGTTTTAAGGCGACTAGCAGTTTACCAAATAAAACAGAAATCCAAAATGACCTTAATTATTCAATTGTCATAACTTCATGTATGCTCTATGAGTAGTAACAGGTTTTAGTTTCTTTACTGTCTTTCTATTTCCACAGGGTTGCTCGATCTTGAAGCTACAATTTTATCAATTGTGGCCAAGGCCGATGGACTAACAGCTAGCACAGTGGGCAATGAGTTAGTTAGCCTTGAGACACTTATTGAACATTTAGAATTGAACTACCTCAGTCAGTCTATGAATATTAATTATCAGGTACGTGGTTTTCATTACTTGTCATGTAACAATAAATGACTACAAGGAATTGCAGTATTTCAAGAGAATAAGCAGAATAAGCAGACAATGAAGAACATGACTTTGTAATGAGGGAGGTTTTTGTACCTGTTGAATTTTGGGTTTAGTTGCAACTGCAGAAAAACCTGTGTAATTAATGTACCAGCTTTTGTTATTTAGTAAACAACTACTGTATAAATTAAAACTGATTTATCCAACCGAAAATTACATTCCTCATTTACCAGGCAAATTTCAAGTGAATTGGTTGAAAAATAATGAAATGGCTGATAAATTTCCAGAACTTAGTGATCACCCTGTATAACGTAGATTAAAATCTCATGAAAATAACTGCAACTAGACACACCTTTTTTTTAAATTTCTACTAAACTTCAGACATATATGGATTCATTTATTTCCTGAACATGTAGGCTTTAGACGATATTAAAGTAAAACTGCAACAACTCACATTTCTTGTGGAAAACCTTGATGTTAACAAGACAACAGAGGCCCTAGTGAACCAGATGACGGCTGATATGTGGATCGCTTCAGAAGAGGTGGATGGACGCTTGGAACTCAACAGTGTTTACATTCATAAGGATTTAGTGAACCAAGTAATAATTTTAATAGTTTTTTGTTATTTAATTTTCTGTTATATGTGTTCCTCTTTATGATGATATGCTATATACATTTATTTTACTCATCTTAAACAAGATGATCTCTTCTATTGGATATATAAATGTGAACTTTTATATGCTCCATGCAAATGTGCAAAGCTTACAAAAATATTTCAAATTACTGACTAGCATTCCTTATTTTTGGAAATTCCCACTAAGAAGAGTATTGAAACTTTTGGCAACAACATAAGTCTTTACTCTTTTTGTGAATACATATTGGTAATAATATATTGAGTTGTTTTATGATTTTTCTTGACTATAGAGTCCCATACACAACAAATAATTTCCTTTAGATTTGAACCTGGAGACCAGGGCAGCTATAGAATCTGTCCCATGGTCTCATACAGAACTGATTTATTTGTTTCTGTCTTCAAGTCTAGAGATTTTGAGCTGAACCCCTTGTTTCTCCTAGATTGCAGACCAGGGGACCAAGGCATCTGGCTGTTCTGTATTTTCATACAACACTGAAATCTTTGTCTCTCCTAGATTGCAGACCAGGGAACAAAGGCAGCTGGCTGTTCTGTATTTTCATACAACACTGAAATCTTTGTTTCTCCTAGATTGCAGACCAGGGGACCAAGGCAGCTGACTGCTCAATATTTTCATACAACACTGAAATCTTTGTTTCTCCTAGATTGCAGACCAGGGGACAAAGGCAGCTGGCTGTTCTGTATTTTCATACAACACTGAAATCTTTGTTTCTCCTAGATTGCAGACCAGGGGACCGAGGCATCTGGCTGTTCAATATTTTCATACAACACTGAAATCTTTGTTTCTCCTAGATTGCAGACCAGGGGACCAAGGCATCTGGCTGTTCAATATTTTCATACAACACTGAAATCTTTGTTTCTCCTAGATTGCAGACCAGGGGACAAAGGCAGCTGGCTGTTCTGTATTTTCATACAACACTGAAATCTTTGTTTCTCCTAGATTTATTTTTTTATTTTTTATTAATTTATTGTAATCACTTTTACATAATTGCAGACCAGGGGACCAAGGCAGCTGGCTGTTCTATATTTTCATACAACACTGAAATCTTTGTTTCTCCTAGATTGCAGACCAGGGGACCGAGGCATCTGGCTGTTCAATATTTTCATACAACACTGAATCTTTGTTTTTCCTAGATTGCAAACTAGGGGACCAAGGCAGCTGACTGCTCAATATTTTCATACAACACTGAAATTTTTGTTTCTCCTAGATTGCAGACCAGGGGAGAAAGGCAGCTGGCTGTTCTATATTTTCATACAACACTGAAATCTTTGTTTCTCCTAGATTGCAGACCAGGGGACCAAGGCAGCTGGCTGTTCTATATTTTCATACAACACTGAAATCTTTGTTTCTCCTAGATTGCAGACCAGAGGACCAAGGCAGCTGACTGCTCAATATTTTCATACAACACTGAAATTTTTGTTTCTCCTAGATTGCAGACCAGGGGAGAAAGGCAGCTGGCTGTTCTGTATTTTCATACAACACTGAAATCTTTGTTTCTCCTAGATTGCAGACCAGGGAACAAAGGCAGCTGGCTGTACTGTATTTTCATACAACACTGAAATCTTTGTTTCTCCTAGATTTTTTTTTTTTTTATTAATTTATTGCAATCACTTTTACATAATTGCAGACCAGGGGACCAAGGCAGCTGGCTGTTCTATATTTTCATACAATACTGAACTCTTTGTTTCTCCTAGATTGCAGACCGGGGACAAAGGCAGCTGGCTGTTCTATATTTTCATACAATACTGAACTCTTTATTTCTCCTAGATTGCAGACCAGGGAACCAAGGCAGCAGGCTGTTCTATATTTTCATACAATGCTGAATCTTTGCTTCTCCTAGATTGCAGACCAGGGACCAATGCAGCTGGCTGTTCTATATTTCCATACAACACTGAAATCTTTGTTTCTCCTAGATTGCAGACCGGGGACCAAGGCAGCTGACTGCTCAATATTGTCATACAGCACTGACATCTTTGTTTCTCCTAGATTGCAGACCAGGGGACAAAGGCAGCTGGCTGTTCTGTATTTTCATACAACACTGAAATCTTTGTTTCTCCTAGATTGCAGACCAGGGGACTAAGGCAGCTGACTGTTCTGTATTTTCATACAACACTGAAATCTTTGTTTCTCCTAGATTACAGACCAGGGAACAAAGGCAGCTGACTGTTCTGTATTTTCATACAACACTGAAATCGTTGTTTCTCCTAGATTGCAGACCAGGGGACTAAGGCATCTGGCTGTTCTATATTTTCATACAATACTGAATCTTTGTTTCTCCTAGATTGCAGACCAGGGGACCAATGCAGCTGGCTGTTCTATATTTTCATACAACACTGAAATCTTTGTTTCTCCTAGATTGCAGACCAGGGGACCGAGGCATCTGGCTGTTCAATATTTTCATACAACACTGAAATCTTTGTTTCTCCTAGATTGCAGACCAGGGGACAAAGGCAGCTGGCTGTTCAATATTTTCATACAATACTGAATCTTTGTTTCTCCTAGATTGCAGACCAGGGGACCAAGGCATCTGGCTGTTTTGTATTTTCATACAACACTGAAATCTTTGTTTCTCCTAGATTACAGACCAGGGAACAAAGGCAGCTGACTGTTCTGTATTTTCATACAACACTGAAATCGTTGTTTCTCCTAGATTGCAGACCAGGGGACTAAGGCATCTGGCTGTTCAATATTTTCATACAACACTGAAATCTTTGTTTCTCCTAGATTACAGACCAGGGAACAAAGGCAGCTGACTGTTCTGTATTTTCATACAACACTGAAATCGTTGTTTCTCATAGATTACAGACCAAGGGACCAAGCCAGCTGGCTGTTCTATATTTTCATACAATACTGAATCTTTGTCTCTCCTAGATTGCAGACCAGGGGACCAAGGCAGTTGGCTGTTTTATATTTTCATACAACACTGAAATCTTTGTCTCTCCTAGATTGCAGACCAGGGGACCAATGCAGCTGGCTGTTTCATATTTTCATACAATACTGAATCTTTGTTTCACGTAGATTGCAGACTAGTAGACCAAGGCAGCTGGCTGTTCTATATTTCTTACAACACTGCAATCTTTGTTTCTCATAGACTGCAGAACTGGAGACCAATGGAGCTAGTTGTTCTATATTTTCATACAATACCGAATCTTTGTTTCTCCTAGATTGAAGACCATGCATGGAACCAATGCAGCTGGCTGTTCTATATTTTCTTACAACACTGCTATCTTTGTATCTCCTAAATTGCAGAACCGGAAACCAATGAAGCTGGCTATATTCAATATTTCCATACAACATTGAACTCTTTGTCTCTTCTAGATTGCAGACCTGGAGACCAAGGCAGCTGGCTGTTCCATAGGTGGCGAGAGCATTGATGAAATAGGGGCATCATATTTCCCAGGAGATTCAAGACCCATAGGAGATCTTGATCAAAGTATGTATAATTAAGGTAGTATATACCTATAACATGAAGTTACTAAAGTATAATACTAAAGTAGTCTTTTCAAAGCATCTAAAAGACAATCCAAGACTAATACAATGGAGCAAATCAAGAGCCATATTATAATTTACACTTATGTTATGATTGACAAATGTCTGTATGCTCTAATTTTTCAGGCTTCTGTGAGCGGAACACATTTACAGGCGTTGGTTGGCCAATGACACACACCTCTGAGTCTGGAGTGGGGTGGTGGATGAAAGACCCAATACCCGACTCTCCTGAGAATCGCACTGCCATCTATTATGTGGCCGGACATAGTGGAGCTCTGTACATGTACAAGTGGAACAACTATCATTCTATGTGGACCCGTGCTTCAAAGACTAGCCTCGGCCGCACAGCAAAGTATGTTTTTAAATTTTTATAAACAGGGTACATAAAATTTTCAGTGTGTATTATACAAACACAGAATTGTAATTCAGACCCATGCTCCAAAGACATTTATTGGCTGTTTTTTATTTTTCATTTACAAGAACATTTCAACATGGTATTGTATTATAATGCAAACATTCAAAATGGTGACCACTTTTATGGTGGAAAATTCAGGTTTTAGCTCATTTTTGGTCCACAAGTGTTCCCTCAATTTGCTAGAAATTATAGAGGTACCTTTATTTTTCGATTATCAACAATGCCTACAAGTTTCGTTCAAAATAACTGCCATTTCTTTTTAATACCAACACCATGTGTGCCCAGTACCCATGGTACTATTTATGTAACGTTAATGCCTTGTTTGCACATCGTGTTGTATATGTATACGATTCATACACATAATTATATGCAATGTGAGGACATGCTTAAAAGATGAACCTCGGCTGCACTCACAGTTGAAAATTATTTATAATTTATCCAACACAACCATTCATGAGCTAGCAGTGATTTAGGAAATAATAGTGATAAATCTCAGTCCTATTGAATAATATAAAATGGTTTGAAAATATTATTTTCAGCTGAATTTTCTTTTTTGTTTCAGACACATGTACGGGACAAACCATGTGTTGTTCAATGGATCCCTCTACTACTATTCAAGTCAAAAGACCATTGAGAGGGTTGACTATAGAACATGGTCACCAAAAGCATCGGTAATTAGGGTTTCTTCTTACTGTATTTTATGATCAATTTGAAACAGTATTGATTGAATAAGAAAAACAAAACCGTCCTTAAAGTCCCCGTCTAAAGTTTGAAAATATTTTTTTATCATTCATTTACTATTTGTCAGGACTTAAAAAGTGATTTTAGAGATTTTTGAACAAAAAAAAATTTTTGAAAAAAAAGTTGTGAGCATTTCATTTCTCAAATATTCAAATTTCCCGCCATTTTTCAAAAAAAGTTGAAATTTCTTAATCATCAAATATTTCTTAATGCATTTCAAAAAAGATTATCTTTTTAACACCAATGCAAAGATTGAACAAAAGACACACTATTTCAATAATAAAATGTCATATTTAATGGGCCACTTCAATGTTTTAGTTTATCAAAAATATTTTGAAACATTAGTGATGTCACTAAGGTAACAAAAACTTTTTGAAAAAAATTGAATTTTTTTTTTCGATGTCAATCTTTTCTAAATATGCTAGATTTTCATAAAAAAACCAATGTTGATTGTCTAACCAGGTTAAAAGGAAGAATAAATTATGTTTTAGATATCATTGTACCATTGGTTTCTATGAGAACTAAAATTTTGAAATGCATTTTTCTTAGAACCATTTTCATGCACTGATAAGTTCATTTCTCGTTTGTTTATCAACCGATTTTCTTAATTTTTTCGGCAAAAAACATGGGAGGATGAATGCTATGCATTGGTATGAATTGTGGCTAATTAGAAGATATGAGTGACCTCTTAAAGTTGGTTTTAAATAAATTCACAAATTTTGGAACAAAAAGTCTATCAAAAACCACTTTTTGAAATTTAAAAAAAAAGTTTCACATATCACACTTTGATAACATTGGGTAAGACTACAATATAAGCCAAAGTGGTTTTAACTTTACACGGGGCCTTTAAAACAAAAAACCAAGGTTTTAAGTAAAAGTGAAATCAATAATAAGTTTGAGGAGTCAGTATTAAATATCAAATACAAGTTAAAACTGTTTTTAATATAGACGTTAATAAAGTTGTTTATTAGATGATCCGAAAACAAATATTACATAACATTGTGATTGCCACGCCCGGTGATCGTACAAAATGGATGGAGGCGGGGATTAGGCGATTTCTGCAAGTAAACTCAACAAAGGAAGATTTATTTTTTCAAGAGAAAATTTACAACTGAATTGCTAAATGAATAGGCGCAGTTATGTGTTAGGTCATCTAGTGTTTTTTGAACTGATACCCTTCTAAGATATGAGATCTATTAAAAAAGGCGCATCAACCAACGTGCAAAAGTCAATTTTTTCGCTATAAATCGGGCAACAATGGTGTACACGACCTGTAATAAATAGGTATAAGGGACGTTATTATCACAATACTAATGACATTGCTCACTTTTTAAAGTTAGTTTCCATGCGTTATACAAAAAACAATCGAAATAAATTAATATTGAATGGAGGGGGGATTTATTATCTTACTGGATGACCTAACAAATTTTGCAATGCACTGCGCCTATTCATTTGGCAATTCAGTTGTAAATTTTCTCTTGAAAAAATAAATCTTCCAAATTTGTTGAGTTTTCTTGCAGAAATCGCCTAATCCCCGCCTCCATCCATTTTATACGATCACCGGGCGTGTGTATGAAAGGAGGGGATCTTCAATTGCAGAATCTTCTCTTAAAGTTACCTCATGCTCATTTAGGCAAACCCTTTGATGGATTGATTAAGAATTTTGAAAGATATTCCATGGTATCACAATCTAAAAGTGGTTAGATATTGGGCAAGCTGGGTTTATCTCTTGGGTTAACTTTGACACATATGTACCCATCATTTTAACTGCACATTAATTAGTAATTTACATGTACTTTTCACAAATGTGTCCATTTATTTCGCTATTCTAAACAGCATCTAGATTTAAACCCTATAGTGTAATACAATGCATGGATCACCTCTACAGTGTGTCTCAAAAAAATGTTACACTTACAAAAAGTTCAATATCTTTCATGATTTTGAATTTTCCCCTAAAATATACTTAGATACCAAAAGACCAGTCTTTTTCAAATAAATCCACACTATCAGATTCAAAATCCGTCCATGATTGGCTGCACAGGTCAGATTTTACAGACGCATATGAAATCTGATTTGCGCCAACTTCTCAGTGGTTGGACATGTAGTAATCAATTCTTTTTTGGTGTGAACTCTGTGGACAGTTATATCTTAATATGATCAATGATCCAGGTGTTTTTTCCTGGATAGTAATACAAGATTCCATTATCAGGTACCAGGTATTCAATTTTGTTACGTATGATGGCAACAGGATGGTGCAAAGACCTATGGCAGATCGTTTGGTAGAACTCTTTGGAAATCAGAGGATAGCATTGAATTACCCAATACAGGAGTTTAGCCTAGCTAAATAGTTGAAAATACTCTATATTAAAACAGCCAATAGATGTCTAGCCCATTTTCAGGAAAAGAATCTTAGGCCTAAAGCAGTTCCCCATTGAACCAACATGTAAAACATCACATTTATACTATGATTTTAACATCATAATGCTACCATTTCTGTTTCCTCATTCATTCAGAAAATCAATAGATCTTTAGGTAAGATCTTATATATCATCATTGGTATGAAGTTTTTTAGTCTTTTAAAAGAACATAAATAATAGAAAATAAAGATGAATATTGGCTATTTTGTTTAAAATATTTGGCTTGATGTTGGTCAGCTTAAATCACCAAAATGACCTGGGGTCAATAAGTTTACATAGCCACCAGTAAGATACTGCTTGTTTTAAGTTCAGCTTGAATTGTGTACAATGTTTACTATTGTCCACATACTGATACAGGATAAAAGGTTAAGTTAACTAGATAGTTAGAGATCATTCAGATATTTGATGCAGGATTTGAGAGTTTACATTCAAACAAGTTTTATAACTAATCCCAAATAATTTATTCGCAGACTCAGAAACTGATCCAATGTGCCAACTTACACTTATATTTGACATCATTGAAAATGTTTCTAAAGTTTTTTCTCCAGACATTATTATTAACGAATACTACAAAATGTAATTATAGATGTTAGATATCTTGTACTTTCATAAGAAATACTAAGAAGAAAGTAGATTAACTAATTCACATGTAATGTATGGCCCTGTAGTGACCCTTGACCAATTAGTCAGTTTCCAGTTATATAACAGTTGGAAAAGATATTTCTTTGATGTCTTTAAATAGATAACAATCTTATCATGACCTATGGCCCAAGAATCTTTTAAAATAAAAACAATTTTTTCAAAGAATCGAAGAAAAGGGTGAAAAATCTAGAGAATCCCCATACCTTCTATGTTATCATTTCCTGAATTTTTATCATATGACTGCCATCTATATGGAATTAGCTTAGGCTAAAAGGGCTTATTGATTGGCCCCGTTGTCATGCCACTTTGCACCCTTGATATTTTGAAAGGCCTCTGAATGCGCTTTACAGCATCAAAAACTGACCTAAATGAACTTCTGCCAAAATAATTGATGGAATCAGTGTGATATTACAATGCATGCGTGCATGGGCAAGGGTACCTCAGATTTGCTTTGGAGAACATGTTGAGGGGACCACATGTTTATGTGGATAGACCCAATGATCATATGTAAGACAAATAGGAAAATTACATAATGACTCAGTTAAATTTCAAGCTTCAACTCAGAAGAAAGTTAAATGTTAAAGAAACTGTTCCTCTTTTGTCATTTGGTCCATCCAATTACTTAGAATTTGGCGCAAGTCAAATTTTACCATGGGACACTAAAAGCTGCCCTGTGCAGTCAATCAAGGACAGATTTTGAATCTGATGGTGTCAAATTATTCGAGAAAGATTTGTATTTTGATATCCAAAGTATATTTTAGGGAAAAGTCAAAATTATGAAAGATATTGAACTTTTTGTAAGTGTAACATTTTTTTGAGACACACTGTATAAGGCATTTGCCCTTTAAATCCTACAGGTGTCGATTCCCGAGGTAGAGGCCGTGCCTAACTATAACCGTGGTGGCGTCACTTACGTGGACATCAACGTAGATGAATATGGACTGTACATCGCCTATGTCCAGAAAGGTAATATTATATACTAATCATCAGTTATCAATCGTGAGGTGTAGAGTCAGGGGTGATGTTCAAATTTCAATTTCATGTGAGAGAACTAAGTTGATTTTTATAGACTTAACGAAAGTTTAACATATTAATCCATTTACATTTAAACTTATTTATATAACACCGATGAACATGTACTAGAACTTTTGACATTTTGACAACACCTTTAAAGGGTGACGCATATCGTTTAGCAAATCGAACGCTCGTTTCTGGTGTTGCTCACCGTTTAGTATAAAAGGCCCGATCCCGGAATAATACTCACAGGGTTCACAGGCTCGAGGTCGTTGTGTCAACACCTCTAACTGTTATATAGCATAAGTATAGTATAGATCGTCAAACATTTATAAAAGGGTGATTTTTATTTTGAGAAATCAATTCCACATTTATGGGTGAAGTTTCAGGATCTTCTATTTGTGTATAATAAGGAAAAAAGGCATCTTTTCCCCATAACGTAATAGCACACAGCTTGGCATATGAAATATCCTACAAATGAAACAAAGCAGTTCCAATACAAGGATTTATATTGGCTGTTGTAGATGTATTCTTTGAACGCAACCACTCTTTGGATAATGTTTTCAAAATCATTATAAACGGATTACTTTATCTCAAAGACAATTTCAATAAACTGGATTTTACAGAACTCCCCTTATTTCTTAAAAATGGACTGATCCAGTTGATTCACCTGGAGCCGCCATATTGTTTTTATACGGGAAGCTTATCGGAAGCTAAATTAAATAAAAAGTACAAAAAATGACTGCCATATTTTTTTGATAAAGACACATGTTTTTAAAATCTGTTTACCTTGTATATGAATTGTATATCTTGACAAATGAAACATGTCAAAGTTAACATCACACATAAACGCATTTTTCTAAACTATGAATTGGAGGTGTATGAATCCCCAAAGCTAGCATGAAGAGTGCGAAGTGAGGCTAATTTTTGAAAGTTTCAAGGAGTAGCCTTGCAACATGGTGGACATGAAATATTTAGCATTTAGAATTTTAAGCTTAAATAGCATAGGGAGACTGTAAAACCTGTTTTTAGTTACATGTACATAAAGAGAATATATCAAGTTGAATTTTTCACTCATGGCTACAATGCATATTTTATCTTTGAATTGATAACTTAAATAATGCATACATGTACATCAAAAGAGAAACAACCCATATATAGTTAAAACTTCATTGTCTTGTAGTTTTGGAATGTGATCATCGTTCTTGAACGGTTTGAGAATGATTTATTTGTTAAAACTGCATTGTCTTGTTGTTTTGGATTGTGATCATTGTTCCTGAACGGTTTGAGAATGAGTTATTCGTTAATTAAAACTTCATTGTCTTGTTGTTTTGAAATGTGATCATTGTTCCTGAACGGTTTGAGAATGAGTTATATGTTAAAACTTCATTGTCTTGTTGTTTTGGAATGTGATCATTGTTCCTGAACGGTTTGAGAATGAGTTATTTGTAGATTATGACATTGAAAATGTAGTGTTGCTTCCTTGTGTCCAATTGTAGTTCTCAAAGTTCCCTTTTCTAGAGTGTATGTTTAATATTACCAAAAATATTTTGCAAGTTCCTCAGTACGATCTCATGTCTTCCAAATTTCTCTGCCATTTGTGTAATCGTTCATATTCAGACTGGACGTGGAAGGACATGTCAAACACATGCATAAATGCTGAAACCGTAACATCCACCACTACATCAACTTTGGAAGAATGTAAACAAAAATGTGTGAATGAGGGAGGGTTTAGGTGTATGTCCATTGACTGGAATTATGGATACCATTACTGTAACCTCAAACTACTTGATTCTGGGGATGTGCCTCTTACTTCGCCATGTACCCGCTATGGACATTATTGGTATCACTCTGAACGAAAATTTGCAGATCCGCAAAGCAAGTATATGTCTTATTAGACTGTATCATGGATAACTTACAGCTGTTCTTTTCATATTGGCATTCATTTCAAAGTTTTGTTGAGGTAGTCAAGGCACTTACTGTGAGCTAAGTTGGTATTTACATTATCCTGATATTGGTTCATTAAGCAGGTGCTGGTGTTTTTTCTGTGTTCAAAAGTTCCTTTTTGCAATATGTGGTTAGTGTTATTAAGTTTTTCCCTTCCACCATATTGTGTTTACATACATGTTTTATAAATTTCTTAGTATGATCCCATGTCTTCCAAGGTTGTTTCCCATGTGTGTTATTGTTAATATTCAGACTGGACATGGAAGGACATGCCAAACACTTGTATAAATGCTGAAATCTTAATATCTACCAAAGTTGCTTCTTTGGAAGACTGTAAACAGAAATGTGTGAATGAGGGCGGGTTAAGATATATGTCCCTTGACTGGATTTACTTTTAAAAGTTGTGTTATCTTAAACTACTGGGGATATGTCATCTCAGTTGGACGTATTGGCACCACTCTGAACGAATATTTGCAGATCCGCAAAGCAAGTATTATTAAATCTTGTGATGGATAGCGTGTATGTTGCTCTTTTCATTATGGCATGTCGTTCCCAAGTTTTATTTTTATAGTGAGTTTGTAGATACACGAAGCTAACTGATATTGGTTCATAAAGCATATGTTAATGTGTTTTTTCTATGTCTGAACTTGTCCTGTATTATATTCTTTTCTCATTCCTAAGGGATGTTGTCCAATTATCAACAGCTGTGGAATAATGGAGTTAGTTTAGGGGGAGGGTGTAAACGATGGTTTTGTTAGCAAATAGTGTTGAATTTTTAACATTCAAGAGAAAGCCAATTGCCAATTTGAAATCAACATTTTAAAATTTTATTAGATGAGAGAGGGTCAAACCATAATGAAAAATAACTTCATTAACTGCATTAACTGCATTAATGGTTGAGAAATAGGGATCGAAACCAGCCATAGTTTTCTCCTGATACCATTGTGAATTGTTGTGTTTTATGGATTATGATGACGGCTTTGCGAACGGATGTTAGCCCTTGGAATTGCTTATGGACTTCGAGACTGGATTTTATCTATCCCACAACATTTGAGACCGAATACTCTATCTTTTATGAGTACTAGTATCTACAACTATTTTTGATGTTATGAGTATTGGCTTTCAATTTTTTCAATTTTTCTTCAACATGTATTGTAATGACTTCAGTATGAATGAAATGTCCGTTTGTGTTCTGGTCCTGGATTGTGATATTGGTTCTCGATTGGAGGGGGGAGGGGGATGTTAGACATTGTTTCTTTTCACTTTAGATTATGGTTTTGGGATATATAGGGTCTACTTTTCTTATGACAGATTTACACTTACAGTTTGCTTTTCTTGTTGGGTTTCTTTAAAGTTTTTAGTCACCCTTCCCTTTGGCATTTGTGCTTATATATTCTTTTTTCAACTACTGTTGATAATTTGAGACCATCCTTAAGTATAGGGTTATTGTAGGATCAAGTACTTCACATGATTTCCATTGTCTGCTTATGGTTTCCATTTCCTCAGAATGATCGGGTTTAGCTTATAGGCAGGTTTTGGCTACCATTTTAATACAATCTTCTAAGATTGGTAGTCACACCTTTCCCATTTCTCTGATTGCTAAGAGAATGGGTCTTGCCTCCAAAAGCTGCTTTCTGAATGTGGTAAGGTCATTGGAGTAGAACCTTTGATTTAATGTCTTCAGGTGTGAGAGGATACGATATGATATATATATTTGTAACACTCTATATTTTGGTCTTCAGATGGGACCTACAGTTCAATAATTTAGGTTCTTATATGTATTTCCAAATTAAATGCCAGTTTCCTCGGCCCAGTTTCCATTTAATGCTTCATTAGAAACTCTTCTGTGAAATGATGGTAATATTTCATAAATGTATTTAATATTAAACTGTATTCCTAACGTAAACTATCAAAGTATGGCATCAAATTTATACATTCATAAAATCTAGACTAGGTTAACTATAAGGTAGGATAAATGCTTTTTTGTATGCCAGAAATATATTTGTCTTAAGGATTTGAATACACCATACTGAAAAGAAAATTTATGATCTTTCCCATAAATTCATACTTCATTTGATGAACCAAAGAAAGAGCATGGTATATTGGCTAGACTTGTCATATCATACAATGTGTAAAGAAACTTTCAATATAATAAGGTTTGCAGATAACGATTATAATATGAACAATGTGTTACGTGTAAAACAAATATTTGATGAAAGTACAACCGAAATTCAGTTAAAAACAGCAGAAGTTATTCTGGCTATGCAAATCTAAAGAAACTCGTTGTTGGTATGACAACTCTATTTTGGTCCTGAGCTATCGGCCTTGGGGAAGATGTTTTAAAATATGTGTTTTCATTCATTAATTCAATTTGTAACTTTATTAGACTCCAGATTTCATCTGGAGTCTATTGCTTTTGCCAGTTTTCTTATTATTAGACTCCAGATGAAAATCTGGAGTCTATTGCTTTTGCCAGTTTTCTTATTATTATTAGACTCCAGATTGAAAATCTGGAGTCTATTGCTTTTGCCAGTTTTCTTATTATTCTTTCTTTCTTTCTTTCCGAACACTTTTTCTCAGCAACTAGAAGAACTTACTTTAACCTACTTACATGGCTATTATAGCCCATCAACCTAGTTTCTGGGAAATTAGGTCAATTTTTATCTAGGTCAAAGGTCAAGAACTAGGTCAAATTTAGTTCAAATCAACATTCTGTCCATTATCTTCGTTGTTGTTTGACGTAACTCATTCATCTTTTTTTTAACATGTAGCTAAGAAAAAAACAAATCGAGAGTGTGCCATCCGTTTTTTGATTACTCTTACCGATTTTGAGATGTGGCGTCCAGAAAGTAGGTCAAACTAAAAAAATTCTCCAAATTTAACATACGAGCTATGAAATAAGGGTAGAATTTTCTCAGGAATCCAAATCTGCAAACCAAATTCCGATCCGACTTCCCGTTCGGAAGTTATGGCGTTTTGAAAGCTCAAAATCGCTAAATTTGGTGCCCCATGTTAAGTCAATGGGGAAAAATACTTTTTTGAAGTGTAAAATACGAGATATAGACTGAGTGCAGCTTAAGATAATGAATTCCTATAAAAGAAGGGGACCTCAAAAGCTACTTAGTTTCAATATTTGGACACCAAAATGCCTAGGTCAAAATCTAGGTCAAATTCATAGTTTTTCCTTATTTTTGCGATTCTGACACTACACTTTGATGATTTGCTTCAAAATTTTGTATACAGGTAGAAAAGAGTGTGCTTATAGTGCTAGCCTTTTGCCGTCAGAAAGTATTCTGACCCACTTTTGAGATATGGCGTCCTAAAAGTGGGTCAAAATAAAAAATCTCCAAATTTAATGTATGAGTTATGGAATAAGGGTAGAATTTTCCCAGGAATCTAAATCTGCAAACCAAATTTCGATTTGATTCCTGGTTCGGAAGTTATGATGTTTCGAATTTTAAAAAAGTCAATATGATGATATCCCTCTGTTAAATCTATGGAGCTCAAGAAAATTATGAATTGTAAATATACGGGATAAAGACTGGATAAAAGTAAAATAAATGAAAGTCTACAATAGACGAGGCCCTCCGAAGCTCCTTTAATATAAAATTTGGACACTGAAAAGCCAAGGTAAAGAACTGGGTCAAATCTTACATTTCTAACATTCTGTCAATTATCTTGGTCACTATTTGTCATTATTCCCTTATCTTTTTTTCATCACGTAGCTTAAAAACAGCCCTTTCATTAATGTCACTGTCTTATTTTGATTACTCTTACCGATTTTGAGATATGGCGTCCAGAAAGTAGGTCATCACAAAAAGTTCTCAGAATTCAATGTATGAGTTATGACACAAGCGTAGAATTTTTTCAGGATTTGGAATCTGCAAACCAAATTTCAATCCTACTACCGGTTCGGAAGTTATGGCGTTTTGAAAGCTCAAAAATCGCTAAATTTGCTGCCCCATGTTATGTCAATGATAAAAAAAGATTTTTTGATGTGTAAAATACCAGATATAGACTGAGTACAGCTTAACATTCTGAAAGCCTATAAAAGAAGGGGACCTCGAAGGCTATCTAGCTTTAAAATTTGGACACCAAAATGCCTAGGTCAAAATCTAGGTCAAATTCATAGTTTTTCATTATTTTTGCGATTCTGACATTACACTTTAATGATTTGCTTCGAAATTTTGTATACAGGTAGCAAAGAATGTGCTAATAGTGATAGCTTTTTGCCGTCAGAAAGTATTTTGAGATATGGTGTTCGTAAAGTAGGTCAAAATAAAAAGTTCTCATAATTTAACTTATGAGCTATGAATTAAGGGTAGGATTTACTCAGGAATCTGAATCTGCAAACCAAATTTCAATCCGACTTTCGGTCAAAAATTCCTAATTACCTACCTACCTACATACCTACTCGGCTACCTACTTAGCTACCTATTTCTCAGCTACCTACTCAGCTACTTACTCAGCTACCTACTCAGCTGCTTACTCAGCTTCCTTCTCAGCTACCTACTCAGCTACTTACTCAATTACTTAATCATCTACTTACTCAGCATGCTACCCAGTTACTTACTCAGCTACCTACTCAAGTAAATCAATCTGGAGTCTTAAATTGAACTTTGTTCAATTTACCAATCTAGTTATTAGACTCCAGATGTCAATCTGGAGTCTATTGTTTTTGTCAGTATTCTTATTATTATTATTCTGTAACCGTTTTTTCAATAACTATAAGGTATCCAGTAAAGACCATTATACAGTTCATTTAGGTTCAGTATCTATTTGGTGGGAAATTGGGTCAATTTTTTATCTAGGTCAAAGGTCAAGAACTAGGTCAAATCCAGTACTTTGTCACTTTTTTCGATTTTCTCGGTCGTCCTTCAATATTTTTGATTCGTTTTTTTTTCATTGTGTTCCTCATAAAAAAGTAGAAAAGCTAGGGTCGATTTAGTTTTTTGATATCTCAAGCCGATTTCGAGATATCAGTGTCCGAAAACGAGGTCCAAAAACCAAGTTCTCCGAATCCAATGTCCAGGATATTAGTCTTATAGGAAATTTTCTCAGGATTCCGAATCTGAAACCCAAATTTGAATCTGACTTCCGGTTCGGAAGTTATGGCGTCTTGAAAGCTCAAAAATTGCTAAATTTGGTGCCCATGTTAAGTCAATGGGATAAATGATTTTTTTGAAGTGAAAAATACGAAATATAGACTGAGTTCAGCTTAATTTAATAAAAGCTTTTAAAAGAAGGGGGCCTAAAAAGCCATCTAGCTTCAAAATTTGGACACCAAAATGCCTAGGTCAAAATCTAGGTCAAATTCAAAGGTTTTCCTTATTTTTGCGATTCTGACACTACACGTCAATAATATTCTTTGAAATTGTGTATACATGTAGCTAAGAGTGTGTTAATAGTGTTAGCCTTTTGCCGTCAGAAAGTATTTTGACCCACTTTTGAGATATGGTGTCCGAAATGTAGGTCAAAATAAAAAGTTCTCCAAATTTGACGTTTGAGTTATGAATTAAGTGACAAATTTTCTCAGGAATCCGAATCTGCAAACCAAATTTCAATCCAACTTCCGGTTCCGAAGTTATGGCGTGTCCGAAAAGTAGGTCAAAATAAAAATTCGCCAGATTTAACGTATGAGTTATGAATTAGGGGTAGAATTTTCTCAGGAATCCGAATCTGCAAACCAAATTTCAATCCGACTTTCGGTTCGGAAGTTATGGCGTTTTGAAATTTCGGAAAATCTATCTGATGGTATCCTGATAGAGAGTCAAAAGTAGAGAAGAAAATATTGAAAAATTCATCCATCCTTCCTATCTGATCATATCCTATCCTATCCTTCCTATCTATCCTTCCTTCGTATCCTTTCCTTCCTATCCTTCCTATCCTCTCCTATCATATCCTTTCTTCCTATTCTGTTCTATCCTTCTTTCTTATTCTATCCTATCGTTCCTTCCCATTCTATCCTATCCTACCTTCCTATTTTATCCATCCATCTTATTCTGGATGACTCAGCTTATTCTGGATGACTCGGCTTATTTTAGATGACTGGGCTTAAAAAAATCTAGATCTGGAGTCTGAAATTGAACTTCGTTCAATTTCCAAAGTCTAGTTATTTTTCTTTCTTTCTTTCTTTCCGAACACTTTTTCTCAGCAACTAGAAGAACTTACTTTAACCCACTTACATGGCTAAATTAGCCCATCAACCTAGTTTCTGGGAAATTAGGTCAAATTTGTATCTAGGTCAAAGGTCAAGAACTAGGTCAAATTTAGGTCAAATCATTATTATGTCAATTATCTTCATTGTTGATTGTCCTTACTCCTTCATCTTTTTTTCATCATGTAGCTTAGAAAAAAACAAATCGAGAGTGTGCCATCCGTTTTTTAATTACTCTTAGCGATTTTGAGATATGGCGTCCGGAAAGTAGGTCAAACTAAAAAAGTTCTCCAAATTTAACATATGAGCTATGGAATAAGGGTAGAATTTTCTCAGGAATCCGAATCTGCAAACCAAATTTCGATCCGACTTCCCGTTTGGAAGTTATGGCGTTTTTAAATTTCGAGAAAAATCGATCTGATGGTATCCTGATAGAAAGTCAAGGAAAAAATATTTTTTTGAAGTGTAAAATACGAGATATAGACTGAGTACAGCTTAAGATAATGAATTCCTTTAAAAGAAGTGGACCTCAAAAGCTACCTAGTTTCAATATTTGGACACCAAAATTCCTAGGTCAAAATCTAGGTCAAATTTATAGTTTTTCCTTATTTTTGCGATTCTGGCACTACACTTTTATGATTTGCTTCAAAATTTTGTATACAGGTAGCAAAGAGTGTGCTAATAGTGTTAGCCTTTTGCCGTCAGAGAGTATTTTGACCCATTTTTGAGATATGGTGTCCGAAAAGTAGGTCAAAATAAAAAATCCTCCAAATTTAACATATGAGTTATGAATTAAGGGTAGAATTTTCCCAGGAATCCGAATCTGCAAACCAAATTTCGATCTGTCTTCCGGTTCCAAAGTTATGGCGTGTCCGAAAAGTAGGTCAAAATAAAAATTCGCCAAATTTAACGTATGAGTTATGAATTAGGGGTAGAATTTTGTCAGGAATCCGAATCTTTAGATCAAATTTCCATCAGACTTCCGGTTCGGAAGTTATGGCGTTTTGAAATTTCGAAAAATCGATCTGATGGTATCCTCAAAGAAAGTCAAGGAAAAAATATTTTTTTGAAGTGTAAAATACGAGATATAGATTGAGTACAGCTTAGGATAATGAGTTCCTATAAAAGAAGGGGACCTCAAAAGCTACCTAGTTTCAATATTTGGACACCAAAATGCCTAGGTCAAAATCTAGGTCAAATTCATAATTTTTCCTTATTTTTGCGATTCTGGAACTACACTTTTAGGATTTGCTTCAAAATTTTGTATACAGGTAGCAAAGAGTGTGCTAATAGTGAGAGCCTTTTGCCGTCAGAAAGTATTTTGACCCACTTTTGAGATATGGTGTCCGTAAAGTAGGTCAAAATAAAAAGTTCTCATAATTTAACTTATGAGTTATGAATTAAGGGTAGAATTTTCTCAGGAATCCAAATCTGCAAACCAAATTTCAATCTGACTTCCGGTCAAAAATTCCTAATTACCTACCTACCTACTTACCTACTCGGCTACCTACTTAGCTACCTACTCAGCTACTTACTCAGCTACCTACTCAGCTACTTACTCAGCAACCTGCTCAGCTGCTTACTCAGCTACCTACTCAGCTACTTACTCAATTACTTAATCATCTACTTACTCAGCTTCCTACTCAGTTACTTACTCAGCTCTTTACTCAAGTAAATCAATCTGGAGTCTTAAATTGAACTTTGTTCAATTTACCAATCTAGTTATTATTATTTTTCTTTCCGAACCAGTTTTCTCAGCAACTAGAAGGACTTACTTAAATCTGCTAACACAGTCAACTGGGTAATGAGACCTAGTTTCTGGGAAATTAGGTCAAATGTTTATCTAGGTCAAACGTCAAAATCTAGGTCAAATCGTTAGTTTTCACTATTTTACAAGTTTTCTCAGTCGTCCTTCGGTATTTTGGCTCCGGGTTTTTTTCATCTTGTAGCTTAGATAAAAAGCTAATTCCGAAAGGCAAACCGTTTTTTGATTACTCTTACCGATTTTGAGAAATGACGTCCGAAAAGTAGGTCAGAACATAAAAATTCCTCCAAATTCAACGTGTGAATTATCAAATAGGTGTAGAATGATCTCAGGAATCCAAATCTGCAAACAAAATTTCAATCCGACTCCCGGTTCGGAAGTTACAGCGTTTTGAAATCTCAAAATCGCTAAATTTGGCGCCCCATGTTAAGTCAATGGGGAAAAAGACTTCTTCGAAGTGTTAAATACGAGATATAGACTGAGTACAGCTTAACATAATGAAAGCCTATTAAAGAAGAGGACCTCAAAGGCTATCTAGCTTTAAAATTTGGACAGCAAAATGCCTAGGTCAAAATCTAGGTCAAATTTATAGTATTTTCTTATTTTTGCGATTCTGACACTACACTTTAATAATTTGCTTCAAAATTTTGCACACAGGTAGCAGAGAGTGTGCTAATAGTGTTAGCCTTTTGCCGTCAAAAAGTATTTTGACCCACTTTTGAGATATGGTGTCCGAAAAGTAGGTCAAAATAAAATGTTCTCAAAATTTAATATATGAGCTATGAATTAAGGATAGAATTTTCCCAGGAATCCGAATCTGCAAACTAAATTTCAATCCGACTTTCGGTTCGGAAGTTATGGCGTTTTAAAAGCTCAAAAATCGCTAAATTTGGTGCCCCATGTTATGTCAATGAGAAAAAAGATTTTTTTGAAGTGTAAAATACCAGATATAAACTGAGTACAGCTTAACATTCTGAAAGCCTATAAAAGAAGGGGACCTCGAAGGCTATCTAGCTTTAAAATTTGGACACCAAAATGCCTAGGTCAAAATCTAGGTCAAATTCATAGTTTTCCTTATTTTTGCGATTCTGGCACTACACTTTTAGGATTTGCTTCAAAATTTTGTATACAGGTAGGAAAGAGTGTGCTAATAGTGAGAGCCTTTTGCCGTCAGAAAGTATTTTGACCCACTTTTGAGATATGGTGTCCGTAAAGTAGGTCAAAATAAAAATTTCTCATAATTTAACTTATGAGTTATGAATTAAGGGTAGAATTTTCTCAGGAATCCGAATCTGCAAACCAAATTTCAATTCGACTTTTCGTTGGGAAGTCATGGCGTTCTGAAAGCTCAAAAATCGCTAATTTTGGTGCCCCATGTAATGTCAATGAGAAAAAAGATTTTTTTGAAGTGTAAAATACCAGATAAAGACTGAGTACAGCTTAAGATTCTGAAAGTCTATAAAAGAAGGGGACCTCGAAGGCTATCTAGCTTTAAAATTTGGACACCAAAATCCCTAGGTCAAAATCTAGGTCAAATACATAGTTTTTCCTTATTTTTGCGATTCTGGCACTACACTTTTAGGATTTGCTTCAAAATTTTGTATACAGGTAGCAAAGAGTGGGCTAATAGTGTTAGCCTTTTGCCGTCAGAGAGTATTTTGACCCACTTTTGAGATATGGTGTCCGAAAAGTAGGTCAAAATAAAAAATTCTCCAAATTTTACATATGAGTTATGAATTAAGAGTAGAATTTTCTCAGGAATCCGAATCTGCAAACCAAATTTCGATCCGACTTCCGGTTCCAAAGTTATGGCATGTCCGAAAAGTAGGTCAAAATAAAAATTCGCCAAATTTAACGTATGAGTTATGAATGAGGGGTAGAATTTTGTCAGGAATCCGAATCTTTAAATCAAATTTCGATCCGACTTCCGGTTTGAAAGTTATGGCGTTTTGAAATTTCGAGAAAAATCGATCTGATGTTATCCTGATAGAAAGCCAAAGAAAAAAGATTTTTTTGAAGTGTAAAATACGAGATATAGATTGAGTACAGCTTAAGATAATGAATTCCTATAAAAGAAGGGGACCTCAAAAGCTACCTAGTTTCAATATTTGGACACCAAAATGCCTAGGTCAAAATCTAGGTCAAATTCATAGTTTTTCCTTATTTTTGCGATTCTGGCACTACACTTTTAGGATTTGCTTCAAAATTTTGTATACAGGTAGCAAAGAGTGTGCTAATAGTGTTAGCCTTTTGCCGTCAGAGAGTATTTTGACCCACTTTTGAGATATGGTGTCCGTAAAGTAGGTCAAAATAAAATGAGTTATGAATTAAGGGTAGAATTTTCTCAGGAATCCGAATCTGTAAACTGATTTTCGATCAAACTTCTGGTTAGATAGTTATAGCGGTTTGAAGTCTCGAAAAGTCGATATGATGACATCCCCATGTCATGCATATGGAGTCAAAGATAACATTCTTAAGAGTTGTCAAAATGTCTATATTCTAGCTGACTCAGCTTATAGTGAATGACTCAGCTTACAAGTAATTGGATGACTCAGCTTACAAGTAATTGGATGACTCAGCTTAAAACAAGTCTTAAATCTGGAGTCTTAAATTGAACTTGTTCAATTTACATGTCTAGTTATTGTACCTCTCTAGTGATTAGAGGTAAATAAATATGCAATACAATACAATACAATTCAATACAATAAGGTAACACAATGTGTACACTGCAACTAAACTGTAGGAATGATAAGCAATAGGTGGTATTAATCGATTTACTGGATTGGTCATTATTTTCTGGAATGGGAGATACCAAAAACGATAATGAATTTGTTTGATGTATAATTTTAGGAACATCCTACATCCAAATTAAACAACTCAACCCGGTTGATCTGACTGACATACGTCACTGGGGCACTCACGTTTCTAAGAGTAGCATCAGTAATTTGTACTTTGTGTGCGGTGTTATGTACACGATGGACTCCTGGAACACCCCAATACCCAGTGGGAGCCAGTATGCATTCGATACAAGAGGTATAACATTCTCATATTAATAAACATCAAAAGACCAAATTAATCAATAAAAAATAAATAAAAATCAGATTCTCAGCAAACAGATATAGTTTCTGTATCTTTTTTTGCATTGAATAAATAAAAAAGTTTTTTCTGTTTCTCTCCATTTTTGCATTTGTATTTTAGAATTCTAGATTCTCCTAGTTATTTTCCAGTTTTCAGAAGAAATGTTTCTCTTGTGGAAAATAATTGTTACTATACCGCTCTTTTAACATCATATCTGCAACTATCAGACTTTTGTTTACGTGACCTCATATTCTTTCAGCTGATAATGGAAGAGGGGCCAGTTTTACTACCAATATCGCAATCCCTGCCATGTACAAAGATATGGTTGAACTGAGTTATGAACCAAATAACAGAATGCTATTTGCGATGGATTCTTCACATCTGATGACATACACACTGATGTTTGAACCCAAGGCAGTCTCTAATGCAACTACCACTCCTGCGCCCTAACATATGGATTGACTTGGACTGAACTTTCAATTCTGAAAAATTTTCAAGCTTTGGAATTTTTAACAAAGCAACTTTGTGTCAGTTGATGGTGCAAATTGTTGGGTGTTATAAATTTTGAACATTGGATTATTCTAGAAACTGTGCCCTTTTTGATTATCAGGCAAATGATTGGACCAACTTATATGTATCCCCCACATTTATAAATATCTATAGATTTGAGTTTTCAAGTTGAGTGAATTTAGGCTTTAATTTTATTACTAATTTCTTGGTATAATTTGTGGGACCATGTCTACAATTTAACAGTAAGCTTGTCCTAGATTGGTAATAAATATTTGAGATTTTTCAGATAAAGATAATCTTACTATTAAATTATTAGGTTACCGTGCTAGATATCACTGTTGACTTCAGATCTGATAACATGTACTTTTGAGAATCTTTTAAACTGTCGTAGAACTTTCTGTTGTTTAGTAGAGAACAAAAATACAATAGTTTCAATTTGTAATTCTTTATTTCTTCAAGTGTACTTTGAAATATTCATGTAGTTTAATTTTAAATGAACAGAATAATAATAGAAATTAAGAATTCTAACATCGTTTTATGTTAATTGACAACAATAAATGAATGTTCCACACTTTAGTGTCAAAATTGACAATGGTGCAAGGTTCCTGTACTGATTAATAAATATGCCTGCCGGATTTGGCTGCTATCACCTTTGTGACACCCTGTATGGACAAAAAGATATACAAAAACATAAGTGAAAATAAGCTCTTGCACCAACCAATACTTGGCATGGTCTGATCAGTACAAGTCTACTGAATATACCTTTTCTTTACTCAGAACTTTATAAAAACAATTCATAATATGATTTAGTGATTATGCTAAAGAATGGACCTGTTACAATAGACTAGACGCGAATATAAACAATCTTGATCTACGTCATTAATTATTCAAAATTCAGTCAAAGTGATGTCATATTTGTAATCTACCTGTAAAAGTACATCTAGGAATATGGTTTCGAAAATTGTTTACCAACTTTGAAAATTTAATTTGTTTTGAGAAAATGACTTCTAGTTTGGGGAGATTCCCCAAAGACTCCATGTTATAAAATCAAAAAGTAATAGTAGGAATAGGGTTTCGAAAATGTATTATGAAATCAAAAAAAGATAACTATATTTTGTATTGACAGATAATATTTTATTTTACTTAGCCTATTTTGATTTGCATAACTATTAGAAATATAAGGGTGATATGAAAAGTGAACCACTAAAACTGATGAATATTTAAGTTAAAGTGAACTTTCTGCTATACCTGCCATGCTATCTGACCCGAATGAGCTACCTGGTGTGAAACTACCTACTCGCATCCGAGTTAGCCTATTGCTACGGTTTCAAAACAGTAAACAATGGCACAAGTAAACATCAGATATGTTTTATTTACAAAGATCCATCTATTGTAAGAATATAGTGTAGTTTTTATGTCACCACCAAAAGGGGTGACATATTGTTATGGTGTCCGTTAACTTCCAATAACTTGACAAAAACTGTTTGGACTGACTTCAGTTTTTTGCTAAATCATCTAAGTTTTCAGGAGTTCGAATCTGACTTTATATTTAAGATTTGACCATCAGTGACCTTTTCAAGGTCAAAAAAGGTCAAAAATGTCTTTTTAAACTTGCTTCAAATTGACCATTATTTTTCCAAAATCATCTACAAGTTATCAGAAGTTCAAATCTGACTATAGATTTGACCTTTAATGACATTCTCGAGGTCAAAGAAATATTTGACCTTTAATGAACTTCGCAGGGTCAGAAAGGTCGTTTTTCAACTTACTTCAAATTGACCTTTTTTCAAAATCAGCTACAAGTTTTCAGAAGTTCAAATCTGACTTTAGATTGAACTAATGATATTATTAGCAACTAAGTGGTGACATCTTGTCACCACCTAGTTTCGAATTTTGATTGAGTTCGGCAACACTGGTACTCCACTCGACTACGTTGGTCCGTTTCGGTAACAAAATGTTTGAACGTCGAAGGTACGATTTTTTTCTTTTTCCTTATTTTACGCGTCGTAGGCAGAATTCCCGCGACATTTTTATCACAAACCTGTTTCAGAATCAAATGTTGAAGAAAGTTTACATGTTTGCGAACAAATAGTTCAGAAGACAACAGAATCGTCGATTTAATACCTCGATAATCCTAGGAAGACGGAACGGGCAAGAAGTGCAGATCTTAACTGTTTTTGAAGTTCCGTTTACCAAACAAAAGTGATGCATTAAATCGACGATTCTGTCGTCTTCTGAACTATTTGTTCGAAACATGTACATTTTCTTAGACACATACCTGAGACTAACATAAAAGAGTTAATATTTAGAGTAGCCTATGTTAGTCTCAGGTGATACTGACACACGTTTGTGATAAAAATGTCATGGGAATTCTGCCTACAAATAAGGAAAAAGAAAAAAATCGTACCTTCGACGTTCCGACATTTTGTTACCGAAACGGACCAACGTAATCGAGTGGAGAACAAGTGTTACTGAACTCAATCAAGTAAATGCAACTATTTTGTTTCATTGACGTTACATATACCAACAAGGCTGGACATGACAAAACATCACCACCTAGTAGCTCATAATATTATTAGTTCAATCTAAAGAAATGGTACCATCCGTTTCGCTAACAGCGTAATCGATCGGAGTGCTTGTGGGTCCTAGTTGTTTTCTCGTATAATCAGCTACAACTTGACTTTTAAGTAGGTTTTAATCAAGAAAGCAAAAACTCATACCGAATTCGAACCCAAAAAGTCCATCTTCCATTTTAATTGTCACATTGACGTCGAGCCAAAATTTTTACAAAATCATTCAGTTTTCACCATTCTGAGCAATGTTGAAGTGTTTTGGGCCAAGTTGTCAGATGTGAACCTACCCCCAACTTGACAAAAAAAGTTGGCTACAGACCTGGACTAGTCTGTAGGGAAACATACAGTGGAAATACATGTAGACAGTACATTCAATGTAGAATAACAGCGATCGCAAAAACGTTTTACTCCTTACAAGTGCTAGTAACGTATTTTAAATCACGTATTCCATCCAATGCGAAACATATGTTTTAATCTCCCGTGAAAAGTTGAAGAAAGGGCCTGGTAGCAAATGTGTGGTATGATATGACACTGTTCAGTGTATCAGCTATTGCAGGAATATTATATCGGGTGTCCCAAAAAAGTGAGACACTTTTTGACAAGCATTTTCCGCAATGGATTAGTCGAATTCATTGAAAATTTGCATAAAGTAGGCTTATGATACCCTATAATTCATCAATAAAGATTTTCCAAAAATTCAGCTTATCTATTGCTGAGAAAATACTTGTCAATTCCAGCTTCTTTCAGATTGTTCAAAATGGGTAACCTTTCCGTTAATATTCGATATTTCCGCATGCTGTTTTTAATTTGTTTGTTAAATACTCGCATATGTATCCAGTCTCTTTCATATTTATAGCACATGCTAATGATATCCTATAATTCGTCAATAAGACTTTTCTTAGAATTCGGCTGATCTATTACTCACAAAATACTTGTCAAAAATTGTTTCACTTTTTGGGACACCCGATATACATTAGACATTAAGATTGCAAGCAATCTTACAGAGGCCCGATGGGCCTTTTGACAATATGAAGGTCAATCAAAGGTTATCTCTCAAGATCATACGTACTCCTGGCAACTTTTCGACCATGTTCATAAAACGATTTGTACACTTTGGAGCAAGCCATTATATAACTTTTATTGACATATAGTATCATAACATGATTACATTAGTCAGAACTATGGTAGACTACATATCTAAACTACAAAACACCAACTAAACTAAAAATACAAAAAATATATAAAAATATATAAGGTAACAATAATAGTGTGGTGCACACACAATGCATTATGACCACGCTAAATTCTTAAATGAATGGTAAATGAATTTGCCAATATGTCTTTGCAAGGTTACATTTTTACTAGAAATAAGATTGACAAATAAATTTTCACTTTGTAAATCCAAGTTAGGTAAAATTTCACGGGCTTTTGTATATAATATTTGCCTATTCTCATCATTTTTTGTACAAGCTAAAAAGAAATGACATTCATCCTCTACATCTTTACAAATATTACATACTCTTTCCTCTAAAGGTTTTGGTTTTGGCTTTGTATGTCTTCCAGTCTCAATTGCTAACTGATGAGAACTCATTCTAAATCTACTTGTAGCCAATCTATACTTTTTATTATCTAGTTTCAAGTACAATTCTTTACCAAAATCATTTTTAAATAATTTGTACGTTCTCAATATAGGATAAGTGTTCAAATCATTTTTCCATTTTTCTACAAACATTGAAGTTAAAAGTTGAAAAGTTGACCTTATTATATAGTACCTCATACCTAATCGACATATACGAATGGAGTACAACATGGCAATTGCAAGGTAAAGTACAATATCGAATTGGCATATGCGAATGGAGTACAATATGGCATGGTCAAGGTAAATAGATAGTTAAGTACAATATCGAATTGGCATATGTGAATGCAGTACAATATGGCATTTGCAAGATAAATAGATAGTAAAGTACAATATCGAATTGGCATATGCGAATGGAGTACAATATGGCATGGTCAAGGTAAATAGATAGTAAAGTACAATATCGAATTGGCATATGCGAATGGAGTACAATATGGCATTGTCAAGGTAAATAGATAGTTAAGTACAATATCGAATTGGCATATGTGAATGCAGTACAATATGGCATTTGCAAGATAAATAGATAGTAAAGTACAATATCGAATTGGCATATACGAAATGGAGTACAATATGGCATTTGCAAGGTAAATAGATAGTAAAGTACAATATCGAATTGGCATATGTGGATGCAGTACAATATGGCATTTGCAAGGTAAATAGATAGTAAAGTACAATATCGAATTGGCATATGCGAATGGAGTACAATATGGCATTTGCAAGGTAAATAGATAGTAAAGTACAATATCGAATTGGCATATGTGAATGCAGTACAATATGGCATTTGCAAGGTAAATAGATAGTAAAGTACAATATCGAATTGGCATATACGAATTGGAGTACAATATGGCATTTGCAAGGTAAATAGATAGTAAAGTACAATATCGAATTGGCATATGTAAATGCAGTACAATATGGCATTTGCAAGGTAAATAGATAGTAAAGTACAATATCGAATTGGCATATGCGAATGCAGTACAATATGGCATGATCAAGGTAAATAGATAGTTAAGTACAATATCGAATTGGCATATACGAATGGAGTTCAATATGGCATGGTCAAGGTAAATAGATAGTAAAGTACAATATAGAATTGGCATATGCGAATGCAGTACAATATGGCATGGTCAAGGTAAATAGATAGTTAAGTACAATATCGAATTGGCATATACGAATTGGAGTACAATATGACATGGTCAAGGTAAATAGATAGTAAAGTACAATATCGAATTGGCATATGCGAATGCAGTACAATATGGCAATTGCAGGGCAAAGCAATTTAATTTGACTTAGAACTTTAATATCTTAACACTTGACTACTTGTATACTTGACATATAACGAATGGAGTTCAATATGGCATGGTCAAGGTAAATAGATAGTAAAGTACAATATCGAACTGGCATATGCGAATGCAGTACAATATGGCATGGTCAAGGTAAATAGATAGTTAAGTACAATATTGAATTGGCATATACGAATTGAGTACAATATGGCATGGTCAAGGTAAATAGATAGTTAAGTACAATATCGAATTGGCATATACGAATGAAGTACAATATGGCATGGTCAAGGTAAATAGATAGTAAAGTACAATATCGAATTGGCATATGCGAATGCAGTACACTATGGCAATTGCAAGGTAACTAGATAGTAAAGTACAATATCGAATTGGCATATGCGAATGCAGTACAATATGGCATGGTCAAGGTAAATAGATAGTAAAGTACAATATCGAATTGGCATATGCGAATGCAGTACAATATGGCATGGTCAAGGTAAATAGATAGTAAAGTACAATATCGAATTGGCATATGCGAATGCAGTACAATGTGGCAATTGCAAGGTAAATAGATAGTAAAGTACAATATCGAATTGGCATATCAGTCAAGCCACGAATCTCTTTCACATTTGATCAATATAAAAGTTGAAAAAATGAAATTTTAGATTGAGATGTAAATGCATATACCATTAGCCATGGGGTTTAAGAAGCGTTTCTCAAAATATTTTTATTACCCTTTAAACAATTACTTGATTGTGCGGTTTATTCCCATTTCGCCCCTTCCCATTTCACCCCTTCCTATTTCGCCCCTCATTTATTCCCATTTCGCTCCTTCCCAATTGGCCCCTTTCCCATTTCGCCCCTTTCCCATTTTGCCCCTTTGCCATTTCACCCCTTTCCCGTGTTGCCCCCTTCCCATATCGCCCCTTTCCCTTATCGCCCCTTCCCATTTCGCCCCTTCCCATGTCGCCCCTTCTCCATTTCACCCCTTCCCATTTTGCCCCTTCCCATCTCGCCCCTTCCCATTTCGCCCCTCATTTATTCCCATTTCGCCCCTTCCCAAATGGCCCCTTCCCATTTCGCCCCTTCACTTTTCTCCCCTTCCCAATTGGCCCCTTTCCCATTTCGCCCCTTTGCCATTTTGCCCCTTTGCCTGATTTAAGGTCATTGAGACTCTTGTGAACCTCTGTGACCCATGATTAAGTGAACTAAGGTCAAGGTCATTCCAAGGTCAAGGGTCAGTATCTAGTTATTTTACTTTTTAATACCTAGGGGCGAAATGGGAAGGGGCGAAATGGGAATGAACGAGGGGCGAAATGGGAAAGGGGCCAATTGGGAAGGGGCGAAATGGGAATAAATGAGGGGCGAAATGGGAAGGGGCCAATTGGGAAGGGGCGAAATGGGAAGGGGCGAGGGGGGAATGAGGGGCGAAATGGGAAGGGGGCATAATGGGACGGGGGCGAAATGGAAGAGGGGCGAAATGGGAAAGGGGCAATTTGGGAAAGGGGCAAAATGGGAAGGGGCGAAATGGGTAGGGGCGAAATGGGAAGGGGCCAAATGGGAATAAATGAGGGGCAAAATGGGAAGGGGCAAAGTGGGAAGGGGCGAAATGGGAAGACACCTGATTGTGCATCAAAACGTACATATACTCTTAAATTGCTGGTGTCGATGATGGTGCATACATAGGCTTACATTGATTCATGTTTCAAAATTAATTTTGAGTTTAAAGATAAACTAATGTATTAAGTTTGAATTATTTAACCACATGAACAAAAATAAATTGCAATAGTTGTTGTTTATCTTAACAAGATAATTTTATTAAGATAATCATTGAAATACATTGTTTTGAGTTTCCCTAAAGATAATTGATTTCAAGATTTTGTTTTCTAAGCTGAATAATATGCCAAGTCAATTCGTAGATCGACAAAATAAATGTACAAATTAGACACACATGTCTTCTTACATCAAAATTCAACATTGTTACGAATAGGTCAATCACTTCTCCTTGTGATATTAAGTGTTATTTAACAGTGTCGCTGATGGTCGCTTAGGTTTTTAAACAATAACGTTTACATAATTTACACATTTAAGGTCGTCTTTTATTGCAATTTAAGCATGTAAATTATTTCTCCAATGAGTATCCCCTTTACACGAGAACATTTCCCGGAATCATGAAACCAGTCGTGGCATTTAGAGCACTTGATCCATTCGAACTGCGATTGTAAATACGAATAATAGTTGACACCGCATGCCTTGCAAATATTACAGTGTCTGTTCTTTTTATCGGGTCTCTCCTTTTCTTCGCGGAAACAATTGTGTCTGAAGACTTTGAACTTGTAGAAGGGGGACTAAAGGCCAATGCTTCAATGTGGTTGAAAGAGTGGAAACGTCGGAGGGCGTCGATGCTTTACGTACTTGACGTACTGGGTGTCGGGTGTGCTCGTCGTGTGGTCCGTTTTGGTTTTAAAGATGGTAGCTCGGTGACCAGCTTAGCTGCCTGCTGGGTCTTCCTAACGGTAATAAGGTTGTTCCTTTGCCAACCACAGGGTGAGAATGACGTATCTGTTCTGCATGCGTCACAATAGCATGATAATTCTCGCGTTTCAACAATATTATCGGAAACCCCTCTCACAGCATTGATTCGAAAGGTACCTGGTACTGGTTTAAGTCCAGTCGCCTTATCTTCAATGTTTTAATAATGCGTTCTGGGATTTCTTGGATTTTTTAGACTCTGAGAGTTCCCTTCAGTCTGGCGTGTTTTGATTGTTTCTCTATACACTTGGAGTATGCGTGCCCTGTATTCCCGGGATGCCTTGTTGTTCTTTTCTCTGATCTGTTGAAGAGCTTCAATAGACAGGTTATTTCTCGGTGTACACGATGCTGCTCGCTGTCGCAATCGTTCTTGCTCTAAGTAGCCTTTGGTATCTTTCTTTTTCTTTCTCTCCCTGTACTGTAGTCTGTAGGGAACGACGGGATTTCTCGGCGTTGGCGAGTGCCATATTCTTATATCATCAGAAAGGTCAGATAAGTAAGACAGATATACTAATGAGAGTGTGGGAAGTTATGCACATTAATAAAATGTCACAAAACTGATTATCACAATGAAATATTTATTGTTTTACAATAATGGCAAGAAATACATTTCGTCTAGTGGTACACTGAACGAAACGTTTATAAATTAAGAAATATCGGGGAATGTGCATCTATATTTGTCAGTGATTTTATAAAACTATGAACTGCTCAATCATCCAAATTCTTGTGTCACATTACCTTAGCATTTCAAGACAAACAGAATATGCATCATAAGTAAATAACATGATCTGCTTAATAGATTCAATTTTACTTATCACTATACGTTGTAATCACAATGAACAATATGCTCTAAATCCTTAGCTCGGTATCACTGTAAAATGCTACACATACAACAAAATAGTCATTTAATGAATGTAAGTTCATTCAACAAATATATAGTGTTCGATTATGCATGTGACGTACGTAATATGTGGATAGTATTTTGGAGTCGTATGTGGTGGAGTCGTTGATGGTCGTAAATATCTCAATCTTTACGTGGTCAAAGAATAACATCAATAAAGCGTATGTTTATATTATCAAAATACATTGAGACAAACCGTCAACACCATTACTTAACATCGAAACCTGATTATGATTGAATGCAGAGTGCAAAGACAACGTACTTGTGGAGTCGATGATGATTTTGAAAAATAGTACTTTACGTCGAAAAAAACGTAACAAGCTAAATATGTTAAATTCAAATGTATTGTGAAAATGTTTTACATCCGTTAATAAGGCAATTTATATTTCAAAGAAGTAAATGGGGCTTTATCATGAATAGTGCGGAGGCTTCTCGACACCGTTGATTTCAAGCATGGTGTCGATGATGGTGCCTTCGAGGGTTACACATACTTAATGTCGATTTTCCAATAGTAAATTAGCAAATAAATTAATTCCAGCTAACGTACAATCGACACGATGCAGTCTTTGTGATGAAATAGTCAATTATAATAACAAAATACGTTTCAGAATATAAAAAAGATACTGTCAATCAACATAAGGGTGATCGGTTACAAGGCAAAAAATGATAGTTTGGAATGTTCGACGATTGATAACGCGTTCAGCTTTTATAACCCTGAGATAAAAACTAAATGGCATTTTGCAAGATTAAGAGACGTTTAATTTGATACCAAAGACTCATGGTGGAGCGTATATTAAATAGCGGAATAAAAACATATAGTAATGTAACATAAAATTCGTTATAATGAAAGGAATATGTGGCTTGAGTGATATGCGAATGCAGTACAATGTGGCAATTGCAAGATAAATAGATAGTAAAGTACAATATCGAATTGGCATATGCGAATGCAGTACAATATGGCATGGTCAAGGTAAATAGATAGTAAAGTACAATATCGAATCGGCATATACTAATGGAGTACAATATGGCATGGTCAAGGTAAATAGATAGTAAAGTACAATATCGAATTGGCATATGCGAATGCAGTACAATATGGCAATTGCAAGGCAAAGCAATTTAATTTGACTTAGAACTTTAATATCTTAACACTTGACTACTTGTATACTTGACATATACGTGTAACTTACAGAACTGGCTCTTGCTTGGAGCTTTAGGAATAATGTTAGAGCTGCCAATGGGTCTAACATTTTGCCTGAAGAATATAAATCCCGTGACATTTCTAAGTTGTCGAGGTGATAGAATACCAGATAACAATTCAACAAATATGTGTTTTAATTAATTAAGGTGTTATGAAATATATAAAAGTAAAATAAAGAGTTGATGACTTGTCAAGTCGAACGATTGTAGTAAATGTTTTTGAGAACGAAAATATGTTGTGAATGAAAGCAAGTGGAAGATCTATATTGCTACCTGCATGTATATAACATGACATGATTTCGTTTTGTGTTTCCATTAACTAATTGCTTAATTAGATATAGCAATAACGGTAACTGGTCAACTCGTACCCAAGACAAGTCGTACCCAAGACAACTGGTACCCAAGACAACTCGTACCCAAGTATATATTTTGGACTGGGAATGTGAATAGATATACATATTATAATTGTAACATACTGTTCAGAATAGTTTAAAGTTTGAAGAAGAATTTTCGGAAGAAATTGATTTAATTTTGTGACATTTTGAGCTGAGTGTCAATTTATATTGACTATTATTTTATATTGGTCACAGATTCAGGATGTTGAGTGAAGAGACATATGTTTATTCCACATATTCATAATCATTTTTCAAAATATTGTATGTTTATGAGTGTTTGGAACAAGTGTCAGATCTAATGTTGTAATTATATTTATTTGTATATATGTTTGACAAAAAAATGTTGTGAACAAGCGCTTCAAGCACTTCTTTTATTTAATAAAAAAATGCTTTACTGATCCATTGAGAAAAAATGTCGTCTAAATTCAAAAAAATATTGAGGCTTGTTTGATTCACATTACAACCTGAAAGCATTACAAACTCAATTTTTTCCCCAATGTACACCCATTATACTGAAAATAATCTTGGGTACGAGTTGTCTTGGGTACCAGTTGTCTTGGGTACGAGTTGTCTTGGGTACGAGTTGACTAGGAAGCGCAATAACAAGTGACATCTATAAATGAAATGAATAAATATTAATTGCATTTGGTCACATACAGGGTGACACAAAACTGCCACCCACCTCAAGTTGAGTAACTTTTTTGTCTATATGATTCCTGACTTCATCTGTTGTACATTCAAACTAGACTTCATGTGGCAACTCTACAGGAAGTTTCAGATGACAAGATCAATTGTGGGGACTTTTATGATGGTTACAAGATGTGATCTAAATGTCGTCCATGCCATTGCAGGCACACTTCTGGATTCTATTCAAAAGTTATTGACCAGATTCGCCTGAAATAAACCCGCATTTCTATCTCTGGGGTCCCTTGAAGGATCATTTGTATGTAACAAACCCCCAAACCATAGAACACCTGAAGGTAGAGATCGCAAGAAAGATCTGTTGGGGAATTAGTCAGGGTTGTCAATAATTTTATCCATAGAATCCAGGTGTGTCTGACATTTAGAGGAAATCTTAAAACGCTCATGAAAGTGTATCCAGTTCAGCTAGTCATCTCAAACTTCCTGTGGAGTTGCTCCATGAAGTTAAGTTTTACTTTTTAAAAAAATAAAGCCAGGAATCATATAGACGAAAAAGTTATTTAACATGATGTGGGTGGCACTTTTTGTGTCACCCTGTACATGTGTGTAATCATTAGTAACACCAGTGTATAATTAATTTGGTCTAATACATTTTTATTGTTTCGTGGCTTGACACATCGATAAATATTTGCAATGATATGGTATTGTTTTCCTTAAATATTTAATTTGATGTTTAAAGATAATGTAACGAAACATTATTAAGAATAATTCATTTATAACTTAAATGCAAACTGGTCATAATTGGAATATATTAGATGTAAATGCAATTATACGAACATTGTTTTTGTTGAATTAGCACGAAGTGTCTAAATCCAAAAAGTTGACGTTCCGACATTTAGTCTTGGGCTTAAATTCTTTTCACACATTGCAATTTTTTCTACAAAATCATCCCAAAGGAACGAAATCACTAAAGAACATATTTTCAATGAATCTTTTTGCAAAGGTCAAGTTGGCAAGTCATCAAATCCAACGTGAAAAGTCCATTCATCAACATGACAACTGTTTAACTAGTGACCTTGCATGGGTTATTGATATTTCACACACTGTTCATCATGTGAATATTCTGCTCTGATTGGCCGGAATCGGACATACCTTGCCTAGCTATGTGTGAAAGTCGTATAAAAAATGTACTTTGGCGATTGGCTTTGGCTAATATGTCAAATGGTTTCATAATCTTAACAAAACAAAATTAAATAACTGTTTTGCGCTGGCATGGATCAATATTAAAAACACATGGCATCATATTTAAAAAAAATAAAAACTTTGTGAATCATAATTGACTTGATTGAAATCGTAATTAAGAAGCATATTTTACTAATCTTAATAAAAACAAGAATGAAAAAGAAATAAATTACCCGGGATATTATATAAAATAGGAGGATTGTGATGGAGGATTTATAATATTGCGCACTAGAAATCAACAGTACAATAAGGACGAAAAAATGAAGTTTGTGTTCCTGTTGATAGCTGTATCTGTAGCCTATATGGCAGCAGGGGTGAGTTATATCAGTTAAACTATAACCTCAATGACATGCGCAATAGCCTAGGTAAGTTGTCCGTATACCGGTTGCCAATATAACTTACAATAAATTGCAACTGTAATATTAGAATAGTATTTTTCATAGGCGTTTCATCTACTGAAGGTATAGGCTGTTCTTAATCAAGGTAATGTGTTCAATTAAATGAATAATAAAGTCTAATCAACCTCTTGAATTCCAGGCTCTAAAATCGGCAGAGAATTTTTCATTTTTGCAACCTTTTGACATTTTACTACATACTTATACAATTTTAGATGCTCAACTGAGTAAAATTAGATGGCAGAGATCATTTCTACACATTTTAAAACAATTTTCGTGTAAATTGGATGTAAATTGTTCAAATAAGATCAATTTTAGTGAACAATTTTGTGACGGATTTTCTCGTCACTCTGGGTTTCAAGGTCATTTCTGAGGTGACGAGAAATCTTGAAATCTCGTCATTCCAGGTAGTCAAGAGATTGATATAAATGAGTGAACCGTACCTGGTAATGGCCCTGAAGTACACGTTAGCGCGTTTAATCTGATATGGTTCAAAAGTCAAAAGTGTTTTATATAATCATTCATTTGCTCAGGATTCTATAAGAGTAAAGAGACAGACATCGGCTCCATCCGGTACCAACACCCCACAACCTGGGGCACTACCCTCAACCACCAGGACATCAACTACTACACCGACACAACCCTCTACAACCAACGCACAAACGACATCACCCCCAAGCACCGAGTCTCTCAGTACTTCTCTTGGTGGTTCAATGCCACCCTCAACCAAGACACCAACTACTCCTGCGCCACTGCCCCCTACCACCATCCCACAAACGGCATCACCCCCAACCACCAAGTCTCCCAGTACTCACATTGGTGGTTCATTGCCACTCTCAACCACCAAAACAGCAACTACTCCCGTGCCACTGCCCCCTACCACCATCCAACAAACGGCATCACCCCCAACCACCAAGTCTCCCAGTACTCCCATTGGTGGTTCATTGCCACTCTCAACCACCAAAACATCAACTACTCCCGTGCCACTGCCCCCTACCACCATCCCACAAACGGCATCACCCCCAACCACCAAGTCTCTCAGTACTCCCATTAGTGGTTCAATGCCACCCTCAACCACCAAAACACCAACTACTCCCGCGCCACTGCCCCCTACCATCACCCCACAAACGACGCCACCCCCAACCACTAGGACTGTCAGTACTCCCATTGGTGGTTCATTGCCACCCTCAACCAAGATACCAACTACTCCCGCGCCACTGCCCCCTACCATCACCCCACAAACGACGCTTCCCCCAACCACTAGGATTGTCACTACTCCTATTGGTGGTTCAATGCCACTCTCAACCAATACGACAACTACTCCCGCGCCACTGCCCCCTACCATCACCCTACAAACGGCACCACCCCCAACCACCAAGTCTCTCAGCACTCCTATTGGTGGCTCATTGCCACCCTCAACCAAGAGACCAACTACTCCACCTTCACCACCCCCTACCACTAAGGTACCAACCACTTCGCCACAAACCGCTCCACCATCTATCCCAACCACCGAGGCACCAACTACCAAGATACTATCCACACGAACACCCCCAACCACAGAAGCACCAACATCAATTTCTCCACCAACAAATACACTAGATCCAGAGGAAAACAATGTCCACGCAAATGAAACTGATGATCACTGCACATGCAGCATTCGTGGACCTGATATAACAGAGGAAGCGATATGCTACATTGAGAGAGATTACATAGGTAAATAGCATATTTACTGACCTTAAACCTTTGAATATTATTCCATAATAACATGTTTTCCTGGGAAATAAACAAAAATGGAATTCAAATTCAAAAAATCCCGTATCTGATCCCGTATAAGCCGATATCCCGTTTCTGAACCGACTATGGGATGATCTAGTTATCCCATACCAATTTTGGTCATCTGGTTCATATTGTTCAATTATTCACCCGAGTTCAGAAAATTTCCAACCAACCGTAGGCATTCTTTTAGAATAATTTCTTTGATTTCTTGGCTGTGGTCGGATGTTCACGTTCTTTCAAATATTCATCCACATTTATTTTCTCGAATCTTTGATTATTAAAATGGATAGGTATCCTCCTTCCCTAATTTAAACCATCAAACGGATCGCGATTGTCGATACAAAACTTTAAAACAAATATGTTTCAGCAAAGATATTTTGAAATAAATAAGTTATTGATGGTCTTGATGGAATATGATATGGAGAATATATGATATTGGCCTCGGAGAATATTATATTTCCCCTCGGGTAATTATATATAAATATCCATATTTCATCCCTAAAATATTCTATATACTAGTCACCTGTCCTCAGTTTATAACTGTGTTTTTTTTATTTCCACAGAGTTGTTCGATCTTGAAGCTACAATTTTATCAATTGTGGCTAAGGCAGAGGGACTCGCAGCGAATACAGCTGGCGATGAGTTGATTAGCCTTGAGACACTTATTGAACATTTAGAACTGAATTACCTCAGCCAATCTATGAATATTAATTACGAGGTACATGGATTACTTTTTATATACTTATACTTCATATAATTAATGCAGTCCAGTTTACACGAGACCAAGCTGATAAACATGTAACTCAATGAGTCAACCAGACTTGTTAAGGAAGAAAAAGTATTGTGTCTCTTGACCTAACCATACAATATTATATTATCGAATAGCTGTGATCATAAAATAGGGGCAATTACAAACTGTTATATAAAAAAATGTTGAAAAAGTATATCCATAGTCATAGATAAAATCAATTTTGGTCCTGAATTTCAAAGATGGATGGATACTCAGTTATACTCAAATATTTCTGAATTTGGATCAAGGTTTGAGGCAGGACTGTCCATTAAAATCATTGATTTTCATCCTATCAACAGAAATAAAAATTTACAATCGTTAAAGCATACTTCTGATGACATAAGCGTAGCCGGGGGGGGGGGGGGGGGCGGAGAGGTACGATGGGTGCCATCAGCCAATAAAAATAAAACCAAAACCATGAGATAGAAGAAGAAAAGAGCTTTAAAATGTTTTTTATTTAAATCTTTTTGAAGGAATTCGCATCTTTTGACACCCCTTGACTGAAAACCGAATTTTCTTTGGCGATCGCACCCCCGCCCCGACTACGCTCCTGGATGATGCAAACAAATTTCTCCTTACATCTGGACTGTGACTTAATGTGAAAAAACGAAAGTAATGTGGATTAGGAGAAATAGAAATAACATTAAAAAGTATTAGGGACAATCAACAAATGATTAAAAATATACAATAACATCATAATATAAAACGTATCAATGGTACTGGACTCACATGGTGTTGTTTTACTAGTTTTCTGGATAAAAAGTCCAAAATAACTACATATACTAGAAAATCCAGAATGTCCAAAGACAACCCACTTGTAGACTTTTACACCGAAAAAACATCCCTGGATGTTTTAGATTGATCCATGAAACCAGTTGGCTCAAAACGTGTAGTAGAGACTTTACAGACAAGATTTTATGCTAGAAAATCCAAAAGGGAGCAGATATATGCATTTTTGACAATCTTGTTTTACAAAATCAACTCATAAGACTAATGTTAACAGTGACATAGGATTTTACAATGCAGGACACCTGTAATTATTCATACAGCTAGTAACTGCTGAAAAATTATGAACGACAAAAATGGCAGCCATTTTGAAAATAGGCAAGAATGTATATACTATTGTATTGATAACAAGTATAAGCAAGTTTAAATATGGACAGCATAAAATTTGGCAAGCTTACTTGAACACGTGCTATGTATATCCAAACGAATAAAAAAAAATCTAGTTGCAACTTGGAACCTCAAAATAGTGTTCCAGTAAAACACAAAAATATTAGATTTATTTTTTTCTTGTAGTCTTTAGAGGAAATCAAAGAAAAACTTCAACTAATCACATTCATTGTGGAAAATCTTGATGTTAACAAGACAGCGGAGGCCCTAGTGAACCAGATGACGGCGGATATGTGGATCGCTTCAGAAGAGGTGGATGAACGCATGGAACTCAACAGTGTTTACATTCACAAAACTTTAGTGAACCAAGTAAGCAATTAAGCAATGGACTCTTTGTTTCTCCTAGAATTCCAGCCTGGAGACCAATGTATACTTATCTATCTGTTGTAAAGTCCAATCAGAGACATGTAAGTACATTTTATAGTTTTCAGAGTTAGACTTGGAGACCCGGGCAGTTGGCAGTTCTATACAATAGTCTCATAGTATTGATTTACTCTTTGTTTCTCTTAGATTGCAGACCTGGAGACCAAGGTAGCTGGCTGTGCCATAGGTGGCGAGAGCATTGATGAAATAGGGGCATCATATTTCCCAGCAGATTCAAGACCTATTAGAGATTTGGATCAAAGTATGTATAATTATTACTGCGTTGATGTTGTTAATATAAGAAGCCATCAATATTCAAAGCTGTCTCAACATTTCGTCCCATTATTTCCACATTGTTATAACTCACTTTTTACAGGTTTGGAGATAAGTATACTATCTTTCTCATTTTTTTTCACGAGGAATTCATTTCTGAGGTCCATTTTAATGGATCTCATCTCCTTTTGGTGATATCCAGTGCCACATTGTTATAAGCGCAAAATGAGAAAAAATTTAGGCCCATCTTGTCATATCCGTTTGGGTAGGCAGCAGAGCCAATCAGATACATAATTTGGACCATGTGACTAATATTTATAACAATGTGGAAATAATTGGATGATCTCTTACTAGTATACTTTGCAGGTAATTAACAAAGGAGATCATAAAGCATGACACCATACATATAGTACAAACAAAAGAAAGCAGATTTGACATTATTTGTAACAAAAAAGTTCATTCAGTGAACTTAATCCAGGCCCGTAGCCAGGATTTGCCAAGGGGGGGGGTTCACATTTGACAATTGTGGCCCAAATTAGGCTAAAATCACTAGAGAAGTCCTCAAAATGGTCAAAAACTGCATGAATTTGAAATAATTTTTGGCCAGGGGGGGGGGGGGGGTTCTCCCGAACCCTGCAAACCCCCCCCCCCTGGCTACGGGCCTGTAATCAATTACTGACCCATAGTCTTTTTTACCCTTGTCATGTGCCTTTTAAAGATGTGGTGGATTATCAAAAATATTTACAATATTTCGCAGTTAAGTTGTGTTGTTATGGCACCCACTTGACCAATCATGATCAAACTTGTCATAGCAACTAACTATATATAGATACATAATCCCTAAAAATATGAATGTGATTAAAGGTATACAGGGTGTCCCGAAAGTATGCCCCCCCCCCTAGGCAGACATATACCAGTGTCGTCATAGTATGTTTCATATATCATTTTAAAGCTTATCCAAAGTTACATTGATTCACCAAGTATCATGGTGAACTCTCAAATGTGAAAAAATTACAGGCATTTCAAAATTTAGTGTTTGGTCAAAATTAAGTTCAATTTTACACCAAATCACTAGTCAATGTGTCCTCCTGGGCCATCTTAACAGCAGCAAATTATTTTCGGGTCGGATGGATAATGAGTTGGAAAAAGAGAACGGTGAGGGTAGAAACTCAAAGGAAACTCCTCTAAAGTGCAAGGGTGACGCATATCGTTTAGCAAATCGAACGCTCGTTTCTGGTGTTGCTCACCGTTTAGTATAAAAGGCCCGATCCCGGAATAATACTCAAGGGTTCACAGGCTCGATGTCGTTGTGTCAACACCTCTAACTGTTATATAGCATAAGTATATTATAGATCGTCACATATTTATAAAACGGTGATTTTTATTTTGACAAATCACTTCCACATTTATGGGTGAAGTTTCAGGATCTTCTATTTGTGTATAATAAGGAAAAATTGACATCTAAATTTCCCCATCACGTAATAACACACAGCTTGGTATATGAAATATCCTACAAATGAAACAAAGCAGTTCTAATACAAGGATTTATATTGGCTGTTGTACATATTCTTTGAACGCAATCACTCTATGGATGTTTTCAAAATCATTATAAACGGATTACTTTATCTCAAAGACAATTTCATTAAACTGGATTTTACAGAACTCCCCTTATTTCTTAAAAATGGACTGATCCAGTCGATTCGCCTGGAGCCGCCATATTGTTTTTATACGGGATGCTTATCGGAACCCTTTAAGAGGGTTATAAAATTCCACACCCTTATTTGAAGGGCTTTTAAGGTCATATTTGAAAATAATTGCGGCTGTTAACATGTCCAAGGGGGGACTTATTGACTCGTAATATGGTGTAAAATTGAACTTTTGTTTTATTCATTGTTAATCAGTGATTTTTGCTCTGCAAGGCCTACATATATACATGATTACCTATACGAAAAAATAAGTTTTTAAAAATTACCACTCAAAAGTTATGAAGACCTAAACTTCAACCTCTGATTTTTCAATATCAGCGGAAATGCAATTGCAACAATGTGGAAATAATGGGACGATTTATATATTGATAAATAATACATACACGATAACATGCTAACTTTATTTTCTCTTTGGTTCCATACCACATTGACCCAGAAATGTTGTTTACATTTACATGTATATAGCACTAAGCACATAAACTAAAATGCTATCTTTTCAAACGATGTAAAGAAGAGCACAGCTCTATAAGTGAAGGATATAAAGAGTCTTATCATACATTTAGGCTTTAGATAAGTACGTGATAGAATTGACAAATGACTATCTTTTGTATTTTCAGGCTTCTGTGAACGTAACACCTTCACAGGCGTTGGCTGGCCAATGACACACTCCATTGAGTCTAGTGTGGGATGGTGGATGAAAGACCCAATATCCGACTCTCCAGAGAATCGCACTGCCATCTATTATGTGGCAGGAAATAGTGGTAATCTATACATGTACAAGTGGAACAACTATCATTCTATGTGGACCCGTGCCTCAAAGACTAGCCTCGGCCAGACAGCCAAGTATTATTTTGAATATTCATACACAGAGTGCATTTGCAAATGGTATTATATAAATGCATAGTACTACATACAAATTAGTAATGCATATCCATAATTATTAGCAGTTATGCCCCTATCATTGAATATATGCCTGAGGTCTGTTATCAATATAGCCCGAGCTTGTGAGGGTTATATTGACGACGGACCGAATATTCAATGATACGGACATAATTGTTGTATTGCATACCTAAAGAATAACATAACATTTCATGAAGATAATATGGAGAATTGCATGAAAAAAACAAAACTTTACACGATTCCAGTCGAAATCACTTTGTTTACATGTTATGACGTCATAAATCGTCATGGTAAAAATGTTTGGCGGTTATACAGGAATATATACCCGACCTTCAGCTCCATTGACCTCCATACAAATGCTTCGCTAGGTATGTAATACTATGTAATATGAACCCATGCTTTAAAGACTTCCCTTGGTCACACAGCCAAGTATGATTTTGATTTAATTTGGACATGGCAATGTGTATTGCATGATATATCCACATAATTAAGTTTAGTGGTTGTGTAAATGAGATGCTAGTAAGTTCAGCCATGTATGAATTAACATTGATTCGGAATTGATAAATATCAGAATTTTTGAACACATGAAAATGATCTGAGGATATGTACAGCTTAGTTTTGTTTTTCCTGTTTCAGACACATGTACGGGACAAACCATGCATTGTTCAATGGATCCCTCTACTACTATTCAAGTCAAAAGACCATTGAAAGAGTTGACTATAGAACATGGTCACCAAAAGCATCGGTAATTAAGATTTTGCTTCTGTTGTCTAAATTGGATTAAAAAAGTAGTCTACATGAAAACGAACCTCCAATGTGGGTCAAAACTGCTTTTTTACCACATATTTTTTAAACGTTTAACTTGGGAGTTGTATGCATTAAAATCAGTATGCAGTATGCAAAATCAGTCTATATCTAGTCATATATAGCGCGTCTATTAAATTGGAGATAACATTGCTGGGAAGTGACAATTTCAACAACACAAGAAATTGAGTATTTTTACAAACAAGGATTTATTGATTGATCAGTAATTTTGTTATTTGAAATGGCATTTATTAAAGAGAGAATCAGATCTAGCGAGCAGCCAAACAAAAAAAATTCAATTTTAGAATCTTCCTGGCTTTTGTCATTCCTTTTTTGTCTATTTGCTAAAAATCCCCAAAGTGCACACTTTATTTCAGGAAAACTAAAGATGTTTACAATAATGTATCATTTTTCTATAAAAATGTTTACCATTCTTATTATTTGGGAGAATTTAAACATTTTTCACCCATTTTTGCACCTTGAATCCTTAATAATCACTTCACCTATTTATAATTACATATCGTGAATCTTTTGGGAGATATTGTATTTGAGATTGTAATGAATAGATTTGTATGTCAATGTTACATATTGCTTGTAATTTTGTCAACCGCCCTATAGATCTGATTCTGCCTTTTAATCAAAAATTTTCCCACATTTAGTGTTAAATCAGCCAAATACATTCATCCAAACGAAAACATTTAAGGACTAGATTTTAAATATTTTGCATGTACAGACCTGTTATCATCAAAAGGTTTAGTTTATTTGATATTTGTGTATAAATATTATTAATAAGAGGGGCTCTATGACCGAGCCTTTCGGTACAGCATATTGAATTGTATTTAAATTAATCTATATTTAATATCTGTTATTCAAATCTTAAACATCTAATACTGTATTTGGTTTCAAACTAAACCTTGGGTTGTAGTTGGCTTACTTTTTCCATCTTAAAACTAACCTTTTCTTTCAGGTGCCAATTCCCGAGGTAGAGGCTGTGCCAAACTATAACCGTGGTGGATACACTTATGTGGACTTCAACATAGATGAATATGGACTCTTCATTGCCTATATCCAGAAAGGTGACACTTTACTACAGAATTAATGACTTCAGACGTGATCTGGAGGGCAACTTGTCCAAACAACATGTAAAATAAAGTGTTACAGTTGTTACAGTTTATGTGACCTCCTCCATTAGGCTTTATGTTAGTTGACGTTGATTAAAGATCCTTTGTTTTACACCGAGGAAATCGCCCTTACCCCAAATGACTGATTGTGATTCAAAGTAGAAAAATAATCGAATTAGAATTAAAGAACGATAGATTTGAGAATAAGCTTGGAATAAGATCATCATTTGACACTCTGCCTTTGTGAATGTAGGTTATCTCGTACTTGTTATTTGATGTTGCTTACTCTTGGACATTTTGGTTTTTTTAAGGTTCCCTTTCCTTTTCTTAATGTTGTTAAATATCTTACTTACTATCTCGTTGCGCTTACATAAAGATAATTTGTTTATCCCTATTATATCATGTGTAACCAAGTTTGTCTTACATTATGTCATTGTTAACATTCAGACTGGACATGGAAAGACATGCCAAACACATGCATAAATGCTGAAACCTTAACAGCTACATCAGCATCAACTCTGGAGGAATGTAAACAGAAATGTGTGAATGAGGGAGGATTTAGGTGTATGTCCCTTGACTGGAGTGTCCACCTCAAGCAATGTAATCTCAAACTACGTTATTCTGGGAATCATCCTCTTACCTCGCCATGCACATATAGATGGCACAAGTACTACTGGCGTACAGGACAATGGCACTACTCTGAACGAAAATTTGCAGATCCAAAAAGCAAGTACTCGTATTATCAAATCCTGTAATATGTTAAGACGTTTTTGAATTTTTGCAAATAAGCCCATATGTATTCTAGATGCTCATTGGCTTATTCATGATCACATCATATGCAATGTAGATGAACTAATTAATCCCTGGAAAGTCCTATATCCCTGGGAACGGGTTAGATGAAATGTACTAATCACCAGTGAAGTCATGTGACCAGTCATTAGTACATTTTATCATCCCTGCCAGCTGTGATTTATAGGACTGTTGAATGGCAAAATGCCTTAAATGCCAATAAGAACCTGTACGCATTGAATGTTGCAATTAAGACTTCTGATTTTGTTCTTTGTTTACAGAGTACATGGAGTAAATAATAAAACAAATATATAGTGCCTATGACTTTCTCCAACGTCGTAGAAAAATTGCCTTAACAATCATTGGAACGCTGTACTATAAGTCATCGAATTGGATGACAAACAAGTGACATTATATAGTAGATTAACTGGATTGGTCTTTTCCCGAAATCGGAAATACTAAAACTGAAATTGTTTAACATGTAATTTCAGGAACATCCTACATCCAAATCAAACAACTCAACCCGATTGATCTGACAGAAATACGTCATTGGAGCACTCACGCTGCTAAGAGTAGCATCAGTAATTTGTACTTTGTGTGCGGCGTTATGTACACCATGGATTCCTCGAACACCCCAGTACCAAGTAGAAGCCAGTATGCATTCGATACAAGAGGTAGAACTTTCTTTCATCAATAAGCATAAAAACACTAATAGGCTATGAAAAAATCGAATTCCCTGGAAAAATTCTTGTTTCAGTATTTCAGAAAAAATACTCTTTTTGCACTGATTTAAACAAATTAAAATGTTCTGTTTCTCTCCACTTTTTCTATGTTATTAGACCATTCTGCTTTCAAGGCCAGTCAAAAATATAACTCATTGACCGGAAAAGTAATCTTTAATGAATAGTTTTGGTCACTACGGAGTATCGGGATCCGCTATAGTAGAGTCCATTAATCCTAGCCTACACCCCATACTTTCGAAATATAAATCCGTACCAGACGTAATGAGCTGACTTTAAACTGACTTTCGATTTATAATCAACAGTCCAAAAGATACGCCAATATCTCAATCACTTGTTGTGTACGTTTATGGCATTTTGTTTTGGAAATAAGACCAAAATTCGCGATTCAAATTCTGAAGTGAACAAAATAGCGGCTGTTTGTATTCGAATTTTGTAATCACGACATGACCATATATGGCACAATATAGAGTTTGACCCTAGGAGCCAATCCTCCTTGGCTTATGACTGATACGTCTATTTGAAAATAAATTCTCAGTCTCACTTCATAAAAACTTCAATAAATTCATTATTAATAAGTACATTCCTTTATTAAGATTTTTGTTTTAAGTTTTCAGAAAAAATGTCTGATTCTATATTGAAATTATAGTTAACATGACATCATTGTTGAAGAATATATATTTTTCAGCTGATGGTGGGAGAGGTGCGAGTTTTATGACTAAAATCGCAATCCCTGCCGTGTACAAAAATATGGTTCAACTAAGTTATGAACCGAATAACAGGATGCTATTTGCAATGGATAATTTGCATCTGACGACGTTCACACTGTTGTTTGAACCCAAGGCAGTCCCTAGTGCAACTACCACTCATGCGCCTTAACATGGATGACATTGGACTGAAATTGCAATTGTGAAAGTAATGGCTCACACACAGAAAACGGAGAAATATGCTGATGTTATTTTTTATTAAACCGGCCCAATGGCCATTTTAATCCTATAAACAGCAAAATTGAAATAAATTCAGAATAACGTGAAAATTTGTTACAAACCCTTATTTCTTTTAAAAATAGCTCTTGAAATAAATTGTTCACATCGTAAATGAATTTAGAAGTATGAGGTGCAATCCTTGTATTTTGCACGTTTCATGATGTTAAATAAGCAAGGGTGAAACAAATTAAAAAAGGAAATTCCCAAATGTCCCTCGTACGAGCCTCGAGAATTACGAGTCTTTACGGGCTAAAAGGAGCACCATCCTACGAAGCTCGTTTTCGAGGCCCGTGCGAGCTCGTACAATGCTCGTAATTGTTGTTTTCGAGGCCCGTGGTACGAGCATATACGAGTCTCGTAATTTCGAGTCCCGCGCAAATGTTTTTATATGCGTTGAATTACTTCACTTGTAGAGAAATATGGTGTCTCTTATTGGTAACCTCTCTGTTTATTTTGTTTCCTAGCTTTTATACTGTGAATCATGTTATCGAATATTTTGAAATTATTGAAGACATATTAATTCATAATAAGATAAAATTGAAATGTCATTTCTCAAGTATGCTGTATTTTACTTCATCGATCAAAAAGTGTTCATCAAAATAAAGAGCAATTACGAGCCTCATTACAAGCCCCGTACGGGCAAGTACAGTACTCGAAAATGACGAGCCATTACGGGCCTTGTTACGGGCCTCGCACAGGCAAGTATGAGCAAATATGGGGATCAAAATTTACGACTTATGGCTGGCCATCTGGACCAATGTATCGTCATACTTTTAACGCCGTAAAATATACTTTTAACGCCGTAAAACGATTTCATAAGCCGTAAAGAATTACTTTTAACTATCTGGCCATCTGGACCAATGTATCGTCATACTTTTAACGCTGTAAAATCTACTTTTAACGCCGTAAAACGATTTTATACGCCGTAAAGAATTACTTTTAACGCCGTTGAAAACGATTTTGTACGCCGTCAAAATTGATTTTTACGCCGTTAATTAGTTTTACGAAGTCAAAAATAATTATGTACAGCGTTAAAAAATTCATTTTGAATGGCGTCAAAAATCATTTTTAACGCCGTAAAAATCGGTTTTGACGGCGTAAAAAATAATTTTTAAAAGCTTAAAAATCGGTTTTGACGGCGTACAAAATCGTTTTTAACGGCGTTAAAAGCAATTCTTTACGGCGTTTAAAGTATTTATTACGGCGTGAAAAGTAGATTTTACGGCGTGAAAAGTAGATTTTACGGCGTTAAAATTAGATTTTACGGCGTTAAAAGTATGACGATACATTGGTCCAGACGGCCAGCCATATTTAACGCCGTTAAAAAAGATTTTGTACGCCGTCAAAATTGATTTTTACGCCGTTAATTAGTTTTACGGAGTCAAAAATGATTATATACGACGTTAAAAGCATTTTGAACGGCGTCAAAACTGATTTTTTACGCCGTTAAAAATTATTTTGTACGGCGTCAAAATTGATTTTTTACGCCGTTAAAAATTATAGCTGGCAGCCAGTAAAAACCAGCGTTACAATCTGTATATTCGACGTATATTCGTGTATGTTCCACTTACCGACTGATTGATATAAATCCCAAACCCTATTTTTCTGTTACTGTATGTCACATTTATCATTTATATTGGCATTTTTATTTGCGAGACGCATTAGGTTGTATGGAAGACTACAACTATCCCGGGAATTTGATATACGAGGGTTGATCATAAAGTTCTCATAATATCTCTCTAATTTCTTTATTTTTCAATATATTCTATTGAAATTTTCACAGAATGTGCAGCATGGAATGTCTAATTAATTCAGGAAAAAATATTTAGTTTAACAGAAATATTAAATAAGAAATGGTTGCCATAGTAACAGGAAATCAAGGCACCAGGGGCAAATAAAAATAACTGAGAGAATGAGCTTAATCAACCATGTTTAAATACATAATAAACTCCCATGAATTACCAAACACGTTAAAATGTTAACTTGAATATGTTGTAAAGTGCTTTAAGAATTTAATAAATCGATCGTGTAAATTGTGTGATGTCATAGGGGGTGCTTTCATGCTCCATTAGATGTGATACCGGAGTCTAAGACTCAAAGCTAATGATCAGAAATGACTGAGTTAGAGAATGCAATAGATGCAGAGATCTTCAGAAAAATAAAATTCATACTGATAAAATGTTATGTTAAGTTTGTAAGATCCTTTGGTCAGACTAAACATGATCTAAAACAAATATATTGCTTAGATATCAACAAAATTACACCCTGTGTGTGGTCTGTACATGTTAAAAATGAACTAAAGGGGCAAAATCAATTTTCGTCAGGATATTTGACAAAACAGTCATGGGGTCTAACAGTCACTTCTAATGAAGCATAACAATCATCCATTATGAGATCAAACAATTCACATGACCATTATAGTAGTTCACGACAGTCAAGAGCCCATATTATTTGACAATTTACTGTGTTTGATACCTTATTTGACAACTTATTATGTATTTAAACATGGTTAATGGGGGTTATTCTAGCTAGTTTTTTATTTGCCCCGGATGCCTTGATTTCAAGTTACTATGGCAACCATTTCTTATTTAATGTTTCTGTTATTCTAAATATTGTTTGCTGGATTAATAAAATATTCCATGCTGCACATTCTGTGAAAATTTCATAGGAAAAAATATTGAAAAATAAAGAAATTAGAGAGATATTATGAGAACTTTATGATCAACCCTCGTACATCGAGTTTTCATTGTTTTTTAATTGTCGACATATGTCGCCTATTTGTCGCTCAATTTACTGCATAAATACCAGCCTATTTTCACTTTGCTGCGCCATTTTGAAATACCACTTGTTTGAAATGATTGTTTTGATTGGTTGAGCAAAATCATTTTTTACGCCGTCCAAAATCATTTTTAACGGCGTAAAAACAGTTTTTACGGCGTAAAAAATAATTTTTAACGGCGTAAAAATCAGTTTTGACGGCGTAAAAACAATTTTTAACGGCGTAAAAATCAGTTTTGACGGCGTAAAAAATAATTTTTAACGGCGTAAAAATCAGTCTTGACGGCGTAAAAATAATTTTCAACGGCTTAAAAATCGGTTTTGACGGCGTACAAAATCGTTTTTAACGGCGTTAAAAGTAATTATTTACGGCGTATACAATCGTTTTTACGGCGTTAAAAGTATTTATTACGGCGTGAAAAGTAGATTTTACGGCGTTCAAAGTATTACGTTACATTGGTCCAGACGGCCAGCCATATTTTACGGCGTTAAAAGTATTTATTACGGCGTGAAAAGTAGATTTTACGGAGTTAAAAGTATTACGATACATTGGTTCAGACTGCCAGCCATAATTACTTGGCTCGTTATGGGCACCGTACGGTCAAGTACGGTGGTCGAAAATTACGAGCTATTACGGGCCTTGTAATCTATACTAGTAAACCCAAAGGTTACTTGATTATTTTTGTTTGATTAAATAGTGCTCAAAGATCCAAGACCTCTAAGAATCTAAGACCTTAATCTGGGTAGCTCCCTGCTTGCATAATATTATATTGTTATGCTACAGTACATTATGATGAAGAATAAACATGGTATTTTATGAAGTTTCATTTCCTGAATGACGGAAGTAACAAGTACCATTATTAATTCAGTATTATAATTTGTCAAACTGAAAAGTGTGTAATGTTTTACCGATGAATTTGGAAGCTGTTGCCTTTAGTTCCTCAAGTTTGTCATATTTTGCTTGAGGAGTACACATATATGCTGGTCGTGACACTTCTGGTGACTTTACTATGCATTCACACCAATATTCTTTCGCAGAAGTCACCAACTGGTACCTACTGCCATGTACTACTGTAATATATGGTCTAAAACATTGCAACACTGGTGATCCGCTCGATTACGGTGGTTACCTTATTTCTGGTCCTTATTTCACAAGTTGTAGGCAGAATCCCCACAACATTTTTTCTCACAAACGTCTATCAGTATCATATGTTTTAGAAAATGTATATGTTTGTGAAAAATAGCTCGGGAGATAGCAGAATCGTCTATTTAATTCCTCACTTTAGTTACAGAAACGGTATGGGTTAAAAGTGCAGATCTTAACTGTTTTTCAAAATACCGTTTATGTAACTTTAGTGAGGAACTAAATCGACGATTCTGTTGTCTTCTGAACTATTGTTCGCAAATATGTACATTTTGTAAACATATGATACTGATACAGGTTTGTGGGAAAAATGTCGTGGGGCTTCCGCCTACAAAGTGTGAAATAAGGAAAAAGAAAAATTGTACCTACGGCGTAACGACATTTTGTTACGGAAACGGTACCAACGTGATCGAGTGGATCATCAGTGAACAAACGATGTATGAGTTGTATTTCGTACATAATCAATGTTGTTGAGAATTTCTGTTGACCCGAGACGTTCTGAAAGCATATAAGAATGTCTTGGCTTGACTCGGTTCCTGCTAAAACGATGCCATCAAACAAATTAAAATGACACAAAGAGTACATTTGCAAGCATGCAAACAATGAATGTCCAATAGAAAAACGAAACAAAATGAATAGATAATAGATTACCTGCGCATATGAAAGTGCCACAAGGCCGAACAGCATCCTCAATGGAAGCAGGATCTTCATAAATGCTGCTATTGTTGGTGTTCATTTCGCTATCCAACAGTTGGATGTTCTGGTGAAATGTTTAAATTCAACCAATCATTTGTAAAACGTGTCCTTATTCAAGACTTGCTAATGATTTAATTAAATTGCTTTTTAAGTGTTAAATTCAAACATATTAATAATTGTTTGGAATAATATAGTATTGTTTTTCTTAAATAATTCCTTTGATGTTTAAAGATAATGTAACGAAACATAATTAAGTATGGTTTATGTATAACCGAAATGCTAATTGGTCATCATTGGGATATGTTACATGTAAATGCATACGAACATTATTTATGTTGATTAGTTATAAAGTATCTAAATACCATATTGTTTGAACACTTTTTCGATACCATTTTTCCTCCCATTAAATAAACCTTGAAACGCGAACACCTCTAAATTTGAACAGTAAATGGTCATCAGAACACTTCGTAAAATACTTTGGAAAAATCTTGAATGATCTCATATTAGGATTCATAGCTTCTGGTTGAATGTCAGTTTGAATCCTAATATGAATCCCGATATCGTTACTTATATCAGTAATGAAGGATGTTTATTTCGCTGCATCAAATGTGTTTGAGTCTTAATAAATCCAAATATGATAATGATCCATGATTAGTATTCGTAATTTGAATCCCAATATGAATCCAAATATGATTATTTATATTTATAGCGAAGAATGATAATTTCTCTGCAGCAAACGTGTTCGCAAGTTTATGAATCCTTATACGAAATCATATATTTGACCGTTTTTGAGATTCGAACACACTTGATACAGAAAAATCAACATACCTCGCTTCATGAATATGATATAAATTACCATATTGGGATTCATATTGGGATTCGAATTGGGACTCAAAGAGAGTTAACGAATCCCAATATGCATGATATGAGATCATATTTATATTGGTATTGAGATGCAAGCTCAAATTTTGCTGGTGATCGAGTTTGAATCCATAGCCCAATACCAATATGCAGCCAACTTAACCCAATTGCTGGTTGTATAGTTTATTGCTTTGTATTTCAAATCAAATTCAAGGCACTTCGAAACCACGTTCTGTTAATTGCATCATTTGGCTATTTCTTTAAACATAAACAATTTGAAGTGTTACTTCAACTGTAAGAAACTTTGTCATTTAGAGTCATTCATTTATGTTATGCTTTGTGGTGTAACAATTGAGAAACAATTAGACATATTTTCTTGATTTTTAAGAAAATTATTCAATAGTTTATGAGAATACTTAAACGCTAATTATATGTCACATGTTTTCAAAATATTAACAAAACAAAATAAAATGACTGCTTGTGTGCTGGTATGGATCAACATCGAAAACAAAAATTTGGAAACATATTTTACAAATTGAAAAAATGTAAGCTTTATAAATGATCATTGACTTCACAAAAATGGGAATTGAGAAACATACTTTACTAATTTTAATATAAACAAAAATGTAATTGTGATTAATTACCTAGAATATGCTATAAAAGAGGAGGATTTTGATATAGGATTTATAATACTGCGCACGAGACATCAACAGTACGAAAAGGACGAAAAATGAAGTTTGTGTTCCTGTTGACAGCTGTATCTGTAGCCTATATGGCAGCAGGGGTGAGTTTTATCAGTTTAACTATAACCTCAATGACATGCGCAATAACCTTGGTAATGCATTGGTCACATTTGCTCCGATCCATCGGCCGGCGCCCGCCCGATTGAGTGTTTTGTTCAATATCGTATTCAATTTTGAACATAATACTTAATCGGCCGGGCGCCGTAGTGAAAATCGGAGCAAATGTGACCAAGGTATAAGTTGTCCGTATACCTGTTGCCAATATATAGTAAAAGGTCGAATTAATATAAATGAATGAACCTGTCGAAGGCCTTTAACCCTAAAGTTGTTAAGCTAATTAATTCCACTAGCGGGAGTTCCTAAGGGAGGGGGATACAAAGTATCCCCTAGTAAAAGGTGACCATACGTCTCAAGATCCTTTATTTACATAATAATAACTATTGCCTGGTGACAATTTGTTTCATCGGTTGTATGTATATTTTGATAATTTATCTACATTGTAATGGGGGATAATCATTGCCTTATTACTTAATTACACAAAATATGGATAAATCTCGTTTCTTTCAATTAAGGGTGTTTTTATGTATTTTGACCATAACATCAAACATGTTAATGTTAAAATGAAATCAATTAATTAAGTCATTATTATCCAAGTAATCTAAACTGTCTGTATCCGCATATATGAGTGCAATATGGAAAAAGATATACAATGATCGGGTCTCTCATTAACGCGTTTTCTGCATTTCTTCTTGACATTGATAATTAATTACAAAAGGTAATTAGTAGGCCCCCATATATTATTTTTTTCGGGAAGTTATTGCTATGTATTCCTAGGAGCAGCTACATGAATAAACAAGCAAAACTTCTTCAAAAGTTATCGAAAAAATCAGACTAGGGGAGGGTACTTTGTACCCCCATTAGGAACTCTAGGGTTACGTAACCGCGTTCAATCTGACGTGGTTCAGGAAAATCAATAGTGTTTTATAATTTGTTCAGGATCCTACAAGAGTAAAGAGAGAGACACCGGCTCCATCCAGTTCCACGACCCCGCAAACTGGGGCACCACCGGTACCCTCAACCACAGTACTAGTAATGGGTGAAACGACATCCTCCGCCACCAAGACACCAACTACTACAACGGCACAGCCCCCTACCACCAACGCACACACGGCACCACCCCTAACTACCAAGTCTCCCAGTACTCCCATTGGTGGTTCAATGCAACCCTCAACCAAGACACCAACTACTCCTGCGCCACTGCCCCCTACCACCACCCTACAAACGGCACCACACCTAACCACCAAGTCTCCCAGTACTCCCATTGGTGGTTCATTGCCACCCTTAACCAAGACACCAACTACTCCTGGGCCACTGCCCCCTACCACCACCCTACAAACGGCACCACCCCTAACCACCAAGTCTCCCAGTACTCCCATTGGTGGTTCATTGCCACCCTTAACCAAGACACCAACTACTCCTGCGCCACTGCCCCCTACCACCACCCTACAAATGGCACCACCCCTAACTACCAAGTCTCCAAGTACTCCCATTGGTGGTTCAATGCAACCCTCAACCAAGACACCAACTACTCCTGCGCCACTGCCCCCTACCACCCCCCTACAAACGGCACCACCCCTAACCACCAAGTCTCCCAGTACTCCCATTGGTGGTTCAATGCAACCCTCAACCAAGACAGCAACTACTCCTGCGCCACTGCCCCCTACCACTACCCTACAAACGGCACCACCCCTAACCACCAAGTCTCCCAGTACTCCCATTGGTGGTTCATTGCCACCCTTAACCAAAACATCAACTACTCCTGCGCCACTGCCCCCTACCACCACCCTACAAATGGCACCACCCCTAACTACCAAGTCTCCAAGTACTCCCATTGGTGGTTCAATGCAACCCTCAACCAAGACACCAACTACTCCTGCGCCACTGCCCCCTACCACCCCCCTACAAACGGCACCACCCCTTACCACCAAGTCTCCCAGTACTCCCATTGGTGGTTCAATGCAACCCTCAACCAAGACACCAACTACTCCTGCGCCACTGCCCCCTACCACCACCCTACAAACGGCACCACCACTCCCAACCACCAAGGCACCGACTACTCCACCTTCACTGCCCCCTACGACTACCATATCAACCACCTCGCCACCAACTGCTCCACCATCTATCCGAACCACCAAGGCACCAACTACCAAGATACCATCCACTGGAGCACCCCCAACCACTAAAACACCAACAACAATTTCTCCACCAACAAAGACACCGGATCCAGAGAAAAACAATGTCCACGCAAATGAAACTGATGATCATTGTACATGCAGCATTCGTGGACCTGATATAACAGAGGAATCGATATGCTACATTGAGAGAGATTTCATAGGTAAATAGCGTATTTACTGACCTTAAACCTTTAAATATTATTCCATAATAACATGTTTTCGTGGGAAATAAACAGAGAATAGAATTCAAAAAATCTCGTATCTGATCCTGTATAGTATAAGCCAATATCCCGTTCCTGAACCGACTATGGGATGATATGTTTATCGCATACCAATCTTGGTCATCTGGTTCACATTGTTCAGTCGTGGAAATATTTTAGAATATTCATGTCCAGTTTTGTTTACTTGGCCGTGGGCGGATTTCCTGTTCTCTCAAATATTCCCACATTTATTTTCTCGAATTTTTGTAAGTGGATGCTCCTTCCCTTTTTAAACCATCAAACAGATCCCAATTGTCTGTGTTTTCTCCACTGTCGTTTACAGTCATTACGCGAACCTTACAAATTATGAACAAATATGCGAGCGGCGATTATGACGTAGCGGGCAGATATACTATATCTGCCCGCAGATATACTATATCTGCCCGCTCGGAGCGGGACGTAAAGCTATATCTGCCCGCTGGTGAAAATATAAGTTTTTACAAACCGGCTTTATGTACCTGTAACACGTCCAAGTATGGGATAAATAGAGATTATCCTATATGAGGTTCAGGATATTGGGATTATCCCGAGGCCAATATAATATATCTGCCCGAGGGCCGTAGGTCCCGAGGGTAGATGTATTATATTGGCCAAGGGATAATCCAAATATCCTGAACCGACTATAGGATGATCTGTTTATCCCATACCAATCACTTTGTTCAATTTGCCAAAGTTCAGAAACTTTGCAACCAACCGTGGAATATTCTTAAAATATTCATGTCCAGTTTTGTATTCCTGTTTCTTCTCCTGTTCAAATCTTTGATTATTAACGCCGGTACACTGCTCCTTCCCTTCTTTAAAGCATCAAACAGGTCGAGATTGTCTGCGTTTTTCTCCATTGTCGTTTACAGTATGCGAACGTTACAAAAAAAAAACCAATACGGGAACAGCGATTATGACGTAGCGGGCAGATATACTATATCTGCCCGCTCGGAGCGGGACGTAAAGCTATATCTGCCCGCTGATGAAAATATAAGTTTTTACAAACCGGCTTTATGTACCCGTAACACGTCCAAGTATGGGATAAATATAAATATCCATATTTCATCCTTCAAATATTCTATACACTAGTAACCTGTCCTCAGTTTATAAATGTGTTTTTTTTTATTTCCACAGGTTTGCTCGATCTTGAAGCTACAATTTTATCAATTGTGGCTAAGGCAGAGGGACTCACATCGAATACAGCTGGCGATGAGTTAGTTAGCCTTGAGACACTTATTGAACATTTAGAACTGAATTACCTCAGCCAATCTATGAATATTAATTACGAGGTACATGCATTACTTTTCATATACTTATACTTCATATAATTAATGCAGTCCAGTTTACACGAGACCAAGCAGATAAACAATGTAAAACTCAATTAAAAAACCAGACTTGCTTAGGAAGAAAAAGTATGTTTCTCATGACCTAACCATGCAATATTATATCTAATAGCTGTGATCATAACATAGGGGCAATTGTCAGACAAAAATATTACAAACTGTTATAAAAAAATGTTGAAAAAGTATACATAGTCATAAAGAAAATCAATTTTGGTCCGGAATTTCAAAGATGGATAGATACTCAGTTATACTCAAATATTTCTGAATTTGGATCAAGGTTTGAGGCAGGACTGTCCATTAAGTTCATTGCTTTTCATCCTATCAACAGAAATGAAAATTTACAATCGTTAAAGCATACTTCTGATGACATAGGCGTAGCCGGGGGGAGGGGTACGATGGGTGCCATCAGCCAATAAAAATAAAACCAAAACCATGAGAAGAAAAGAGCTTTAAAATGTTTTTTATTTAAATCTTTTTGAAGGAAGTTGCATCTTTTGACACCTTGACTGAAAACCGAATTTTCTTTGGCGATAGTAGATATAAATCGAGAATATCCAGACAACCCACTTGTAGACTTTTACACCAAAAAAACATCCCTGGATGTTTTAGATTGATCCATGAAACCAGTTGGCTCAAAACGTGTAGTAGAGACTTTACAGACAAGATTTTATGATAGAAAATCCAAAAAGGAGCAGATATATGCATTTTTGACAATCTTGTTTTACAAAATCAACTCATAAGACTAATGTTAACAGTGACATGGGGTTTTACAATGCAGGACACCTGTAATTATTCATACAGCTAGTAACTGCTGAAAAATTATGAACGACAAAAATGGCAGCCATTTTGAAAATAGGCAAGAATGTATATAATATTGTATTGATAACAAGTATAAGCAAGTTTGAATATGGACAGCATACAATGAAAGTTGGTAAGCTTACTTGAACAAGTGCTATGTATATCCAAACGAATAAAAAAATCTAATTGCAACTTGGTACCTCAAAATAGTGTTCCAGTAAAAATATCAAAACGCCAAAATATTAGATTTATTTTTTTCTTGTAGTCTTTAGAGGAAATCAAAGAAAAACTTCAACAAATCGCATTTGTTGTGGAAAATCTTGATGTTAACAAGACAGCGGAGGCCCTAGTGAACCAGATGACGGCAGATATGTGGATCGCTTCAGAAGAGGTGGATGAACGCATGGAACAAAATAGTGTTTATATTCACAAAGGTTTAGTGAACCAAGTAAGCCATTGAGCAATCGACTCTTTGTTTCTCTTAGAATTCGAGCCTGGAGACCAATTCATACTTATCTATCAGAGACATGTAATAATAGTGAACTCTGTTTTTATAGTTTTCAGAGTTAGACTTGGAGACCCGGGGAGTTGACAGTTCCATACAATAGTCTCATAGTATTGATTTACTCTTTGTTTCTCTTAGATTGCAGACCTGGAGACCAAGGCAGCTGGCTGTGCCATAGGTGGTGAGAGCATTGATGAAATAGGGGCATCATATTTCCTAGGAGATTCAAGACCTATTAGAGATTTGGATCAAAGTTTGTATAATTATCATTGCCTTGATGTTGTTAATATAAGTAGCCATCAATATTCAAAGCTGTCTCAACATTTCGTCCCATTATTTCCACATTGTTATAACTCACTTTTAGGTCTCCGGTTTTGAGATAAGGTAACTATCTTTTTCAATTTCTCGCGAAACATTCACTCCTGAGGTCCATTTCAATGGATCTCATCTCCTTTTGAAGATATCCAGTGCCACACATTGTTATAAGTGCAGAATGAGGAAAAGAATTTAGGCCAACCTTGTCATATCCGTTTGGGTAGGCAGCAGAGCCAATCAGATACATAATTTTGATCATGTGACTAATAGTTATAACAATGTGGAAATAATGGGATGATATCTTACTAGAATAGTATACTTTGCAGGTAATTAACAAAGGAGATCATAAATCATGACACCATACATGTAGTACAAACAAAAGAAACCAGATGTGACATTATTTGTAACAAAAACAAGTTCATTCAGTGAACTTAACCGGTTATAGCCTTTTTACCTTTGTCATGTACCTTTTAAAGATCTGGTGGATTATCCAAAATATTTACAGTTGTGTTGTTATGGCAATCACTTGACTAATCATGGTCAAACTTGTCATAGCAACTAATAATATAAAGATACATAATCCCTAAAATATTAATGTGACTGAAGGTACAGAAATTATTGATGATGATCATAGTACCCCCTCATTAAAGTAGCAAGGATGTATAAATGGCAATGATTCGCAGATGCTGAAAAACTAGACTCTATTATTTTCAGAATCAATGGGAAACGATATAGTTCAAATAATTAACATAATTAGAAAAATGCAATCCTGTAAGCAAAAACGGACAAAGCTCATCCAGTACCTTATCAGTCAAAATGGAACACGAGTCATATTCTTTATAATTAGATAGGCAGAATAATGGTTTTACCACTCAAAAGTTATGAAGATCTAAACTTCAACCTCTGATTTCTCATAATATCAGCGAAAATGCAATTGTAACAATGTGGAAACAATGGGACGATTTATATATTGAAAAACAATACATATACGACAACATGCTGAACATATTTTCTCTGTGGTTCCATACCACATTGAAACAAAAATCTTGTTTACATTATTATAGCACTAATCACATAAACTAGAATGCTCTATTTTCAAACGATGTAAAGAAGAGCACAGCTTTCTATAAGTGAAGGAAATAAAGAGTCTTATCATACATTTAAGCTTTAGATAGGTACGTGATAGAATTGACAAATGACTGTCTTTTGTATTTTCAGGCTTCTGTGAACGTAACACCTTCACAGGCATTGGTTGGCCAATGACACACTCCATTGAGTCTAGTGTGGGATGGTGGATGAAAGACCCAATACCCGACTCTCCAGAGAATCGCACTGCCATCTATTATGTGGCAGAGAATAGTGGTAATCTCTACATGTACAAGTGGAACAACTATCATTCTATGTGGACCCGTGCCTCAAAGACTAGCCTCGGCCAGACAGCCAAGTATTAATTTCAATATTCATATACAGAGTGCATTTGCAAATGGTATTATATCAATACATAGTACCACATACATGGCCATAATTATATGTAATACGAACCCATGCTTTAAAGACTTCTCTTGGTCACACAGCCAAGTATGATTTTGACTTAATTTGGACATGGCAGTGTGAATTGCATGAGATATCCACATAATTCAGTTTAGTGGTTGTGTAAATATGATACCAGTAAGTTCAGCCATATATGAATTAACATTGATTCATAATTGATAAATATAAGAATTTTTGAACACATGAAAATGATCTGAGGATATGTACAGCTTAATTTTTGTTTTTCCTGTTTCAGACACATGTATGGGACAAACCATGCATTGTTCAATGGATCCCTCTACTACTATTCAAGTCAAAAGACCATTGAGAGAGTCGACTATAGAACATGGTCACCAAAAGCATCGGTAATTAGGATTTTGTTTCTATTGTTTAAATTGGATTAAAACACAAAGTAGTCTACATGAAAACAAACCTCCAATGTGGGTCAAAACTGCTTTTTTTTATTTATTACCTCATATTTTTTAAACGTTTAACCATGGGAGTAGTATACATTTAAATCATGTATGCAATATGCGAAATCAGTCTATATCTACTCTAGTCCTATAAAGCGCGTCTATTCAATTGGAGATAACATTACTGGGAAGTGACAATTTCAACAACACATAAGAAATTGAGTATTTTTACAAACAAGGATTTATCGTTTGATCAGTAATTTTGTTATTTGAAATGGCATTTATTAAAGAGAGAATTAGATCTAGCGAGCAGCCAAACAAAAAATTGTTTCAATTTTAGAATCTTCCTGGCTTATGTCAATCCTTTTTATGTCTATTTTCTAAAAATCCCAAAAGTGCACACTTTATTTCAGGAAAACTAAAGATTTTCACAATATTGTACCAATTTTTTATAAGAATTACCATTCTTATTATTTGGGAGAATTTAAACATTTTTCACCCATTTTTGCACCTTGAATCCTTAATAACTCCACCTAGCTATTTATAACATATCGTGAATCTTTTCGGAGATATTGTATTTGAGATTGTAATGAATAGATTGGTAGGTCAATTTTACATGTTGCTTGTAATTTTGTCAACCCTATAGATCTGATTCTGCCTTTTAATCAAAATTGTCCCACATTTAGTGTTAAATCAGCCAAATACATTCATCCAAACGAAAACATTTTAAGGACTAGATTTCAAATATTTGCATGTACAGACCTGTTTTCATCATATAATACAAGGCTTAGTTTATTTGATATTTGTGTATGAATATTATTAATAAGAGGGGCTCTATGACTGAGCCTTTCGGTACAGCATATTGAATTGTATTTTACTTAATTTTACTTTAATATCTGTTATTTCAATCTTAAACATCTAATACTGTACTCGGTTTTCAAACTTTTACTTTTTCCATCTTAAAACTAATAATTTCTTCCAGGTGCCGATTCCCGAGGTAGAGGCCGTGCCAAACTATAACCGTGGTGGATACACTTATGTGGACATCAACATAGATGAATATGGACTCTTCATTGCCTATATCCAGAAAGGTGACACTATTACATAGTTAATTACTTCAGAGGTGATCAGTAGGGCAACTTGTCCAAACAACATGTAAAATAAAATGTTACAATAATTGTTACAGTTTAACCTCCTCCACTAGGATATATGTTAGTTGACGTTGATTAAATACCCTTTGTTTTACACCGGGGAAATGGCCCTTTACCCCAAATGACTGATTGTGATTCAAAGTAGAAAAATAATCGAATTAGAATTAAAGAACGATACATTTGAGAATTGGCAGACACAGTGGCCAATATTCTACATTGCAAAAAAGTTCGGAATAAGGTCATCATTTGACAATAAGTCTTCCTTTGTACAATGTAGGTTATCTCATACTTGTTATTTTATGTTGCTTACTCTTGGACATTTTGGGGTTTAAAGGTTCCTTACCATTTTCTTAATGTTATTAAATATCTTACTTACTATCTCGTTGCGCTTACTTAAATATAATTTGTTTATCCCTATTATATCATGTTTAACCAAGTTAGTCTTACATTATGTCATTGTTAACATTCAGACTGGACATGGAAAGACATGCCAAACACATGCATAAATGCTGAAACCTTAACAGCTACATCAGCATCAACTCTGGAGGAATGTAAACAGAAATGTGTAAATGAGGGAGGATTTAGGTGTATGTCCCTTGACTGGAGTCTCCACCTCAAGCAATGTAACCTCAAACTGCGTTATTCTGGGAATCATCCTCTTACCTCACCATGCACCTACACGTATAACGAGCGATACTACTACCGCTACAAATGGCGTACCCGTACTGCAACAGGACACTGGCATCACTCTGAACGAAAATTTGCAGATCCAAAAAGCAAGTACTCGTATTATTAAAATCCTGTAATATGTTAAGACGTTTTTGAATTTTTGCAATAAGCAACAGCCAGGAGTAAATAATATAACAAATAGTGCCTACGACTTTCTCCAACGTCGTAGAAATACTGCCTTAGCAATCATTGGTACGCTGGACTTTAAGTCATGGAATTGAATGTCCAACAAGTGACATTAGTATATTTACTGGATTGGTCTTTTCCTGGAATCGGAGAAACTAAAACTGAAATTTTTTATCATGTTATTTCAGGAGCATCCTACATCCAAATTAAACAACTCAACCCGATTGATCTGACAGAAATACGTCATTGGAGCACTCACGTTGCCAAAAGTAGCATCAGTAATTTGTACTTTGTATGCGGCGTTATGTACACCATGGATTCTTCGAACACCCCAGTACCAAGTAGAAGCCAGTATGCATTCGATACAAGAGGTAGAACCTTCTTACGTGAATCAACATAATTCTCTGGAAAAAATTCTTGTTTCTGTATTTTAGAAGAGCAAAACTTGTTTATCTGAAAAAAACTTTTTGCGTTGATTAAATAGAAAAGGTTTTCCTGTTATTCTACTTTTTTATTTATGTTACTGCACCATTCCGGTTGCGAGCGGATCCCATCCAGGCTAGTCAAAAATATAACTAGTTGACAGGAAAATGAACTTTAAAGAATAGTATTAGTCACTACGGATCCGCTATAGAGAATCCATTAAACATTCCATACCCCATACTTTCGAAACATTAATCCGTACTAGACGTAATCGGCTATATGGTATGGCCTATGGGCAAGGCTCCCAGGGACGCAACTTGATATTTTCAGAATGTTTTCTGGCATTATCACTGACTATAAATTCATAATCAATAGTCCAAAAGATTCGAACCAATATCTCATTACTTCTTCGAATTTTGAAATCACGACATCGCCATATATGGCAGAAAATCAAGTTGGAACCATGGGAGCCAACCCTCCTTGGCCTATGATACTTCGATTTGAAACTACAATCACTCTCACTATATGAGAAACTTTTTTCATTAAGTGCATCTCCTTTTCAAGCTTTTTGTTTCAAAGGTCCATGTGCAGTATGGCAAGTGATTTTAGACAGTCATATCTTTCACCATGAGTACTTTCTGGGCATAAATATAGTGTTTTTTATTAAAACAATATGTTTTGTTTCAAGTAAAGTACCCATGATGATAAAAATATCGAACATTTCGAAAAATTATTAATATTATTATATTAATTAATTATTATTAATTATTAATCAACAGTTTTTAATAATGTTGAACCTATTTACTTAAAATAGGATCTCCCTTTCTGATATTTATTGCATGAAAAGATTATTCAAAAAGGGGTCCAAAACTTCTTCAAAAGTAGAATGATATTGAAAGCCTAGTTTTGAAGATATCAATTTTCGATGACCCGAATTATGCTGAAAACAATGGATAGCACGAATTTCCCCTATGGGAAAATAACATGAGATATGTGTTTTTAACTTTATTGCATTTCAATACCAATCCCTTTTTCAGAAGTTGTTAATATAGTGTAGAAGAAACTTTCGATAAAGTATAATCGAGAAAAACAAGATCCTCTTTGTAGAAAATAAGTCTAACATTTTTTAAAAAGTGGGATCCTAAACCATAATTTTTCAGAGAGTTGGATTGATATTTTACTAAAACGGGAACTTCACTTGAAAGAAAACATATTGTTTTTATAAAAACCACTATATTTATGGCCAGAAAGAACCCATGGTGAAAGATATTACCGTCTAAAATCACTTGGCATACTGCACGTGTACCTTTTCAGAAAAAATGTCTGACTCTATATTGAAATTATAGTTTAATTGAAGAATATGTTTTTTTCAGCTGATGGTGGAAGAGGTGCGAGTTTTATGACTAAAATCGCAATCCCTGCCGTGTATAAAAATATGGTTCAACTAAGTTATGAACCGAATAACAGGATGCTATTTGCGATGGATTCTTCACATCTGATGACATTCACACTGATGTTTGAACCCAAGGCAGTCCCTAGTGCAACTACCACTCCTGCGCCTTAAGATGGATGACATTGGACTGAAATTGCAATTGTGAAAATGATGGCTCACACACTGGAAACTTAAAAAATATGCTGATGTTATTTTCTATTAAACTGGCCCAATGGCCATTTTAATCCTAAAAACAGCAAAATTTACTGAAATAAATTCAGAATAACGTAAAACTTTGTTACAAACCTTATTTCCTGTAAAAATAGCTCTTGAAATAAATTGTTCACATCGTATATGAATTTAGAAATATGAGGTGCAATCCTTGTATTTTGCATGTATCATGATGTTAGATAAGCAAGGGTGTTTTTCAAGTTTCGGTATTATAAACAAAGAAACTTGTTATCAGTTGATGGTGCAAAAATATTAAAATTTGATGGAGGGGGATGAATGGAGTAAGGAGTAATATGTCTTTGAAAATAAATTACACAAATTAGTGAACTTGAGAAATTAACTCAGTAGGAAACTGGATGTTACATCTCTAAAGTGTGAAAAAATTTGGAGATAATACGAGAACGTCGAGTAACATCTCATGTCATGTCTTATAGACAGATTTCTCCCCCTCCATTCAATTTTAATTATTTTCAATTATTTTTTTAAAACGTATGGAATCAGCAATGACATTAATTTCGTGATGATAATGTCACTTGCAAATATTTATTTCAGGACGTGTAGACCATTGTTGCCTGATTTATAGCAAAAAAGATTGACTTTTCATGTTAGTGACGACGCACCTTTCTTAATAGATCTCATATCATAGAACCGTATCGGTTCAAAATAAATCCTAAAAGACCTGACATGTTTTACCATGCACTGCGCCATCTGTCCATTTTGTCCGATCACATGGCGTGGAGTTTTAATTTACAATTCTTTATTTCTTCAAGTGTACTCTGAAATTTTATTTACCTTCAAATTAACAGAATCCATTTTGTTGTAAAGTCTTCATAACCATGTGGAGACCAATGATAAATCTCCTGCATTTAAAGACATGTTAAATAGACTTCTCCGTGACAATTTTTCTTTATTCCTTTCTTTTTTCTTTTTGTTTCGATTTTTTTACACCCTAACATCAACTAACTACTCAATATGTAACTTTTTACCATGTAAAATTTTAAAATATTAAGTTTGAAAATTCCAATTTTATAATGGAATTCAATAAAAAAAATGACATAATTTGAATTATTTTTAAACGTAGTGCCGCGATTTTCTTGAAATTGACAGATATAATGAATAATGGTAAGATAAATAAATTGTTTGAAGATGGGGTGTTTTTAATGTTTGACGTGTCTTTCAATACTACAGGGTAACCATAGTTTTGGCAATGATTTACTTTTCAAAAAGCATTACTTTCAGCATGTTTATCAAGCATAAGTAATACAATAAGTGAGTTATCGTTATTTGAATGGTATTATATTGTATTCCTTAGCAATAATGACAAAACATGTTACACAATAGATAAAATAGATGAAAGTATGGCGGAGATAGATCAGGAGAGTATGGTGGGTTGGAAAAAAGTTCAAAGCCACAGTCAAGCTCTGTTGCCATGGCAACCTCTGACTTGTTGGGTGAAGCATTGTTCTAATGAAACAAGACACATTTTGCTAATTCTTGTTGTTGTTGTTTTTAACATTCTCCGTTGATGGTTTGGCCCTTTAATGAATAATCCACCAACACAGCACCATTTGCATGCCAGAAAACTGAGGCCATAACCTTCTCAGAAGAGGACACCACCCTGGCATTTTAGGAGGTGGAGAGGAAGTGTGTTTAAAATGCATTGATTCGTTTTTGTCTCAGGCTCAAATTGCTTGGTAGACCAAACATTCATCAATAGTCAGAAATCACTCCATGAAATCATCTGGATCTGCTTCAAAAATCTCTAAATTCTCTTGACATTTCCAGCCAAGTGTGTTTCTTATCAGGAGTCAAAAGGCGTGGGACCTACCTGGCCGAAACCTTTGTCATTCCAAGTGCACTGGTCATAATATGGTGAACTCTCTCCTTTGAGATGCCAACAGTCTCAGCTATGTAACAAACAGTCAATTATCTGCCACTTATCACCATTTGGTGCAAACGGTCAGTGATTTCTGTGGCTATTTATGCCTGTCCAGGCCTCGGGTCATCTTCAATGCTCTCTCCATCCCTTTTGAATTCAGCTGCCCACCGTTTCACTGTGGCAAAAGATGGAGCATTATCACCTAATGTTCCAATCATATCAGTATGGATCTGTGATGGAGTTAACCCTTTCAAAATCAGATACTTGATTATGGCACGATATTCGACTTTGTCTGTCACCACTGTCAACTTTCAAAGTCCTGTCTCAGCAGCAAAACAAACAGCAATGAATATAAACTAAGTAGTGAGTCATCCACAGGACTGAAATAAATGCATGCCAAGTTTTCTTGATCTTGCATTATTCCTTCATAGTTAGGCTCATAACTTTTCATACGACCCTCGTATGTCATGAATCATATAAACTTGAAATTATAGACTTAAATGGCAAATAGGCAACCTGTCAATAGGCCGTGACGATGATATGTGAAGTCACTAAAATCAAAGTTAGTTCCAGTAAATGTTGATATTTTTTATTTCACGTTGAAAATACATCCTAAAACAAGTATGGATTTAGAGGAGTCTTTAACAAGAACTCTCCCAAGCTATTGAAGATCTGCTTGACAATCCACCATTTGATAATTATTTTCCATGGCAGGGTTGTCTATGTGCATTTGTATTCTTGCGAAAGCGTTTAATATTAAGTTTGATGGAATGTCATCTGAGACACTTTATTAAATATGAAGTGTGCTCGTTCATTATATACAGTATATAGTCTTGTATTGTTTACATATGTATTGCAATATTACAAAATGAACAGATTTATAGATGGCATAACTACAACTGATACAAAAATAACAAAAAAGGAAACGACGCATAAGGATTTGGGATTCAATTATAATTCATTCAATGTCATATAACAGTATACAAATGTATCTAAGCTTTTTTCTTTTTTATCGCACCATTGGGTGCTATATTGTGATGATTTTCGCGGGCGGGTGGACAGGCGAGCGGGTTGTTGGGTGGGCAGGCGTCCCGATTAATCTTGTCTACATTTTAGGGATTCATCTGAAATCATCAGGGATGTTTATGAAAATTTAAAACTAATTGGTTTTTGGGCATTTCTGGGTTAAGGCGGCCATTTTGGATTTCCGTCCTAAAATCCTGTCTGTCGAGGCTTGTCTAATATCTACAGGAATGTTTGAAACGTATGAAAGATTTTATCTAATAAATCTAATATCTTATGCCATCAACCCGCTCTAGACTTTCTTTGCATTTTGGTCAATAAAATCGATTATCAGGCAAATGACCCCAAGATTCCAAACAATGATCTAACCTATAAAGAAACATTATCTGTCAAAATCCTCCTTCTCCATTATTTGCATGAGTAACAGTAAAATACAATATACAGGGTGGGCCAAAAACCAATACGCAAGTTTAAAGATGAATGATTCATATGATTATGTTAAACCATGTCATGTATTATATATAATTTTAAAGATAAATCATTTTCTAACAAAATGACACCATCCAATTGAAAAACCTTTTTTCCTTGTGGACATAGTAATTGACACCAGGGGTGCCGTGAGCGACGAAATAATCAAAAAGGGAATTCCCAAATGTCCCTACATACACAGGCAAATTACATCGGGCCCCGTAGGAGCTCGTACGAGCCACGGGAATTACGAGTAGGGCTAAAAGGAGCACCATCCTCGTAGGGCTCCTACGAAGTCGTACGATGCTCGTAATTGTTGTTTTCGAGGCCCGTACGAGCATGTGCGAGGCTCGTAATTTCGAGGCCCGTACGAGCTCGTCCGAGGCCCGTTATCGAACCCCGAACAAAAAAATTAATTGCTGTCACGCTACATGGATTGATTATTTTGATTACATAGTGATTGCTCAAAGATCCAAGACCTCTAAGAATCTAAGACCTTAATCTGGGTAGCTCCCTGCTGGCATAATATATGGAAAACTTTATATTGTTATGCTACAGTACATTATGATGAAGAATAAACATGGTATTTTATGAAGTTTCATTTCCTGAATGACGGAAGTAACAAGTACCATTATTAATTCAGTATTATAATTTGTCAATCTGAAAAGTGTGTAATGTTTTACCGATGAATTCGGAAGCTGTTGCCTTTAGTTCCTCAAGTTTGTCATATTTTGCTTGAGGAGTACACATGGTCGTGATACTTCTGGGGACTTCACCATGCACTCACACCAATCTTTTTTCGCAGAAGTCACCAACTGGTACCTACTGTAGTCTATGGTCTAAAACAAACGATGTATGAGTTGTACTTCGTACATAATCAATGTTGTTTAAGAATTTATGTTTACTCAAGAAGTTTTGAAAGCATATACGAACGTCTTGGCTTGATTCGGTTTCTGCAAAACGTTGCCATCAAGCAAATTCAAATGACACAAAGAGTACATTTGCAAGCAAACATAGAATGTCCAATAGAAAAATGAAACAAAATGAATAAATAATAGATTACCTGCGCATATGAAAGTGCCACAAGGCCGAACAGCATCCTCAATGGAAGCAGGATCTTCATATATGCTGCTATTATTGTTGTTCACTTCGCTATCCAACAGTTGGATGTTCTGGTTGAATGTTTACGAGTAAACCCAACCCAATATAGTATTTGCCAATCATTTGTAAAACGTGTCCTAATTCAAGACTTGCTAATGATTTAAATAAATTGCTTTTTAAGTGTTAAATTCAAACATATTAATAATTGTTTGGAATAATATAGTATTGTTTTTCTTAATAATTCCTTTGATGTTTAAAGATAATGTAACGAAACATAATTAAGAATGGTTTATGTATAACCAAAATGCCAATTGGTCATCATTGGGATATGTTACATGTAAATGCATACGAACATCATTTATGTTGATTAAGTTAAAAAGTATAATACCATATTGTTTGAACACTTTTTCGATACCATTTTTCCTCCCATTAAGTAAACCTTGAAACGCGAACACCTCTAAATTTGAACAGTAAATGGTCATCATAACACTTCGTAAAATATCTAAAACTTTTGGAAAACATCTTGAATGATCTCATATTGGGATTCATAGCTTCTGGTTGAATGTCATAGCTTCTGGTTTGAATCCTAATATGAATCCCGATGTGGTTACTTATATCATTAAAATGAAGGATGTTTATTTCGCTGCATCAAATGTGTTTGAGTCTCAATAAATCCAAATATGATAATGATCCATGATTAGTATTCGTAATTTGAATCCCAATATGAATCCAAATATGATTATTTATATTTATAGCGAAGAATGGTAATTTCTCTGCAGCAAACGTGTTCGCAAGTTTATGAATCCTAATACGAGATCATATATTTGTATTGATTTTGAGATTCGAACACATTTGACACAGAAAAATCAACATTCTTCGCTATAAATATAAATTTATGAATATGATATAGATTATCTTATTGGGATTCATATTGAAATTCGAATTGGGATTCAAAGAGAGTTGACGAATCCCACTATGAGATCATATTTGTATTGAAATTGAGATGCAAGCTCACATTTTTCAAATCAAATTCATGGCACTTCGAAACCACGTTCTGTTAATTGCATCATTTAGTTATTTCCTTAAACATAAACAATTTGAAGTGTTACTTCAACTGTAAGAAATTTTGTCATTTAGAGTCATTCATTTGACGTGTCGCAAAAAGCTCGCGCACGCATTGTTACACATTTTGTGGCGTAATCCAGAGGATCCACGCTTTTAACATGATAGAATGTGACGTTTTTGAGAAAAATGTACACACATGAAAATCCTTTCGTCCTCCACATTTACCTCTATATCTCAAAACATTTTAGACGAATAACTCTGATATCATATATATATTGTTAATGGGCTAGGAGCATCATAAAACACGAATCAATTGATATTTCAGGTGAAATAAATATACGTGTTGCTGTGCTTGAAAATAGGCGAATGGCGTAAATTAGCCCTATTTTAATGAATTTTGAAAACCTTTCGTCCTCCACTTTTCCACATACAACAGAAAACACATACTTTTGTGAACAAAATCAACTATCTATTAATAAACTAGAGTTTGGGAGCAAAATAATCATGTATGATTTATTAAAAATTGATCTCGTATTTTTTGTTTAATGTACACCTGAAAAGTTGAAGGTACCAAAAAATGAGCAAAAAGGTCGCTGTCAACAGATTCTATTTTTCAGACTCTATGACGTCACAATATGGGACGCTTACTAAAATTCTTCCTTTGAAATAAAACTTCCATCTACCTTTATCAAGACGAAAAATAAGTATAATAGTCATATATTGTTTGAGTTATGAGCATTTAAAGACGAAAAATAATTCAAAATGTAACGTGTCAACATGGGATATTTGCCAGATGTTTTGGTAAAAAACTCTTTTTTAAAAACGAACGCGCAAAAAATGTGAACGGAGTGTAGTTGATCTAAAATCTTCATCGAAACAGCTTTAAAATGATATATAACTTTAATTAGAATATTATGTTATAATCCGGGGAATCAAAGTTACATTCACGCGATACCCTTAAAAAACAAATGCGCCACCTTTTTGCGACACGTCTTTATGTTATGCTTTGTGGTGTAACAATTGAGAAACAATTAGACATATTTTCTTGATTTTTAAGAAAATTATTCAATAGTTTATGAGAATACTTAAACGCTAATTATATGTCACATGTTTTCAAAATATTAACAAAACAAATTAAAATGACTGCTTCTGTGCTGGTCTGGATCAACATCAAAAACAAAAATTGGTAACATATTTTACAAATTGAAAAAATGTAAATTTTCTAAATGATCATTGACTTCACAAAAATGGGAATTGAGAAACATACTTTACTAATTTTAATATAAACAAAAATGTAATTGTGATTAATTACCTAGAATATGCTATAAAAGAGGAGGATTTTGATATAGGATTTATAATACTGCGCACGAGACATCAACAGTACGAAAAGGACGAAAAATGAAGTTTGTGTTCCTGTTGATAGCTGTATCTGTAGCCTATATGGCAGCAGGGGTGAGTTTTATCAGTTTAACTATAACCTCAATGACATTTGCTCCGATCCATCGGCCGGCGCCCGCCCGATTGAGGTCGAAAAGGTTGAATCAATATAAATGAATGAACCTGTGAAACGCCTTTAACCCTAAGCTAATTAATCGCACTAGCGGGAGTTCCTAAGGGGGGGGGGGATACAAAGTGACCATACGTCTCAAGATCCTTTATTTACATAATAATGACTATTGCCTGGTGACAATTTGTTTCATTGGTTGTATGTATAATTTGATAATTTATCTACATTGTAATGGGGGATAATCATTGCCTTATTACTTAATTACACAAAATATGGATAAATCTCGTTTCTTTCAATTAAGGGTGTTTTTATGTATTTTGACCATAACATCAAACATGTTAATGTTAAAATGAAATCAAATAATTAAGTCATTATTATCCAAGTAAGCCTAATCTAAACTGTCTGTATCCGCATATATGAGTGCAATATGGAAAAAGATATACAATGATCGGGTCTCTCATTAACGCGTTTTCTGCATTTCTTCTTGACATTGATAATTAATTACAAAAGGTAATTAGTAGGCCCCCATATATCATTTTTGCGGGAAATTATTGCTATGTATTCCTAGGAGCAGCTACATGAATAAACAAGCAAAACCACTTCAAAATTATCAAAAAAATCAGACTAGGGGAGGGTACTTTGTATTCCCATTAGGAACTCTGGGGTTACGTAACCACGTTCAATCTGATATGGTTCAGGAAATTCATTAGTGTTTTATAATTTGTCCAGGATCCTACAAGAGTAAAAAGACAGACACCGGCTCCATCCAGTTCCACGACCCCACAAACTGGGGCACCACCGGTACCCACAACCACAGTACTAGTAATGGGTGAAACGACATCCTCAGCCACCAAGACACCAACTACTACAACGGCACAGCCCCCTACCACCAAGTCTTCAAGTTCTCCCGTTGGTGGTTCACTGCCACCCTCAACCAAGACACCAACTACTCCTGCGCCACTGCCCCCTACCACCACCCTACAGACGGCACCACCCCTAACCACCAAGTCTTCCAGTTCTCCCGTTGGTGGTTCAATGCAACCCTCAACCAAGACACCAACTACTCCTGCGCCACTGCCCCCTACCACCACCCTCCAGACGGCACCACCCCTAACCACCAAGTCTTCCAGTTCTCCCGTTGGTGGTTCACTGCCACCCTCAACCAAGACACCAACTACTCCCGCGCCACTGCCCCCTACCACCACCCTACAAACGGCACCACCCCTAACCACCAAGTCTCTCAGTACTCCCATTGGTGGTTCAATGCAACCCTCAACCAAGACACCAACTACTCCCGCGCCACTGCCCCCTACCACTACCCTACAAACGGCACCACCCCTAACCACCAAGTCTCTCAGTACTCCCATTGGTGGTTCACTGCCACCCTCAACCAAGACACCAACGACTCCCGCGCCACTGCCCCCTACCACCACCCTACAAAAGGCACCACCCCTAACCACCAGGTCTCCCAGTACTCCCATTGGTGGTTCAATGCCACCCTTAACCACCAAGACACCACCTACTCCCGCACCACTGCCCTCTACCATCACCCTACAAACGGCACCACCACTCCCAACCACCAAGTCTCTCAGTACTCCCATTGGTGGTTCATTGCCACCCTTAACCACCAAGACACCAACTACTCCCGCACCACTGCCCTCTACCACCACCCTACAAACGGCACCACCACTCCCAACCACCAAGGCACCGACTACTCCACCTTCACTGCCCCCTACCACTACCATATCAACCACCTCGCCACCAACTGCTCCACCATCTATCCGAACCACCAAGGCACCAACTACCAAGATACCATCCACTGGAGCACCTCCAACCACTAAAACACCAACAACAATTTCTCCACCAACAAAGACACCGGATCCAGAGAAAAACAATGTCCACGCAAATGAAACTGATGATCATTGTACATGCAGCATTCGTGGACCTGATATAACAGAGGAATCGATATGCTACATTGAGAGAGATTTCATAGGTAAATAGCATATTTACTGACCTTAAACCTTTAAATATTATTCCATAATAACATGTTTTCGTGGGAAATAAACAGAGAATAGAATTCAAAAAATCTCGTATCTGATCCTGTATAGTATAAGCCAATATCCCGTTCCTGAACCGACTATGGGATGATATGTTTATCGCATACCAATCTTGGTCATCTGGTTCACATTGTTCAGTCGTGGAAATATTTTAGAATATTCATGTCCAGTTTTGTTTACTTGGCCGTGGGCGGATTTCCTGTTCTCTCAAATATTCCCACATTTATTTTCTCGAATTTTTTGATTGATTAAGTGGATGCTCCTTCCCTTTTTAAACCATCAAACAGATCCCGATTGTCTGTGTTTTCTCCACTGTCGTTTACAGTCATTACGCGAACGTTACAAATATGCGAGCGGCGATTATGACGTAGCGGGCAGATATACTATATCTGCCCGCTCGGAGCGGGACGTAAAGCTATATCTGCCCGCTGGTGAAAATATAAGTTTTTACAAACCGGCTTTATGTACCTGTAACACGTCCAAGTATGGGATAAATATAAATATCCATATTTCATCCTTCAAATATTCTATACACTAGTAACCTGTCCTCAGTTTATAACTGTGTTTTTTTTATTTCCACAGGTTTGCTCGATCTTGAAGCTACAATTTTATCAATTGTGGCTAAGGCAGAGGGACTCACATCGAATACAGCTGGCGATGAGTTAGTTAGCCTTGAGACACTTATTGAACATTTAGAACTGAATTACCTCAGCCAATCTATGAATATTAATTACGAGGTACATGCATTACTTTTCATATACTTATACTTCATATAATTAATGCAGTCCAGTTTACACGAGACCAAGCAGATAAACAATGTAAAACTCAATGAAAAAAACAGACTTGCTAACCCCCCTATCACACCAAACTCGTTCTTACCCGTTCTTGCCAGTCCTACGAAAACGTCGTAAAACGGGCTCAATCTGGCTGTGGTCGGGAAATATGTCTGAAATAATTAGCTTCTTCGTTCTTAGACAGTCTTCAATACGTCCATCTCGTTTGCAGTTCGTTCAGGTCGCACCACGTCGGTGTGCAACGTCGTAGAACGCGTCCCTTAGTCTAGAAGGTCATCATGACCCGATAACAGAACGGTATGGTCGCCATCGAATTTTGAATCGATTCAAAATTCTAAAATCACATTCCCGTCTGAGAACGTTCATGAAGTTCGTAAATAGACCTTAGAAAGTTGCAGCTACGTTCATTCCGTTCGCACACAGTTTAGAACCAGTTTTGAAGAACGCAGTGGCAACTTGTTTGGTGTGATAGCTATATTTTTGCTAACTCGTTCATAAGCAGTGTTAAATACGTTCTTAATCAGTTTAAACCCGTTTGCAATGAGTTCTACCTCGTTCTCAACAAGTCCTCAGACAGTTCAACTCGTTGTTAAAACGTCCCTAGTAGGATTGAAATACGACGGTTCCGTTCGTAGTACGTCCAGCTCGTCGTTAGTACGTTGTCACTCGTTCTAATTGTAGAACGTGACGACCACGAGAACATTTTGAGCATTGTCTAAGTTCTAGAGGACCTACCCGTTCGAGTACGTTCGATGAAGTTTGTAAATAGATCCCAAACGGTTCTTAGTACGTCCAGTCCGTTCGTACACAGTTGAAGTCCGTTTTCGAGAACGTAGTGAGAACTAGTTTGGTGTGATAGTAGGGTTAGGAAGAAAAAGTATGTTTCTCATGACCTAACCATGCAATATTATATCTAATAGCTGTGATCATAACATAGGGGCAATTGTCAGACAAAAATATTACAAACTGTTATAAAAAAAATGTTGAAAAAGTATATACATAGTCATAGAGAAAATCAATTTTGGTCCGGAATTTCAAAGATGGATAGATACTCAGTTATACTCAAATATTTCTGAATTTGGATCAAGGTCTGAGGCAGGACTGTCCATTAAGTTCATTGCTTTTCATCCTATCAACAGAAATGAAAATTTACAATCGTTAAAGCATACTTCTGATGACATAGGCATAGCCGGGGGGAGGGGTACGATGGGTGCCATCAGCCAATAAAAATAAAACCAAAACCATGAGATAGAAGAAGAAAGGAGCTTTAAAATGTTTTTTATTTAAATCTTTTTGAAGGAAGTTGCATCTTTTGACACCTTGACTGAAAACCGAATTTTCTTTGGCGATAGTAGATATAAATCGAGAATGTCCAGACAACCCACTTGTAGACTTTTACACCAAAAAAACATCCCTGGATGTTTTAGATTGATCCATGAAACCAGTTGGCTCAAAACGTGTAGTAGTGACTTTACAGACAAGATTTTATGATAGAAAATCCAAAAAGGAGGAGATATATGCATTTTTGACAATTTTGTTTTACAAAATCAACTCATAAGACTAATGTTAACAGTGACATAGGATTTTACAATGCAGGACACCTGTAATTATTCATACAGCTAGTAACTGCTGAAAAATTATGAACGACAAAAATGGCAGCCATTTTGAAAATAGGCAAGAATGTAAATAATATTGTATTGATAACAAGTATAAGCAAGTTTGAATATGGACAGCATACAATGAAAGTTGGCAAGCTTACTTGAACAAGTGCTATGTATATCCAAACGAATAAAAAAATCTAATTGCAACTTGGTACCTCAAAATAGTGTTCCAGTAAAAATATCAAAACACCAAAATATTAGATTTATTTTTTTCTTGTAGTCTTTAGAGGAAATCAAAGAAAAACTTCAACAAATCGCATTTGTTGTGGAAAATCTTGATGTTAACAAGACAGCGGAGGCCCTAGTGAACCAGATGACGGCAGATATGTGGATCGCTTCAGAAGAGGTGGATGAACGCATGGAACAAAATAGTGTTTACATTCACAAAGGTTTAGTGAACCAAGTAAGCCATTGAGCAATCGACTCTTTGTTTCTCTTAGAATTCGAGCCTGGAGACCAATTCATACTTATCTATCTGTTGTAAAGTCCAATCAGAGACATGTAATAACATTGAACTCTGTTTTTATAGTTTTCAGTGTTAGACTTGGAGACCCGGGCAGTTGGCTGTTCCATACAATAGTCTCATAGTATTGATTTACTCTTTGTTTCTCTTAGATTGCAGACCTGGAGACCAAGGCAGCTGGCTGTGCCATAGGTGGTGAGAGCATTGATGAAATAGGGGCATCATATTTCCTAGGAGATTCAAGACCTATTAGAGATTTGGACCAAAGTTTGTATAATTATCATTGCCTTGATGTTGTTAATATAAGTAGCCATCAATATTCAAAGCTGTTTCAACATTTCGTCCCATTATTTCCACATTGTTATAACTCACTTTTAGGTCTCCGGTTTTGAGATAAGGTAACTATCTTTTTCAATTTCTCACGAAACATTCACTCCTGAGGTCCATTTCAATGGATCTCATCTCCTTTTGAAGATATCCAGTGCCACACATTGTTATAAGTGCAAAATGAGGAAAAGAATTTAGGCCAACCTTGTCATATCCGTTTGGGTAGGCAGCAGAGCCAATCAGATACATAATTTTGATCATGTGACTAATAGTTATAACAATGTGGAAATAATGGGATGATATCTTACTAGAATAGTATACTTTGCAGGTAATTAACAAAGGAGATCATAAATCATGACACCATACATGTAGTACAAACAAAAGAAACCAGATGTGACATTATTTGTAACAAAAACAAGTTCATTCAGTGAACTTAACCGGTTATAGCCTTTTTACCTTTGTCATGTACCTTTTAAAGATCTGGTGGATTATCCAAAATATTTACAGTTGTGTTGTTATGGCAATCACTTGACTAATCATGGTCAAACTTGTCATAGCAACTAATAATATAAAGATACATAATCCCTAAAATATTAATGTGACTGAAGGTACAGAAATTATTGATGCTGATCATAGTACCCCCTCATTAAAGTAGCAAGGATGTATAAATGGCAATGATTCGCAGATGCTGAAAAACTAGACTCTATTATTTTCAGAATCAATGGGAAACGATATAGTTCAAATAATTAAGATAATTAGAAAAATGCAATCCTGTAAGCAAAAACGGACAAAGCTCATCCAGTACCTTATCAGTCAAAATGGAACACGAGTCATATTCTTTATAATTAGATAGGCAGAATAATGGTTTTACCACTCAAAAGTTATGAAGATCTAAACTTCAACCTCTGATTTCTCATAATATCAGCGAAAATGCAATTGTAACAATGTGGAAACAATGGGACGATTTATATATTGAAAAACAATACATACACGACAACATGCTGAACTTATTTTCTCTGTGGTTCCATACCACATTGAAACAAAAATCTTGTTTACATTATTATAGTACTAAGCACATAAACTAAACGATTTGAAGAAGAGCACAGCTCTATAAGTGAAGGATATAAAGAGTCTTATCATACATTTAAGCTTTAGATAGGTACGTGATAGAATTGACAAATGACTATCTTTTGTATTTTCAGGCTTCTGTGAACGTAACACCTTCACAGGCGTTGGCTGGCCAATGACACACTCCATTGAGTCTAGTGTGGGATGGTGGATGAAAGACCCAATACCAGACTCTCCAGAGAATCGCACTGCCATCTATTACGTGGGCGGAAATAGTGGTAATCTATACATGTACAAGTGGAACAACTATCATTCTATGTGGACCCGTACCTCAAAGACTAGCCTCGGCCAAACAGCCAAGTATTATTTTGAATATTCATACACAGAGTGCATTTGCAAATGGTATTATATAAATGCATTGTACTACATACATATCCATAATTATATGTAATATGAACCCATGCTTTAAAGACTTCCCTTCGTAACACAGCCAAATATGATTTTGGTTTAATTTGGACATGGCAATGTGAATTGCATGATACATCCACATAATTTAGTTTAGTGGTTTTGTAAACGAGATACTAGTTCCTTCAGCCATATATGAGTTAACATTGATTCAGAGTTGATAAATATCCGATTTTTTAACACATGAAAATGATCTGAGGATATGTACAGCTTAGTTTTGTTTTTCCTGTTTCAGACACATGTATGGGACAAACCATGCATTGTTCAACGGATCCCTCTACTACTATTCGAGTCAAAAGACCATTGAGAGAGTTGACTATAGAACATGGTCACCAAAAGCATCGGTAATATGGATTTGTTTCTATTGTTTAAATTGGATTAAAACACAAAGTAGTCTACATGAAAACAAACCTCCAATGTGGGTCAAAACTGCTTTTTTTAATTTATTACCACATATTTTTTAAACGTTTAACCATAGGAGTAGTATACGTTAAAATCAGTATGCAATATGTGAAATCAGTGTATGTCTAGTCCTTTATAGCGCATCTATTAAATTGGAGATAACATTGCTGGGAAGTGACAATTTCAACAACACATAAGAAAGGAGTGGTATCGATATAGAGAACTGAATTCAACAATGTTTTTCTCTTAAACCAATCATTGAAAACATTCCGTAAAAACACGGTATTTTATGTAATGTTGACTGTTTGACAACAATTTAATGCTAAAATTATTTAGAAATATTTTATATAACTGTTTTGTTAACATTTTTTTTTTAGTGCAATGGTTTTTGCTCCTTTCTACCAATTCTTGAGAATGAAATAAAATGTCTTTCCGAACCTTGTTGGAACAAAATAGCATATACAACATGTTTTAGACCTCTCAATATTATAGTTATACAAAGGAATTTTTGGTCGATTTTAAAAAAATATTCAAAAAATTAAAACAAAATCCCCCCCAAAAAGATAAAATTCGAGATAAACCTTTTATTTCATTAACAAGATACTTTTTAAAATCAACCAAAATTTCCTTTGTACAGTTACAATATTGAGAGACCTAAACACGTTGTGTTTATGTCGTTTTGTTCCAATGAGGTTCGGAAAGATGTTTCATTTCACTCTGGAAACATGATATCAAGAACAAAACAAGTGTTTGATGTGTTTTCTAAAACAATATAGATAAAAGTATATATATATATTTTCAAATTATATTGTTACCATTCAAAAGATGACCATTAAATTGACGATGTGTTAAATTTTTAGATTTTTTATGACTGGTTAAGAGAAACGTGTGTTCAAAAAGTTCTCCATATCGATACCACTCCTTTAGTGTTTATAAACTGTATGAATATTGAGGGGGGTCTAAAACTGAGCCTTTTGGTACAGCATATTGAATTGTATTTTACTTAATCATTCTATATTTAATATCTCTTATTCAAATCTTAAACATTCAATACTTTACTCGGTTTTCAAACTAAATCTTGGGTTGTAGTAAGTTGGCTTACTTTCTCCCTCTAAAATCTCTTAAAATTCTTACAGGTGTCTATTCCCGAGGTAGAGGCTGTGCCAAACTATAACCGTGGTGGTGTCACTTACGTGGACATCAACATAGATGAATATGGACTCTTCATTGCCTATATCCAGAAAGGTGACACTATTACAGAGTTAATTAATTCAGAGGTGATCTGTAGGGCAACTTGTCCAAACAACATGTAAAATAAAATGTAACAGTAATTGTTACAGTTTAACCTCCTCCACTAGGCTATATGTTATTTGACGCTGATTAAAGACCCTTTGTTTTACACCAAAATGACTGGCTGTGATTCAAAGTAGAAAAATAATCGAATTAAAATTAAAGAACGATATATTTGAGAATTTGCATAAACAATGGCCAATATTCTACATTGCAAAAAAAGTTCGGAATAAGGTCATCATTTGACACTCTGCCTTTTTGTAAATGTAGGTTATCTCATACTTGTTACTTTATGTTGCGTACTCTTGTACAGTTTGGGGTTTTTAAGGTTCCCTTCCCTTTTTTAATATTATAAAATATATTACTTACTGTCTCGTTTCGCTTACTTGAAGATTTTTGTTTATCCCTATTATAACATGTTTAACCAAGTTTGTCTTATATTATGTCATTGTTAATATTCAGACTGGACATGGAAGGACATGCCAAACACATGCATAGATGCTGAAACCTTAACAGCTACCTCAGCATCAACTTTGGAGGAATGTAAACAGAAATGTGTGAATGAGGGAGGATTTAGGTGTATGTCCCTTGACTGGAGTCTCCACCTCAAGCAATGTAATCTCAAACTGCGTTATTCTGGGAATCATCCTCTTACCTCGCCATGCACATATAGATGGCACAAGTACTATTGGCGTACAGGACAATGGCATCACTCTGAACGAAAATTTGCAGATCCAAAAAGCAAGTACTCGTATTATCAAATCCTGTAATATGTTAAGACGTTTTTGAATTTTTGCAATAAGCAACAGCCAGGAGTAAATAATAAAACAAATAGTGCCTACGACTTTTTCCAACGTCGTAGAAATACTGCCTTAGCAATCATTGGTACGCTTGGAAATGAATGTCCAACAAGTGACATTAGCATATTTACTGGATTGGTCTTTTCCTAGAATCGGAGAAACTAAAACTGAAATTTTTTATCATGTTATTTCAGGAGCATCCTACATCCAAATTAAACAACTCAACCCGATTGATCTGACAGAAATACGTCATTGGAGCACTCATGTTGCTAAGAGTAGCATCAGTAATTTGTACTTTGTGTGCGGCGTTATGTACACCATGGATTCTTCGAACACACCAGTACCTAGTAGGAGCCAGTATGCATTCGATACAAGAGGTAGAACTTTTTCACATAAACAAAAACCCTAGTCTACCCCTTACTGTACTTTTTTCGAAACATAATCTGACTACGGGTAGCCTATGACTAGCATGCCGATTTGACAGTCTCTCTACATGAAAAACTTGGTAACATTCGAAATTAAAAATTCCAGATTCCATCTTTGTCAACATTTTTTCCAGTTTTCAGGAAAAACGTCTGATTGGAAAAGAATGATTTATCGTCCATGTGACATTATACGAGCAGTCGATGTTTTTTTTTTCATTTTCAGCTGATGGTGGAAGAGGTGCGAGTTTTATGACCAAAATCGCGATCCCTGCCGTGTACAAAAATATGATTCAACTAAGTTATGAACCAAATAACAGAATGCTATTTGCGATGGATTCTTCACATCTGATGACATACACACTGATGTTTGAACCCAAGGCAGTCTCTAATGCAACTACCACTCCTGCGCCCTAACATATGGTTTGACTTGGACTGAACTTTCAATTCTGAAAATAATGGCTCGCACACTGTAAACTTATACTGATATTGTTTTAAAAGGGCTCAGTGGCTATTTTTAATCCTAAAATACTTAGTATACCAAGATGGTACGAAATTCAGTAACTTGCTCCACCAATAGACGTTGTTCCAGAACTTACATGTATTTCCTTTAAAAATTTAAGCGACTATTTGTTTGCTCCCATTGTAATTGAATTTAACGCATTTTAGAGATCATAAGAGGTACACGCATTCCTTGTTTTGCACATGTCATAATGATAGATTAGCAGGAATTTTTTTCAAGCTTTGGAATTCTTAGCAGAGAAACTTCATGATGGTGCAAATTGTTGGGTGTTATAAATTTCAAACATTGGGTTATTTTAGAAACTGCTCCCTCTCTGATTAAATAAAGGGCACATTTTGGCACCAACAAATCAGAATCATCCAATTTTTTAAATGTCTATTTTAAGTATTTAAGTCTAGAATAATTAATTAGTTCATAAGTTTACAATGTGTGGTCATGTCTACAATTCAACTGTAAGGTATCTTGGACTTGTAAATTGGATATGGACATATGCAAGACTATCAGAATCTTCAAATATTAAATATTAAATAACTGTTGGATAACTTGAATCCTTCATTAGATATAATTATTTATCTCATAGTTGTGATTAAATTCAACAACATCTTTATACTTTCTTAAAACATTTCTGTTCTTTAGTAGAGAACAAAAATGCAATAATTTCAATTTGTAATTCTTTATTTCTTCAAGTGTACTCTAAAAATTTCATGTACTTGAATTTTAAATTAACAGAATAATAATAGAAACTAAGAATTCTAACATCGTTTTGTGTTATGAATTGACAACAATAAATAAAAGTTCACATTTTAGATTTTAGTGTCAATCAAAATTAAAATTGACAATAGTGCAAGGTTCCTGTACTGATTAATACACATACCAGGATTTGGCTGTTGCCATCTTTGTACCAGGTGTATAACAGAGACATAATCAAAAATGTGCAGACTTCGATTAATTATATGCATAATCTTGTTCAAACCAAAACCTGGTATGATTCAATCAGTTCAAGTCTAATGAACAGACTTTGAATAGATTTTGAAAATATTCAGAATATAATTATAACAAAAAAGTAAAAAATAGGCCTATATCACAGTTTCAATAGACTAAACATGCATGGCACAAGTAAACATCATGTATTTTCATTTACAAAACATGTAATTTCATTACAAAAGACTGTAAAAATTCACTATATTTTGGTATTATATACCCAACTTCCAACTAAAGCAATAATCATATTATGACTGATATTAAAAAATTACTATGGCACATACAGTAAACAGCAGAAATTAGTCTTGCATCAAACTTCTACATGTATATTGTTAATCTTCCTCTTATAGACCATGACATCACCCAAAACAGAATCCATCATCTTCAAAGGAAGGTGAATCTAAGCAAGCATACAAGTATGTACCTACTATACATGTCAGGGACTAGAATTCTGTGCTACAAAATGCAAAATTCTGCAAGAAAAAAATTAAAATTCTGCAAGCCAAAATCTTCACTTCATTTCACTGCATTTTTTCGAAATAGTGTGAAAATCAAAATCAAACTGTCATATTTTTCAAACGTGCACATGTACAGGGTGTCCAAAAAACAGGACCGTAAGAAAGTTGAATAACTCGGTCAATTTTGCATATTTTGCCTTGAAATTTCAGATTTATTTAGTTCATTCAATGTGAATTTTGTTGTAAAATTTTGATAATAATCTACCAATTAAGTCAAAAACTACAGCTCCCTACAAAACATGCCCCAAATGTGCAAATCTCATCTCATGCACAATTCAATCCGGCGAACAAACCTGTTGATGATCCTCCTACACACATGTCTTTCTGAATGGACAAGTTTGTTCCAAGAACAATTGCTACTGGGGCTTACATTCTACTGATGAAGTGTTACAGCATCCATTGCATTCTGAACAATGCACTCCCTGGGTGGCAATGAGGAAACATGGAATCATCAGTCACTTTTGGTTCGAAGGTGACTGGGAACTTGCTATCACCATGAACAAGGACCAGTAAGTTCTCACCAAGTTTTGGAGGTCACTAAGCACCAGAAGGGACATCTAAGGAGATAATAAGCAGTGGTTTCAACAAGCCAATACCACCCCAACACTGCAAATGATATGCTGAAATGGTTTAGGCAATGCTTTGGTGGTCAGCTCATCAGTTGCAGAACGCAAACCATATGGGCAGCTCATTCGCCTGATCTAAACCCCCCAAATTTTTGTCTTTGAGGATTTCTCAAAGCCAATGTGTATACTGACAGGCCCCTAACAATCTTAAGAGGGCAGTAACTACCCCATTATTTACCATCCACATTAATATGTATAGGTAAGGTTCATTAACAACTTTGTTTGCAGGATTCGTTTGTGCATAGAGAGGAGAAGTGCCCACTTTGAGTATGTTTTGTAAAGGACTGATTATCATCAAACTTTCAGAACAAAATTCACATTGAATGAACTAAATAATTCTTAAATTTCAAGGCAAAATATGCAAAATTGACCGAGTTATTCAACTTTCTTACGGTCCTGTTTTTTTTGGACACCCTGTATCTGAACTATTTCCATGTTTTTTTTTAACATTAAGATTTATCAAAAATTAAAAAAATAAAGCTTTCTGTTTAAATCACTACACAAGTGAGCTACAAATGATTCAAACCATCTACAAGTACCTAAAACAATGCTAGGTAAGCTTTCAGTTCAATTTATGTTCTCAAAGCATGAATTCCGAGAAAACACTGCGAAAATGAACAGAAACTCAATATTCCGCAAATTTTTGCAACACTATAAATTCTGCATTTTTTGTTGCAGTGCGGAAAAACGGAATTCTAGTAGCCCTGACATGTACAAATAAGTGATGGAAATCCAATGAAATTGAACAGTAATACATAATAATACTTTTTATCTTACAAAAAATGAAATAATCCATGGAATGTTTCATTTCTTCATTCCGAGACAATAGTACAGTCTTAACCACAACACGAGAAAATGCTCAATGTGAAGCAGAGCACCATGCATTCACATAGAACCACTCTTGTTTTTTTGTGTAAAATACTGTTGTAGAATACTACAGCGTGGGCCAAAAAACGTCACTTTTTTTCAAAATGCTTCAGCTTTTTCAATTTTTGATCCAAAATCATAATTTGCATACCAAATGAAACTTTAGGATGCAATCTAGCCATGGATTATGAATTGTGTACTTTTTATTGAATAAAATATGTCACCAGCAATGTGGTGCGCCATGAGAAATTAACAGAATTTGCATAATGTACCTAAACTGATATGGCCTGATGACTACCGAGCTAATAGTCCTGATGTAAACCCAAGTGAGTATAGGGTACAGGAAGGTATCTCCAAGAGATGGTATAAAGGCATCTAATTTCAAACATTGCACAACTCAAGCTGGCAATTAAGACAGGTTGATAGAAACTTAGTCAACATTTCATTAATACTGCTATATCAGCATTGCGACTAAGACTTAAGGCTATCATCAGAGAGGGTGGCGGACCAATCAAATTCCAGTTTTTGATCAAATACAATTCAAGTTGAAGGACTTGTTATATTATTTCATTACTTCGGACCCCTGGCCCCCTATATAACTGCAAAATTTGGTGTATGTAGGTTGGAAAATGAAAAAGTAAGTGTCTTGAAAAAAAGTGACGTTATTTGGCCCACCCTGTATGTAGCTTCCTAAATCATTGTATTCCTTGTAGTCTTGTTTCAAGACCCTTGAACCGCCCCCCCCCCCCATATCAAATTCTACAACCAAATTCCCAATCGGGTGATCCAGGGGGCAGCATCTACCCTGTTGTTAAAGTAGATACTGTAAGGGGGGGGGGTCCAGGGCTTGAAGCAAGATATATTCCTAGCATCAATTCAATTATTTGAGAGTTTTTAACCATGTTTCTAGTTTAACAATTTGCTGGTTAACACTAGACCTGGATGTTCCACCAAAGGCACTGTACTGCTCAACACTATTCTCATAGTCCCACACCTTTTCAACATCCGATTCAAACTTGGGGCTGAAATGACATATAACAAGGCATTAATATGCAAAATGTCACCACCTAACATTTGTATAGACACTGAAAGCGAACCTATGTGCAGCCTACCGAGACTATAACATTAGTCTCCAACTCAAAGGGATTTACATTGTAATATTCTGTGAAGAAATAAATATACATTTATCTTAAAAAAATACAAAAAACTATACCAATACAAGTGTATGTCACCACCACATATAAATGTTTGGTACTACACCTCAATTACTTCACAAATTTCCAATTCTCTTTTATTTCTATTACCATGGTTACCATGAACACAGAAAACCAAGGTGACAGCGTATACATATTCATAAAAGCATGATTATCGAATAAATTAATAAATTATCAAAAGATATTGTAGTCTACCTGATGGTTTTTAAATCATCAACTGTAAGTTCATTTAATGGAACACCCTTGGCTTCTGCCAATGCCACACACCCTCCAGACATTCCATGAGCCTCCCTGAATGGCACCTAATCATGTGTAAAACATACAATTAAATTATTACTATATATGTCAAAGTTTAAAATATCATCACTTAGCTTTATGAAGGCAAAAATGTCTAAGACACATTTTTAAAGCACCAAACGAAGTTATAAAAGGCTTCCTTTCAAGCAATATATACATTATGTACCCTGTAAATGTACAGTTATATGTTACATGTACATGTACATGTACATGTAGATCACTTACCCCTTTTCTAACAAGATAGTATGCTAGATCTGTAGCTAACATATCTGGACTAAGAGCCTTACGCATATTGTCTTTTTCAATCTGGAAATAACAAAAAAACTGGAGTAACTCAGGAAGCAATTATTAGAAATACTATGGCAACAGTAGGTACACCCTGTAGTTATCATTTTCACCACCAGGTGGCTTACTCTGACGAAATAACAGGCAGACAAAAAGTTCCCATAAACTCGAATTGAATAATTTATACATTCATTGGATCAATTTTCATGAAATGCTTTCGAGTTTGATAATTATGTCATTCAAAATGTAATCAGTAAAAAAAAAGTTGTTCCCAACATGAAAAGATATTTCACTATTTCAAAGTTGACAAAATGACCAATTTCATAAAGAGGCAGTGAAGGATAACACTTCTTCAAAACTCATATTACTTCACAGATGTCTTAGAATGAACCATATAATGAATTCGAACATAACTGTATTCACGCCTTCTATAAACTGTCAACATTTCACCTGGGATATATTCGCGATCAAAACCCCTGGTAATACGTGTAATTTGTGAAGTCATAACGGTGGGTCGTAGAAATGGGGGACCATGATGAATATTCGAAACATTTTGGTTTTCATGTTCAAATCGTAATATAGACCTCAGAGCAGGGATAATATCGTTGAATACACCCCTTAGGGCCAGGCACAAAAGCTAGGCACAGAAAACATTTGTGCCTAGCCCTGCGGGGTGTATTCGACAATATTACCCCTGCTTTTCGGTCTATATTTCTTAAATAGACATCAGTAGGTCATTCAATAAAAAGCTTCAAGTACCTTTAAAGTAGACAATACACCAGTAGCCACTTGTAAGATGCCAGCCATTGTATCATACACATCAAACATAGCTTCTTTATCCTCTTGCAGGTCCTTATTATAGGTACTTGGGACACCCTTTAATGTCATCATGAAACCAGCTTGCTGGAAAATAGAAAAAAAGTTTTTTAACTTAGGGTGAATCACAAAGTAGGGGTGATGCACGTACCAACTAGGGGTGAATCACATCGACTAGGGGTGAATCACAAACTAGGGGTGATGCTCAGACCAACTTGGGGTGAATCACATCAACTAGGGTGAATCACATACTAGGGGTGATGCCCGGACCAACATGGGGTGAATCACATGAACTAGCGGTGAATCACAAACAATAAACAGAGGAACAACAACTGGAAACCATATTTAGGTGTATTTTTCTGTAAAACTTCACTTAGTACCCCACCTGAACTCAGACACCACTGACAACCCTCTTACATCATTACACCATACATTCTATTCTGATTAATAAATTAAATATTAGACTTACATGACCAAAGATACGTCCTGCCTTCCCCCTTATTAACTCCAAACTGTCTGCATTCTTTTTCTGGGGCATAAGACTACTCCCTGTGCTGCAATTGTATGGCAATGATATACTATATTACACCATGGTTAAATCAGGTAAGTGATAAATCCTGTATTTGGTATTCTCGGATTTAAAATAATTATAAGCTTTAACCTTAACCTCTTGACTACCTGGAGTGACCAGATTTCTCGTCACTTCAGAAATGACCTTGAAACTCAGAGTGATGAGAAAATCAGTCCGAAATTTTCACTAAAATTGCTCTTATTTGAACAATTTTCATCCAATTTACACAAAAATTGTTTTAAAAATGTGTAGAAATGATCTTTGCCGTCTAATTTTACTAAGTTGAGCACCTCAAGTTCTATAGCTACAATGCTACATGTATGTTGTAAAATGTCAAAAGGTGGCAAAAATGAAAAATTCTCTGGTTTCAACCGATTTTAGAGCCTGGGGTTCAAGAGGCTGAAATACTTACTTATCTGTTTCTAAGCTCAAAAGGAATAAATTCACCAACCTGTATGCATCAGAGAGTGAGACAAAGCTGAATTCTTTACTGCAGTATAATATAAGGTCCTCTGCCCAGCGGCTCAAATGTGTTGAAGTTAATGAAGCCCAGAACAGAAACTCAACTAAAAATAAAAAGAGAAAATTATGAATTATGATCGGTATGTGGTGAAATCGTGGTACATGGTCAAATCATGGTAATAAAGTAATGTTTGAAAATGATAAAAATTCAAACAAAAGCTGAAGATTTCCAATATTTCTTACATGTTCATTCATTAATCAATTGACAATGTAGATATAACACTGGTGTTTATTTGTTTGGAGGATATACACTATTCCTAACAGTAGCACTTCAATGCATACACAATATAAATATGAAAATTTAATTATGCAATTCCCTGGAGATACATGCAGGATGGGCCAAAAAGTCTCCATATTTTTTACTTCAATATAACCTATATAAAATGCATGGATTTTGGTATAAAAAATTTGAAAAATGGGCATTTTTAGCCCACCCTGTATAAATCATACTTACCCACAAAATCTCTATCACTGACTGCATCAAGGCTGTTAGATGTCACATCAGCAAACTTGAGCTCCCTTGCAAGGAATTCACGGTCCACTTCAAAGGGATTTCCTGCAAGAGCACCACTGAAAAATATTTGTTAGAAAATCATTTATACAAATTCAAATAACATAATATCTAAATATCAATGAAGGGTCACATACATGTACACTCTAGTGCATGTAAGTCAAAGATACAACAAGAAAGAAATTTTAAATTACCAAATATGATAACATATCATAAAACTATATTCTACAGTAACACTGTTAAAAGGCAGAAAGGTAAAATATATTTCGATGAGTATGTTTGTTCTTTTGAACACATGCTCTTAATAGTTAAAATCAATGTCATTGAACTATATTCCTCAGTATATTCTACCTTCCAAGTGGCAGGAAGTTGACACGTCTTGCAAGTTCATCTAAACGCTGCGTGTCTCGCTGCAACATGGCACCATAGTTCATCAGCCAGTGGCTCCATCTGATGGGCTGAGCCCTCTGTAAATGCGTGTAGCCTGGCATAAGGACATCCATTTCTCTAAAGGTACAGTATGTTTACATATACAGTAAAACCTCTGCAGTGAACACCTATGGAGCCACAAAATGTGTCCACTGTAGATAAGTGTTCACTACAGAGGCAATTATATACAGAAGTCAATGGAGTAGTGCTGAGAAGGGGTGTTCACCAGACACAGGTGTTCAATATAGAAATTATCACTAAGTTTCACCGTAATAGCATTATTTTGAAGTTAGTTTGTCTGATGTCATGTTAAATCATAACTTCATATTCTATAATTTTGCCTGTTGTTTTCATACATGTTGCCTATTGTAAGAAATGTTATGAAACCCATGGCATTAGAAAATGTAATGGAGAGTCAGTCTCATCAAACACACAGATTTATCCCCATATGGGGGGGGGGGGATTTACACTATCATGTAATAGGAAAATTGTCTCCTGTAAGATGATGGGATTCAATCTAGCAATCATTGACACAAGAAGATAATGATACAAAAAACAATATTTTAGCAAGCAAGTTTAATCAAATATTTGCACGATCTACATATATCTTGCACCGATCAACTTGCACTTATTCTCAAAACATAAAATTTCATAAGTGTTTTGCAGTGTTGACTTACATTTTGGCTCTGTTAACAAACACATTTAAAAGCTCTATAACATAGGACTTCAAAGTTGCAAGGTTGTCTCTCAGCCAGAGTCTCATATCTGTGGCCACCTGGTCATTCCTACTCCTACCAGTGTGTAGTTTACCAGCAGGGGTCCCTATCAACTCCTAAAATACAAGGTTATTCAGTTGCTACAGTATATAGGGTTAGTTCAGTTGTTAAGTTGTTATAAAGGGGCAGTTTGGTTGCTCAGCTAATATACAGGGGCAGTTTGGTAGTTATTCGGCTGTGCATGACAAATGGAAATCAGGAAGTTGTTGGCTATTGAGGTGATTCATACATGGATAGTATGGTTACTTTATATTCAATGCTCCAATTGCTGACACAATCATTGTTTGGGAGTAATGCAGAAACCCTACAATTTTACAGTTATGGAGTTTCCTGAAATGTATTAACCCTTTCCCGACGTGAATATAAGAGGAAAATGTTGGCCCTGGTGACGGATAAGTAAGAGCAGTTTTTAGGGGAAAACTGAAAATTACCTATGCCCAGGGACCTATACCTTGAATTTTATCACTGAAATACATTTTTTAGTAAGGACTATCGTATTAGAACAACTTGTCAAAATTTGGTGTAAAAATACTGAATAGAACTGGAGATATTATCATTTCATCGATGTATATAAATAAAAATTATGGTGCCAAAAGGAGCCTATCGTCCTGAAAGGTATTACATAATAGGGCTCCATATGGAGCCCATCGTCGTGAAAGGGTTAAACATATGTTAAAACTTATACACTCTACTATACCAACCCCTAAAAATGCATAAGATAGTGTTTGTCCAATTGTTTACATGTAGTATATTTTTGAAAGTACCTTATTTACATCTAACCGTCATCCAATAAATCATTCATAAGGTAGCAGACACATAAAAAAGCCAAATGGGTTGCTCATGAACACCAAATGCAAGGTATAGTAGAGTTTAATATACTGCACCTTTAGTCTGCGTTCATTAGCAGTATGTATATCTTCATCGCCAGACTTGATCTGGAACGTCCCCTGTGACCACTCAGCATGTACTTTATCCAAGCCTTCTAGTATCTGATCTCTCTCTTCAGAAGTCACTAAACCAACTTTCTCAATAGCTTGTACATAGGCCTTGCTCCCCTAATAGTAGAAAAACAAATGATAAAAATTGTGAAAGATTCGTCAAAAGATTAGCCTTATTATCCCACGAATAAAAACTTTGTAAGACATTTGACTACATTCCATGCTGCAATCTCAATAGTTAGCCGGCCTGTAGCCAGTTTTTGCCAAAGGAGGGGGGGATTTCACTTATCAAAAAATCCTAGAGTTGTCCACATTTGACAATTTTGGCCCAAATCCTCTGACTATGGGCCGGTTAGCCCAATAGCTCAGGTTGTACAGAGAGGCCTAGATTAAGATAAAAAAATAGCTGAATGATACAGTATGCATTGTACAAATCCTTGGTTTCATTGTGTGTGTTAGAATATCCCGTGTATTGAAAAATATGTGTCAATAACTCTCAAATAAGTTAAGTTTCAAATTGTATATGCTTATGTTATATCGGTTGAAATTGACTTTAATCCTGTATAGATCACGACATGATCCACCATTCTTAAACAATGTTATATCTGCAATACAGTTTTAACTAGAAAAACAGCAACTCCACGGAGTAGCAAATCCCACCGAACAAAACATATTATGCTTATTATAGCTAGTGTAAATGTTGAAATGTTTGTGCACTTTGAGATAGAAGCATGAAATTTGGCACAAAGTTAGTTTATACCATTGTGAACTAGGCATCATCATATAAAATTTGAACCAAATCTGTTCACTGGTATATGAATTATCAAAGATTACGTTTTTTTTAAAATATGGGCCGCCATCTTGAAAATTATTTCTTGAACATAGCTACTGTGTCCCTAGGCATAATCATATAAAATTTCAATCAAATCTGTTCACTGGTATTTGAGTTATCAAAGATTACGTTTTTTTACGAAAAATTGCCGCCATTTTGAAATTAAGCCGCCATCTTGAAAATGTTTTGTCGAACATAGCTACTGTGTCCCTAATAATCATCATATAAAATTTGAACCAAATCCGTTCACTGGTATTTGAGTTATCAAAGATTACATATTTTTACGTAAAATGGCCGCCACTTTGAAATTAAGCGGCCATCTTGAAATATTTTTTTGTGCGAAACTCCTTTGTCCCTAGGCATAAGCATTTCAAATTTGAACCAAATCCGTTCACTGGTATATGAGTTATCAAAGATTACGTTTTTTAAGGAATTTGGACCGCCATCTTAAAATTTCTTGAACAGAGCTACTGTGTCCCTAGGCATAATCATATAAAATTTTAACCAAATCTGTTCACTGGTATTTGAGTTATCAAAGATTACGTTTTTTACGAAAAATTGCCGCCATTTTGAAATTAAGCGGCCATCTTAAAATGTTTTGTCGAACATAGCTACTGTGTCCCTAAGCATCATCATATAAAATTTGAACCAAATCCGTTCACTGGTATTTGAGTTATCAAAGATTACATATTTTTACGAAAAATGGCCGCCATTTTGAAATTAAGTGGCCATCTTGAAAATCTCTTTTTGTGCGAAACTCCTTTGTCACTAGGCATCAGCATATAAAATTTGAACCAAATCCGCAACTAGTATTTGAGTTATTAAAGATTACATTTTTTACGAAAAATGGTGGCCATTTTGAATTCAGTGGCCATATTGAAAATTCCTTCTCGAGCAGAGGTCCTACACCCATAAGGCATAAGCCTATAAAATTAAAAAAAAAAGACGGACGGACGGACGGACGAAAGGACGAACGGACGGATGGACGGCTTTCCTATATCCCTCTCGAACTTTGTTTGGTGGGATAATAAAAGTTTAACCTTAATATCTGCATCCCACATCCTCTTGTCATAGCTGATAGACGCGTTAAAGCTCTCCATGATGGGGTCTACAGCTCCCGTGAATCTCCCTCCCCATAGTTTGTTACCCTGCAAACATCAAGAGATGCATGTAAGTGGTCTTGCAAAAAAGGGATAAATGTCCTCACAAGCATTTGACTTAAACATTTGGTTAAAAGTATTTAACATTTCTGAAATTGGAAAATGAAAAGAAATTACAACATGAAAACATAACAATAACTGCTGATAAAAACAAAAATTTCCTTTTTAAAATGAACAAGTTTTTCTCTTAATAAAAACATTCCCCCAACAAAAGAAGTTTTCCCTATGTACAAAAGAATCATCAACCTCTACCATTTCTCTATTTCTCTAGCTTGTGTAATTGAACCAGTCATTCTATAATTTAGATTTCAATTTTCAAATATAACTGACAAATCGGAGATTTACCTCTTTTTCTTGCGCCATAATGACTTTTTAAGGTCAGTGAAAGCACCAGCTGATCAATGTCATCAAATAACACCTGAAATGAACCAATTATAACATTTTTAGATGATCATCATGAACTAATGAACAATACAGGTAATAAGTGACTGGTATGAGAAGTCCAATAATTGTAGTGACTACTTTGAATCTGAAAAATAAGTTACTGAAAGACAACATTGCAAGTTCTTTATATAATGACCAGAGGGTGCCTCTGTAACAAGCTAGATACCGACATGAAAAGGGAGTGTGCTAAATTCAATGCCCCAAGCAGGAACCAAACCCAAGACCTTCCAGACCTTCGGAGTCTGATCCTCTATTCCTGAAACATCGAGACTCAATAAATTTATTCCAATGTTATTACATTGTGGGACTTTACTGCATACCTCGAACAAATCACTTATTTTCAGGTTTTTAGATTCAAAGTTGTCACAGGGAGTTGTATCTATGGATTGGAGCCAACATTCCTCTGAAACGTGGACTTAATATTATCCAGGATGTGAATCAAGATCCGGGATCACTGACTCTTGTGGGGCTATTTAGCACTATTTAAAAGGGGTTCTGCAATTGCTTGATATTGCAATTGCTTGATATTGATATTGCAATTGGTCATGTTAATAGTGTACCAATATTCAACCTGAATATCAAAAATTTATTGTATTATCAGGGCTTGCATTAACTCTGTCACATACATGTTAAGGACACAAAAAAAATTTGGAAGACACAAAAATGGAAAATATTTCTGTTTTTGGTAATTTTTTAAGTCAATACTACAGCACTGGTTTTAACATTGTATCAGTTCAATGTTAACTTTGGACAAAAGAACATTGTGAGAGTCAGCTTGAACTCTTTAAGTTTGAGAGAGTCAAAGAAAATCAGCTGACAAAATTAACCTTAAGGTAGAGTTTCGGTGAAAAATATGTTTTAAAATAAAGTTATAATTCAAAACAGGCTTGAAATGGGAGACAAACCTTTTTTTTAAAAATTGCTTCCTTGAGACTTACAAATTTTCAAACCTTCATAAACTTGAAGAATCATTTACCATATTATCTTGACAACTGTGTTGAAACCATACCCATTTCATCCTTTTCTGTCAAAAGTATCAGACAATTTAATGGGGATTCTCTGTCATTCTAACTATTAAGAAAATGATCATGTTGATAACGTCGACACAATGGGCTGTTCTCTCATTGTCTTTTAATTATAATGCGAGTGAATCATCTTTATAAAATACCACTTCTCTAATATTAATGTACTTGTTTCAGAAACGTTCATTCATGATTTTATTTCATGGGCTTTCCGAAAAGAAACTTGTGACCATATATGGTATGGGGTCAACCCAGTTGTCCGAAACCCAGTTGTCCGAAACCCAGTTTTCCGAAACCCAGTTGTCCGAAACCCAGTTCTCCGAAAATTAGAGGATCTTATTTGAAAAATACAATTTTTTTAAACGAATCTCGTTGTCGCAACCTCTGCGAATCACAACATAACATTGGAATAACGTTGACATCATTGCAAAATTAGGCTAAATATGCTAAGTCAAGACGTTAATTGTTTAATGTTTAGCCTACGAAAGTTCATATACAGGTGATATAGATGTTCAAACAAACAAAGTTAAATTATGTTATTCTCATTGTAAAATGGCGTTTACACAACATACATAGATAGGGGTCTACAATTTTTAAACCAATTTTCTTTATGGCCCATGGGCCTTTTTTGAGAGGGAACAACATTTTTCCAATGGGTGATGAGCGTTCATAAAAGGAAAAATAGCTTTCCCAAGCCAGTGGGCATTTATTTAGTAAAGTTGACATGTACATCTTTTGAAACCAAAACTTATTCTTCATTTACGTACTCTGTTTGAGAAATAGAGATTAAATTAAAAGGATGAAGTGAGTACATGGCGAAAATAAAACTTCTTGCGAATGGGAGAACATCCATTTTGATACGAGGACAGCCTGCCTTCGTTTCCAGTTGATCCCAAGTGATTAAGTTAAGAATGTTTTATTCTTAAAGTACTAAGCCTATGCGTAAACTTATTTTATCTGTTTCAAAATGACTCATTTTATTTTACCTATATAAAAGAGATTGAAGAAGATAAGATAAACTGTTCCGTAATATATATTGTGTTTTGATAACCTTTTTTTAGAATCACAATGTAAAATAAATCCCCCGTTCCTGCCATTCTGGTAACGCGTGCAATGGATGCAATTCAAAGTGAGAGAGAGAGAGAGATCTATGAACATCAGAATGCGTCCATCCCATTAATTTGGCCAAATACATGGCATGAAACTGGCCTAAGCTTAGTACGTCTCCCCTTTAATTTCTCTGGTAAATTATGACTATATTTTTCGGAGTAATGGGTTTCGGACAAGTGGGTTTCGGACAACTGGGTTTCGGAGAACTGGGTTTCGGAGAACTGGGTTTCGGAGAACTGGGTTTCGGACAACTGGGGTGCACCCATATGGTATATATTAACAAAAACAAAAAATGGCTTACTGTCAATCAAGACGTGAGAAAACAATTTTCTGATTTGTTATTTTCTAACATATTCTCTCGCCGCATCACAGTAACAATGGGTCTTAATGAAATAAAGAAACTATAGATTTGAACAGCAATTAATTAGCATTAATATAAGATAAATACAGAAAGACTGAACAGTTTTGATTTTTTGTGAAAATGTTCGTGAAATAAATTTAACTGTACATGTATTTTCATTGGTCGTTTCGTTTGTTTAATTGTATCATATCATGTGAACATCTTTGCTCGTATCAATATCCAAGAGTGTATTGTGAGATCCCTACTATTTAGCCAATTATCCATCATTAAAACATTCCTGAGATGTTTCGTATGTCACAGAAAATATGGTATCCAAGATGTTCTGATATGCAATTATTGGGACTAAATATACTTTGGAAACTGAAGTCAGTCAGAAAATTGGCAAATTAAAGGTCATGTCACCAATTCTTGTCCTCTAGCGGGAGGTGACGGGAACTACAAATAAATATAAAGGACCCACGGTCCTGTGCTCACACAGTTAAGTTACAATGTAAGTGCATTATATTTGATTAATCAGTATCTGAAAGTTTGATTTGAGTACTTTTACATTAAGTCCCAATCACGCAAATCTCTTGAATATCCCGGGTCGTCCTGCAAATTTAGATGGATGTCCCGCAAAATCCCGCAAATTTATGGCACTTTGTCTAAAAAATCTGTCCCTCTATGAAGTCATTGGTGGTTAACCTGTTAACTGCGCCGCAATTAGGGTGTTTGTCCCTCGAATGGTCCCGCGAATTTGATAAAAAAAATTTGGCCAATTAGCGTAATCATGCAAATCCCTTAAATGACCCGCAAATTTAGTAGATGTCCCGCGAAATCCCACGAATTTAGTAGATGTCCTGCAAAATCCCGCTAATTTTGGGCACTGGGTCTAAGAAATCTGTCCCGCGAGAAAATCTTTGGGGGTTGACAGTACTGTAAATCATTAATTAAAACGGGACCGGCTCGGCTCCTTGATGAGATATTGCATGATTTCGTCAGGATTTTGTCTAAAATTAAAATAAAATGGCTCCAAGAGAAATCGCGATATTCGAAAACTGGGCGAAATGTCGTTAATGTCTGACATTAGTAACTGGCTATAAATTCTAAGTTAGCGATCCAGAAGATGTGAACTAATACATTGATCACTTCAGGCGCGTATCGTGGTCATTTTGCAAGGGTACGCCCCCGTATGTGGATGTGATTCGCCATCATACCCCATACGGCCTTGAAGAAGCGTACAAGAATGACGCAACTCTTTGAATCACGAAAAAAATTGAATCTTTGAATCACGAAAACAGTGAATGACAATGAGGTAATCGAGAACTTATTGTTAATACACTTATACAACAAAGGTTTACACATCATCAAAGAAAATAACAGTAAAATACTGAATTTCATGTTTTTTTCAAAATATTTTTTCAAATTCAAACAGTACGCCTGGGCGTATTTTGCGTACATGACGATACGCGCCTGCACTTCATGTGTGTTTTGGTGTGTTTTGGAATTTTTGGTGGGGTAATAAGACCAAAACTCGTAATCCAAATTGTGATGTGGAAAAATGGCGTATATTTGATTTCAAATTTTATGATTACAACATGACCAGTTAAACATGCAGGAATTTATCTTTGGACGAAGGCCACAATACGATACAATGGCCTTAGAAGAAGGTATTCTAACTCGAGTAAACTGTATCATGTTCAACGATGGTGGGTAAGTGTGTATGAGGTGTAGGAGGTTTTTATACAAAGCCCTGGAAGTTGGAGAAAAACACTTCACAAGACAGTATATTTGAACGTTCCGTCAGCTGGCTTTTAAGCCAGCTGTGTTCAGTAACGTGTCGGTATTGTGAAACGAAAGTGAGAAAGTTGTCTCTAAAGTTGTTTTTTGACTGTACTTACGTGTTCTTCTGGAAGCACGGTGAACAAGCGTGTCAATTTTCCTGCAAGACAAAAGAGACGGTTCAAATTCACAGGAATAAGATATCTGCCAATCACCAGAGAAACTGCAACAACTGCAACTTCAACTTGAGACTGAGAGTCATAAAGTTTTTGGACCAAGTTTTTAATGACCTTGAGGAAGAACCTGTTAATTTTATCCTTGCTTTATGTCATTTATGAATCCTCTGACCTTGTTCAAATACTCCTAAATCATCAACTATTTAATCTCACAAAACCCGTACTTCTGTGCGTAAAATACCTTCAATATTTGTAATTAATTCCTTAATTACATTACATTACATATTACATATATTGACAGGTTCCTCGAGGCTTCAAACGTGAAGTTGAACGAGAGTACTAAAACACACCTCGGTGTTTACCGGGGCACTTGCCAAGGATAGACAGGCATTAAAAAAGGCCTAAAATAGACCCAGGGGCCTAGGAAGGTGAAAATTCAACGCTACGCCAAAAATATGAAACAATTGTGTCAAGTCTTTTATATCAAAACGCATTTTTTATGCTCGTAAAACGTCATTATGGCAATACCTTTAGTTAATTCTCATCTAAGGCCCAGGAATACGTTAAAAAGGCTTTTGTATAAAAAACCTCCTACCTCATACCCACCTACCCACCTACTGTACGTGGAACATGATGCAGTCATTGAAGGGTTCAATTTCAAGATCATTAAATCTCAAAATAGCTCAAATTATTAACATAGTCTACATTTCCGGCTTTATTTTATGACTAGACAAATGGCATCTCCATAAATAAAGGCATATGGCCTTGCATTTTAATGTGTAATGACCCGAGTGCGCCCTAGGGGAATAAATTACTGACGACCGCGAGCATAGGTCCAACAAGCCAGATAAGGAAATTGAAAGAAAGTGTGCTAAATTCGATGTCCCGAGTGGGAATCGAACCCAGGCGGGGATGAAGTAGCAACTTGCTATTGAATGAATATTTGTCCATCTACTCCCTTACCATTCTTAGTAACTTAAGAGTCATTATTCTTAATTACTTAGGATCAGTTTGCAGAACATGGCGTAGAATAATGGAAATAACGTCACAACGTTTGCGCGTAAATCGACATTTCATGGTCCAAAGATTTCAATGGAGAGCAGTCTTCATCAAAATTTAAAATCTTAATAACTTTTTAGCAAATCATTTATTTTCTTAGGATTCAACGGATCCTTGTTAGACCCAACGAAGTGTTCATTTTGATATATAAAAAAGCAAAATCCATCCACAGATCTTTCGGCCTTTTAATGATTTAATTTTCGGGATATTTTGCTAAAATCCCCCATTGACCGCCATTATAAACTTTGAAAAAACCCAAATCCTCATCATTTCATATCATTCGTGAAGTGATCTAAACAACTCCAATCGCTTAGGATTCAACGGATTCTAAGAGATCAAAGCTAATACAATATGGTGACAACCCCCGTTTCAATATTTGCCGCATAATCTTTCGGCCTCTTAGGTTATAAATTTGTCAATATTTTGATTTTCGACCATTAATGACGTACTTGGATCCGAGATTCATTGTCCCGGGATTCATGACGCTATTTCCATTATTCTACGCCATGTTCGACGATTCTGATGATGACTTTAACTATGGAATAAAAAGAACATCCTATGATTTACTCGTGATATGATTTTAATCCACTCATGGATATTGATATCTGCACTCTCTCGCTACGCTCGCTCGTGCAGATATCATATCCATTCGTGGATAAAAATCATATCACTCATAAATCATAGGATATATACAGAATATCACATTATTTTGAGTGATATCATTTTTTTCAACACGAGTGAGCGAAGCGAATGAGTGTTGATATTTGATATCTACGAGGCGATAATATATCACGAGAAATTATGTGATATTGGGTTTATCCCATGATTACAATCACATTGTGATGTTCTGATCCAATTTCCAGGACATTGGCAGACAATATAAACTAGAAATTAGAATACCAATTGAACATAATATGCACTACTTTCTGTACATGATATAGTTCGTCATAAATACCATTTTAATCGTTAGTTAGCAGCGTTCTAATCAAATTATATACACAACCGTAATTCAATACACCAATGAAACTTAAAAAGAATAAATTAACGGACCTATTTTCTCAAAAGAGAATAAATTATCTGACCTAATTTCCAACATTATTGTGGCGCGAAATGCAAATGTGATATCACACGGATATGCGTGAGATAAACGATATCACACGCATATGAGTTTGATAAACGATTTTCTGGAAAATATAACACGGATTTCAATAATATCAGAAATATCTATAGCCGTTATTGTACAGATAACACATTAATCGTGGGATAACCTCTATTTATCAAACTCATATGCGTGTGATATCGTTTATCTCACGCATATCCGTGTGATATCACATTTGCATTTCGCGCCACAATATTGTTGGAAATTAGGTCAGATAATTTATTCTCTTTAAGTTTCATTGGTGTATTGACTTACGATTGTGTATATAATTTGATAAGAAGGCTGCTAAATAACGATTAAAAATGGTATTTATGACGAACTATATCATGTACAGAAAGTAGTGCATATTACTGCGCAGTGAGTAAAGTACAAATCAAAATGGCTGACGAAGAATTGGCGAATTTCGACATTCACATGGGGAACTCTGAAGTTTCCGATGAAAATCAAGAGATTGATAACAGTGAGTTTGACAGATTCGGGAATGAGGATGTCTATGCATTTATTGCCAATCAAAATAACAAAAACACATTGCGAAAAACAGCGAGAGATATGAAAATACTTCGTGAATTCCTGAAAAAGAAAGCAGAAGACAGAGACATTCTCGATATATATCCTGAGACTGAGAGACTTGATGAGTATTTGGCTGATTTTTAGTCAATGTACGTAAGAAAGACGGAGGCGAGAATGAGCCTTCAAGTATACGGCAAATGATGGCTAGTGTTGACCGCTATCTGAAACAAGTATTGTAGTTTAGCAATGTACGTAAGATAGACGGATGCGAGAATGAGCCTTCAAGTATACGGCAAATGATGGCTAGTGTTTATTTCTGAAATTCAATTGATAGGCCTATTCTAATTTCTAGTTTATATTACCCGGAAATTGGATCTTAACATCACAAGGTGATTGTAATCATGGGATATACCTAATATCACATAATTTCTCGTGATATCATTTTATCGCTTCCTGGTCATCTCAACCCCAAGTCAACTTAACCCAGTAAAACTCAACCCCAAGTAAAGTCAGCCCCAGTAAAACTCAACCCCAAGTCAACTCAACCCTGTAAAACTCAACCCCAGTAAAACTCAACCCTTATATTTCTATATTTTGATTTACATTCTTAGACCACTGCCTTTTTAGATTATAGTTAATAATGAGTTTATCTTCAAAATGTCAACACAGTGGTACCAATGGGATTAAAATATGGGTCATTTTATTAATCTTGCAAGTACATTTAATTTTTGTAACTCGTGATTATTTGGAAAACTGGAACATCACCATTGCTTTCCAGGGGCATAGCCAGCTTTCAGTTAGGAGGGATGCGATCACCCCAAAAATCAGGTTTTCAGTCCGGGGGTGCCGATCGTGGCATAAGTGAGCCAAAAAAGATATGTTTTGACAAAAAAATGATGCAACTTCCTTCAAAATTGGGGGAAGGGTGTATGCGCACCCCTCCTGGCTACGCCTTTATGCTTTCAGTCTTTTAATTAGTGAATGTTAATGATTTTGTAAATTCATGTTGATATAAATAAAAAGTTATATTACATCGTTGATTATTTCTAAATTATCTAAAATTTGATTTCAAAAGATTTTTTAAATTAAATAATAGTGACAACTTGATGAATTATCCCTGAGCTTAACCGTTTTTTTTAATACTTTTACAACTTTCTATTCAAAGTATTATGCAAAATGCTAGATTTTCAGAAATGAATGACTTAAATTATTCATCATAAAAAAATTAAATTAGACATTGCACAAATGAATAGGGTTGAGTTTTACTGGGGTTGAGTTTTACAGGGTTGAGTTGACTTGGGGTTGAGTTGGACTGGGTTGAGATGACTTGGGGTTGAGATGACCTGTCACCATTTTATCGCCTCGTAGATATAAAATATCAACACTCATTTGCTTCGCTTACTCGTGTTGATATTTGATATCAACTCGGCGATAAAAATGATATCACTCAAAATGATGTGATATTCTGTATATATTGCCCTTTGAAATGACGTTATTGTACTATTGTTCTGTCTGCATGAGGTGATGTACTCTTCAAGTACTAAAAACTAAAGGAGACCGAATATTGAAGACATTGATTTCAGCGAATGGTGGTGGAGACATTGATCAGCAGTAGACTGATGAATGCAGCAATTATTAGCCACTTAATCTATCATGGACCTCGTTACCAGTTATGCCTGGGTCACATATGCTCCGATCCATCGGCAGGCGCCCGCCCGATTGAGTGTTTTGTTCAATATTGTATTCAATTTTGAACAAAATACTCAATCGGCCGGGCGCCGTAGTGAAAATCGGAGCATATGTGACCAAGGCATAACATATCAAAATTGACAAACCAAGTCCTGGTTAATAATAAATGCACCATTTGAATCTTTGTGCGAGACCCTCCACCAGGAACAAAAAATATTGGCCTGTTAAATTCTCCATCTTGAGTCAAAAGGACAATGCGAAGCATGCCATAGATTTCAAAGATATGAATGGTGCATTAATCTCGATCTTTTTCCATCTTGCATCATTCACCAAACAGTAAGAAAAGCTAACAGGATATATAATTCCATTGCAATTTATTTTCATCGGAGACAAACATCACTCCACCAATATGCATATACTTATCATTATTTCAACCTTTTTTTGCCCGGGGGTCAATTTGGGTAGGTACATGTATGTGCAGCACGTTCAATTTTGGCTTTGAGCATTAAACATGGAAATTGGCCAATCTGCAAAAAAAACATGGAAAATTGTTTTAGAAAGTACCCTTTTTAAGTCAAAATTCAGTTTTTCTACAGAAAATTGTATTAAATTCATTAAATCAGATGCTGAAGCCTGGAACAAATCACTAGAAAAGTTGATTTTAGTCATTTATTTGTCTCAGAGGAATTAAACATGGAAACCTTCAATCTTGAGAGGAAATTGACATGGAAAATGCTCAAAAGGGGGTCTTTTGGGCGGCACATAGGTATTAAGAAGTATATTGGAGTAGAACCCCCGGGCTTTTATGGTGCCTTTTGCAATTGAGTTCCTCATTAAAATCTGTTCTTTTACTATCATATTAGGTAGTATTTAGTCTATTGATAAAAATGTATTTTATCTACATTGTATAACCTGGTAATTGATTCTAATATATACATGTTCCTGGCTATACCTTCATAGAGAAGATCATGATCATCTATGATCTAATGAAATACATCAAGCACATTTGAAAAGCTTCATTACAAAATCATATACAAATGAATGATAGGGATGCCTATAGAAAGCCTTTTAACTGATTACAGATGAGTGTTTTTGTTAATTAATTACAGGAAGTATTTGAATGTAACATTAAATTCATATGCTAATTTAACTAGATTCTGCCTAAACACATGCATGATACATGTATGTGTTTTAGATGGCTAAAGCTGTAATTTTGATAAAAATCAAGCTAAATAATTGATTACGGATGTGACTGGTTTCATTATTTGAACCAAAAAATATTTTTTGAGTGCTAACAGAAATATATATTGCATAGGGAACACCATCAATCTTCTATTTTTCAAATCTTTAATCATTTATTGATTTATTGATGTGAAAACTGTTGCATAAATCCTTTCAAAGGCTGATCTTTTCGACCGTAACGATCATCATTGCTAATGCCAAAATTGCATAACAAAAAAGTGTGACATTTACAACATACCCAATATCTGGTTTAATCCTGACTTGAATCATTTGATTGCAATCATAATACTTGGAACTAAATTACCTTTCAGAAAAGTACATTGTTTTCAGAAACTTTTTTGTTTATTAAACTTCAATATCTTATCCTTCTTCTGAGAATACAAAAATATCAATTTGTATCACAATTAATGAAGAATATTGGCATCAAAGACAGTGCATACCACTTCGTCAGAATTGAAAAAAAAATCAATGGCAAATATTAAATGAATTGTTTATACAAAAGGTTTGAAACATATCCTCCAAAACATTGCTTACTTTCTTTGTATAGACATTGAATGGTATTTCTGGATAAGTGAATTGGTGTTTATCTGGGTAATCAAGGGATTATAGTCATTCAAAGTTACTGAGCATCCAGTTTTGAGACTTCAATTGTGTTGGTGAAGTTACACATATTTCAGTCAAATTCATGCTGAGCACAACATTTAGGTTTCAATTTTATAATCTCTATACATGACCCTGGTGATGAAGAGTCAGAATCAGTCAAAAAACCTAAACCGGAAAACTGTGCTCATTGTGAAAACTAAAAGTGAAGCAACTTTTTTCTGATATTTTTCTTACATCAAATGGCAGCCATCTTGTTTTTCCCCCTTCAAATTAAATTGGCGGGAAATTCAAAAATTTGAAAAAAATTTTAATCCTTAAATATATTTCAAAAATATGATTTTCTTTTAAATTCTTCAAGGGTCTTAAGTTCTTCTTTGTAAGTCATACATGTTGCCATTGGTGTTTTTTTCTATGATAATGACTACTTTTTTTTGTTAAGATACTTATTCTGACTCTCAGCAGGGGGTTAATTATGCATCAAAACTCTTGAAAAAGTAAATATACTTATCAAATATAACTAGGGCAGTAATAAAAAACATATTTCATATACATTTGACTGAGGGACCAAAAGGGCATATACCCAGACACATCCTTTGCATCGCAACATCAGTTTTGTGAAAATATGGCTTTTTTCATGCTTTAACTGTTTTGAACCGAAAGTCCAATTTGTTTCGAGTTTTCAGCATTTCTTCATTACTTCATCTTTATGAGGTGGTAGAAATATGTAATTAATAGATCATGTTACTTTTAAAGATTTGCTTTCGTAACGATATTGGACAAAAGTGCGCAGAATACTGTGATATGGCTGATAACGAGAGACTCATAGGACTCTGCATGTAACCATCGTAAGCAATAAAGTATAAAAAGTATTAATACTAGAGAGCTGTTGATATAAGTCTCACTTTACTTAATTTTTGAGTGACATATATACCAGAAATGATGATGCTAGTTTATAGTTCTGATAAATGTTCCTGTTCCAAATTCTCCACTAAAGTCATCTTATTTGTCTTGATAGTGGTGTATTGTCAACAACGAATTGTGGTTAACTCTCCTCCTACAATGCACTGCATATAAGGTGCAGCATTCATCATCGCAACCTGATACACAAGTTCATTGTTCCTGAAATCTGCAACATTTGTGCATAGTTTGCACCACTAGCCCTTTTGTAGCGTGAAAAATGTTGCTCCACCCTATCCTGGCAGAGGAGTTTCTCACTCAGAATATATTGCACTTCCGGCTCTTCGAAAAATGTTGGCACCATTTCCACCAATGAACGCACTGGAAGAATAACTAGACTTTGGAAATTGAACGAAGTTCAATTTCAGACTCCAGATTTAGACCTTTTTTAGCCGAGTCATCCAAAATAAGCCGAGTCATCCAGAATAAGCTGAGTCATCCAGAAAAAGATGGATGGATAAAATAGGAAGGTAGGATAGGATAGAATAGGAAGGAACGATAGGATAGAATAAGAAAGAAGGATAGGATAGAACAGAATAGGAAGAAAGGATATGATAGGAGAGGATAGGAAGGATAGGATAGAACAGAATAGGAAGAAAGGATATGATAGGAGAGGATAGGAAGGATAGGAAGGAGAAAAGATACGAAGGAAGGATAGATAGGAAGGATAGGATAAGATCAGATAGGAAGGATGGATGAATTTTTCAATATTTTCTTCTCTACTCTTGACTTTCTATCAGGATGCCATCAGATCGATTCTCCGAAATTTCAAAACGACATAACTTCCGAACCGGAAGTTGGATCGAAATTTGATTTAAAGATTCGGATTCCTGACAAAATTCTACCCCTTATTCATAACTCATATGTTAAATTTGGCGAATTTTTATTTTGACCTACTTTTCGGACACGCCATAACTTCCGAACCGGAAGTCGAATCGAAATTTTGTTTGCAGATTCGGATTCCTGACAAAATTCTACCCCTAATTCATAACTCATACGTTAAATTTGGAGAACTTTTTATTTTGACCTACTTTTCGGACACCATATCTCAAAAGTGGGTCAAAATACTTTCTGACGGCAAAAGGCTAACACTATTAGCAGACTCTTGGCTACATGTCTACACAATTTCGAAGAATATAATTGAAGTGTAGTGTCAGAATCACAAAAATAAGGAAAACCTTTGAATTTGACCTAGATTTTGACCTAGGAATTTTGGTGTCCAAATTCTGAAGCTAGATGGCTTTTGAGGTCCCCTTCTTTTGAAGCCTTTCATTTAATTAAGCTGAACTCAGTCTATATTTCATATTTTTCACTTCAAAAAAATCTTTTTTCCCATTGACTTAACATGGGCACAAAATTTAGCGATTTTTGAGTTTTTAAAACGCCACAACTTCGAAACCAGAAGTCGGATCGAAATTTGGTTTGCAGATTCGGATTCCTGACAAAATTCTACCCCTAATTCATAACTCATACATTGAATTTGGAGCACGTTTTGGTGTGACCTACTTTCTGGACATCATATCTCAAAATCGTTTTCCTACTTTTTTATGAGGAACACAATGAAAAAAACCTGGATCGAAAATATTGGAGGACGACTGAGAAAATTGAAAAAAGTGACAAAGTACTGGATTTGACCTAGTTCTCGACCTTTGACCTAGATAAAAAATTGACCCAATTTCCCAGAAACTAGATACTGAACCTAAATTGACCATATACAGGACTTGACTCAATGTCTTCTAGTTAAGGAGAAAACGTTGGTAGAAGAATAATAAGAATAAGAATAAAGAAGAAGAATACTGGCAAAAACAATAGACTCCAGATTGACATCTGGAGTCTAATAAATACGTGTTTCTATTAATTCAGAGAGAATGAGTACAGTGGAACAGTAGAAACTATGTAAGTGGACATAAACATTGAATACATTAACAATCATGGAATAAATAGGCAATGGGACCTTAAAAACACTGTTACACTTGTGATGTGTTCCACTCAGCAGGTTCTACTGTTATCATAACAAAAAAGTATTGCATCTTATAACTGACTAAGTCCCATAAAGCACACATAAAACAAATTAATTTTTATATTAATTCTATATTTACTGCATATTTAATAAATGCAGCACTTGAATGCAACATCTTACCTGTAATAATCCATCCTTCGAATGTCTCCCAACCGAGGTTTAATTTGTTCTTTTCCTCTTTAGAAAGATTAGGAGTTGCTTGAACTTCTCCACTCCAACTGCCAAGCCAGCCTAAGAACACCACAGTCAGCCACTAGAACAAAGTTGATTAGCCAAATATTACAGATTTATATTTTTCCATAGATCATGTATACATATTGTCAAGGTTCATCATGGATCATTTGCAAAGTCGTTCACACCAAAAAATGAAGAGTTTTCTGTGCAGATCTGTAATTGAGTGCAGCGAGAAAAAATATTTGCAAGACATACTGAACTGATTGTGCGTTACATTGTACCTTTATCAAGATGGTATGTAGATACAAATGCTGCAGACAGGTAACACAAATTGTAGATTCTCAATGGTTTTCTTTTTGTTCTGTTTTCTCCAAGGTATGTGTAAGAAAAATGCTCCTGAAAATACATTTAAGGAAAACATTAGCGATGATTCAATTATCATGAAAGAAAACCCCAAATGCAAGCCCACAATTTTAACAGGAATACCTTCAAATTGAATTTAATACTACACCCAAAATAAATTCCCCTTCAACTTAGCTAAAATGAACTCAGGACTTCAGACCTTAAACAATTTAGATCTTGAGTGTACAAAAAGTGAATTTTAAAATTGAATCATTGCTGAGTAAGTGTTGGTCAACGAAATACAATACAAACCTATACAATTCAATGCAATACAATACTAAGCACTAGATCCATGATCTTGGCCATCTGGTTCGTTGGTTGTCTGATTCGTAGGTTGTTTGGCTCTTTGGACGGGGTGTTGGTTAGTTGGTTGATTTATTAGTTAATTGGTTGGTTTTAACCAATAGGGTGGTCTGGTGGTTGTCTGGTTGGTTAGTAAGTAAGTTGGTTGGTTAGATAAAGCCTATTGGGTCATTGGTTGGTCGGTTGGATGTCCAGTTGGTTGGTTGGTTGGATGTCCAGTTGGTCGGTTGGATGTCCAGTTGGTTGGTTGGTTGGATGTCCAGTTGGTTGGTTGGTTGGATGTCCAGTTGGTCGGTTGGATGTCCAGTTGGTTGGTTGGTTGTCGTTCCACTCCCAGCTCAAGATTTATATCATCAAGTCAACTAACTGCTTGGGCAGATGTAACAGATATAACTGTAGGAAGATTGGAGTAGTGGAGTATGTGTATATTCTTTAAGAATAAATTGAAATGTGGTGTTTCGTTTTTTCAAAGCAGTTGCCATCTTGACTTGGCCCAATGTGAAGTAGGAATGATTCAGGCAACTATCACAGACCACGTGTGAAAATAATGAAACATGGCTTCATGGTACATTTTGTGTTACAGTACCTTTAACAAGATGGTATGTAGATATAAATGCTGCAGATAGGTAGCACAAATTGCAGATTCTCTGTGGTTTTCCTTTTGTGTTTCTTTTTGTTCTCTCCAAGGCAAGAGGTATGTAGATAAAATGCTGCAGATAGGTAGCACACATTGTAGATTCTCTGTGGTTTTCCCTTTGTGGTTCTTTTTGTTCTCTCCAAGGCAAGAGGTATGTAGATCACAAATGCTGCAGGTAGGTAGCACAAATTGTAGATTCTCTGTGGTTTTCCCTTTCTGGTTCTTTTTGTTCTCTCCAAGGCAAGAGGACTGCACCTGAAAGTACATTTAAGGAAAAGATCAGCGATGGTTCAATTAAAAAGAAAGAAACCCCGAAACTAAGCCCACAATTTTAACATGAAAACCCAAAAGAAAAGACCCTTCAATCTACAACTGTAGCTAAAATGAACACAAGACTTCAGACCTTCAAAATTTAGATCTGGAGTAGTACTTGAAGTCAACTTTAAAATTGAATCATTAGTGAGTAAGTAGTGGTCAACGAAATACAATACAATACAAAATAAAACAATACAAAACTATACAATACAATACAATACAATACAATACTAAGCACTAGATCCATGATCTTGGTCATCTGGTTCGTTGCTTGTCTGGTTCGTTGCTTGTCTGGTTCGTTGGTTGTTTGGTTCGTTGGATGGAGTGTTGATTAGTTTGTTGATTAATTAGTTAGTTGGTTGGTTAGTTTTAACCTATTGGGTGGTCTGGTGGTTGTCTGGTTGGTTAGTTGGTTGGTTAGTAAGTAAGTTAGTTAATAGATTAAGCCTATTGTGTCATTGGTTGGTCGGTTGGATGTTCGGTAAGTTGGTTGGTTGGTTGTCTGGTTGGTTGTCTGGTTGTTTGACTTCCCCCCAAGAAAAACTAGAATAGTACTGGGAGCAGCCCCCTGCTAATGGGATGCAACTGATTGCAAGAGATAAAAACTGGTCAAAAGCGACATCTACAGTAAGTCCTTGAAACTCAACCTAGTCTCCTAATGGAGACAAATGTGATTTCAACAGGACTGTCTTTCTGCAGGAAAACTGGAAAACTGAAAAACTACTGGGAGTTCCCCCCTGCTAATGGGATGCAACTGATTGCAAGAGATAATACTGGTCAAAATGCACCATCTGTGCTACAAATAGATAAAACATGTTGTAGTAGTTGTTATTTTACATAAAACTTTACATAAAACCTTTAAATAAAACTTTACACTATACTTTACACTACACTACTAAAAATTTACAGAATATTACAAAAGATAAAATTTATTTCTCCCAATTTGATATAAACCAGTAGACTTCCATATTTTTGATTTTGAAACATGAACTCTATCTAGGAAACCCAACCACCCCCCTCCCACTTTACCTTAGAGTCCAAGTTTCTCCACCAAAAATATGGGTCGGCCAACAAAAGTCCACAAGTAAATATCAAACTGGGAGGCGCCCCCCCATCCCTATGCAAAACCAGGAAGGAATACTTAACTTAGGTAGCAGGAACGCAGCTGTTGTCTCGGTTGTGTCGTTGGTCATCGGGCTCCTCATCTCCAAGCTGAAAGGGAACCTGAAAACAGAGGAACTAACCTGTTGTAATAATTGAATAGAAAAAAAAATGTACTTACTTTGGTGCTTTGGTGACAGGAACACGAACACCTCTCGCCCATGATACTGTTTACGTGGACCGGACCTGATGGCTCAAAGTTGTCGAAAGACTGATCCAGCTATCGCCCTAACTTGGTGTGTTTGCTGCATCTCTCTCATAGTTGTACCTGAAAGATACAAGATAAGAAAATAAAAAATACAAGGATGCAACTTGGTCGAGTCACTTCCAATACAAGCGGAGGAGGGAATGCAAAGACATTCCTTTCATTGACTCTAGTAAATCTGTCATAGCCTTATACCCCTCCTGGCTCAAGATTTATATCATCAAGTCAACTAACTGCTTGGGCAGATGTAACTCTGTAGGAAGAATGGAATAGTTGAGCATATGTATATTCTTTAAGAACACAGACCACATGTGAAAATAATGAAACATGGCTTCATGGTACATCTGTACATTAAGTGAAATCAAGGCAGTCCTCTTTTAGTGTATTTCTAAGAAAAAATGTTTGCCAAACATACATGTGCCAACAATGGGATTAGAATCCCAACAATTGAAAAATGTGTCGTTGTGGAATAACTGTACTGAACCAGAGAGCAAAATCATCAAATGATAGAACTGATTATGTGTTACAGTACCTTTAACAAGATGGTATGTAGATATAAATGCTGCAGATAGGTAGCACAAATTGCACATTCTCTGTGGTTTTCCTTTTGTGTTTCTTTTTGTTCTCTCCAAGGCAAGAGGTATGTAGATCACAAATGCTGCAGGTAGGTAGCACAAATTGTAGATTCTCTGTGGTTTTCCCTTTGTGGTTCTTTCTGTTCTCTCCAAGGCAAGAGGACTGCACCTGAAAGTACATTTAAGGAAAAGATCAGCGATGGTTCAATTAAAAAGAAAGAAACCCCGAAACTAAGCCCACAATTTTAACATGAAAACCCAAAAGAAAAGACCCTTAAATCTACAACTGTAGCTAAAATGAACACAAGACTTCAGACCTTCAAAATTTAGATCTGGAGTAGTACTTGAAGTCAACTTTAAAATTGAATCATTACTGAGTAAGTACTGGTCAACGAAATACAATACAATACAAAACAAAACAATACAAAACTATACAATACAATACAATACAATACTAAGCACTAGATCCATGATCTTGGTCATCTGGTTCGTTGCTTGTCTGGTTCGTTGCTTGTCTGGTTCGTTGGTTGTTTGGTTCGTTGGATGGAGTGTTGATTAGTTTGTTGATTAATTAGTTAGTTGGTTGGTTAGTTTTAACCTATTGGGTGGTCTGGTGGTTGTCTGGTTGGTTAGTTGGTTGGTTAGTAAGTAAGTTAGTTAATAGATTAAGCCTATTGTGTCATTGGTTGGTCGGTTGGATGTTCGGTAAGTTGGTTGGTTGGTTGTCTGGTTGGTTGTCTGGTTGTTTGACTTCCCCCCAAGAAAAACTAGAATAGTACTGGGAGCAGCCCCCTGCTAATGGGATGCAACTGATTGCAAGAGATAAAAACTGGTCAAAAGCGACATCTACAGTAAGTCCTTGAAACTCAACCTAGTCTCCTAATGGAGACAAATGTGATTTCAACAGGACTGTCTTTCTGCAGGAAAACTGAAAAACTACTGGGAGTTCCCCCCCCCCTGCTAATGGGATGCAACTGATTGCAAGAGATAATACTGGTCAAAATGCGACATCTACTGTAAGTCCTTGAAACTCAACCTAGTCTCCTAATGGAGACAAATGTGATTTCAACAGGACTGTCTTTCTGCAGGAAAACTGAAAAACTACTGGGAGTCCCCCCCCTGCTAATGGGATGCAACTGATTGCAAGAGATAATACTGGTCAAAATGCGACATCTACTGTAAGTCCTTGAAACTCAACCTAGTCCCCTAATGGAGACAAATGTGATTTCAACAGGACTGTCTTTCCGCAGGAAAACTGGAAGAGTACTGGGAGTCCCCCCCCCTGCTAATGGGATGCAATTGATTGCAAGAGATAAAAACTGGTCAGAGCGACATGTACGGTAGGTCCTTGAAACTCAACCTAGTCCCCTAATGGAGACAAATGTGATTTCAACAGGACCGTCCTTCCGCACGAAAACTGGAATAGTACTGGGAGTTCCCCCCCCCCCTGCTAATGGGATGCAACTGATTGCAAGAGATGAAAACTGGTCAAAAGAGACATCTACGGTAAGTCCTTGAAATTCAACCTAGTCCCCTAATGGAGACAAATGTGATTTCAACAGGACTGTCTTTCCGCAGGAAAACTGGAAGAGTACTGGGAGTCCCCCCCCCCCTGCTAATGGGGTGCAATTGATTGCAAGAGATAAAAACTGGTCAGAGGGACATGTACGGTAGGTCCTTGAAACTCAACCTAGTCCCCTAATGGAGACAAATGTGATTTCAACAGGACTGTTATTCCGCAGGAAAACTGGAATAGTACTGGGAGTTCCCCCCCCTGCTAATGGGATGCAACTGATTGCAAGAGATGAAAACTGGTCAAAAGCGACATCTACGGTAAGTCCTGGAAACTTGACCTAGTCCCCTCGTGGAAAAAATGTGATTCCAACAGGACCGTCTTTTCGCAGGGACTTCACCATCTGTGCTACAAATAGATAAAACATGTTGTAGTAGTTGTTATTTTACATAAAACTTTACATAAAAACTTTAAATAAAACTTTACACTATACTTTACACTACACTACTAAAAATTTACAGAATATTACAAAAGATAAAATTTATTTCTCCCAATTTGATATAAACCAGTAGACTTCCATATTTTTGATTTTGAAACATGAACTCTATCCCCCCGGAAACCCAACCACCCCCCTCCCACTTTACCTTAGAGTCCAAGTTTCTCCACCAAAAATATGGGTCGGCCAACAAAAGTCCACAAGTAAATATCAAACTGGGAGGCACCCCCCATCCCTATGCAAAACCAGGAAGGAATACTTAACTTAGGTAGCAGGAACGCAGCTGTTGTCTCGGTTGTGTCGTTGGTCATCGGGCTCCTCATCTCCAAGCTGAAAGGGAACCTGAAAACAGAGGAACTAACCTGTTGTAATAATTGAATAGAAAAAAAAATGTACTTACTTTGGTGCTTTGGTGACAGGAACACGAACACCTCTCGCCCATGATACTGTTTACGTGGACCGGACCTGATGGCTCAAAGTTGTCGAAAGACTGATCCAGCTATCGCCCTAACTTGGTGTGTTTGCTGCATCTCTCTCATAGTTGTACCTGAAAGATACAAGATAAGAAAATGAAAAATACAAGGATGCAACTTGGTCGAGTCACTTCCAATGCAAGCAGAGGAGGGAATGCAAAGACATTCCTTTCATTGACTCTAGTAAATCTGTCATAGCCTTATACCCCTCCTGGCTCAAGATTTATATCATCAAGTCAACTAACTGCTTGGGCAGATGTAACTCTGTAGGAAGAATGGAATAGTTGAGCATATGTATATTCTTTAAGAACACAGACCACATGTGAAAATAATGAAACATGGCTTCATGGTACATCTGTACATTAGGTGAAATCAAGGCAGTCCTTTTTTAGTGTATTTCTAAGAAAAAATGTTTGCCAAACATACATGTGCCAACAATGGGATTAGAATCCCAACAATTGAAAAATGTGTCGTTGTGGAATAACTGTACTGAACCAGAGAGCAAAATCATCAAATGATAGAACTGATTATGTGTTACAGTACCTTTAACAAGATGGTATGTAGATATAAATGCTGCAGATAGGTAGCACAAATTGCACATTCTCTGTGGTTTTCCTTTTGTGTTTCTTTTTGTTCTCTCCAAGGCAAGAGGTATGTAGATCACAAATGCTGCAGGTAGGTAGCACAAATTGTAGATTCTCTGTGGTTTTCCCTTTGTGGTTCTTTCTGTTCTCTCCAAGGCAAGAGGACTGCACCTGAAAGTACATTTAAGGAAAAGATCAGCGATGGTTCAATTAAAAAGAAAGAAAACCCGAAACTAAGCCCACAATTTTAACATGAAAACCCAAAAGAAAAGACCCTTCAATCTACAACTGTAGCTAAAATGAACACAAGACTTCAGACCTTCAAAATTTAGATCTGGAGTAGTACTTGAAGTCAACTTTAAAATTGAATCATTACTGAGTAAGTACTGGTCAACGAAATACAATACAATACAAAACAAAACAATACAAAACTATACAATACAATACAATACAATACAATACAATACAATACTAAGCACTAGATCCATGATCTTGGTCATCTGGTTCGTTGCTCGTCTGGTTCGTTGCTTGTCTGGTTCGTTGCTTGTCTGGTTCGTTGGTTGTTTGGTTCGTTGGATGGAGTGTTGATTAGTTTGTTGATTAATTAGTTAGTTGGTTGGTTAGTTTTAACCTATTGGGTGGTCTGGTGGTTGTCTGGTTGGTTAGTTGGTTGGTTAGTTGGTTGGTTAGTAAGTAAGTTAGTTAATAGATTAAGCTTATTGGGTCATTGGTTGGTCGGTTGGATGTTCGGTAAGTTGGTTGGTTGGTTGTCTGGTTGGTTGTCTGGTTGTTTGACTTCCCCCCAAGAAAAACTTAAATAGTACTGGGAGCAGCCCCCTGCTAATGGGATGCAACTGATTGCAAGAGATAAAAACTGGTCAAAAGCGACATCTACAGTAAGTCCTTGAAACTCAACCTAGTCTCCTAATGGAGACAAATGTGATTTCAACAGGACTGTCTTTCTGCAGGAAAACTGAAAAACTACTGGGAGTTCCCCCCCCCCTGCTAATGGGATGCAACTGATTGCAAGAGATAATACTGGTCAAAATGCGACATCTACTGTAAGTCCTTGAAACTCAACCTAGTCCCCTAATGGAGACAAATGTGATTTCAACAGGACTGTCTTTCCGCAGGAAAACTGGAAGAGTACTGGGAGTCCCCCCCCCCTGCTAATGGGATGCAATTGATTGCAAGAGATAAAAACTGGTCAGAGCGACATGTACGGTAGGTCCTTGAAACTCAACCTAGTCCCCTAATGGAGACAAATGTGATTTCAACAGGACCGTCCTTCCGCACAAAAACTGGAATAGTACTGGGAGTTCCCCCCCCCCCCTGCTAATGGGATGCAACTGATTGCAAGAGATGAAAACTGGTCAAAAGCGACATCTACGGTAAGTCCTTGAAACTCAACCTAGTCCCCTAATGGAGACAAATGTGATTTCAACAGGACTGTCTTTCCGCAGGAAAACTGGAAGAGTACTGGGAGTCCCCCCCCCCTGCTAATGGGATGCAATTGATTGCAAGAGATAAAAACTGGTCAGAGCAACATGTACGGTAGGTCCTTGAAACTCAACCTAGTCCCCTAATGGAGACAAATGTGATTTCAACAGGACCGTCCTTCCGCACGAAAACTGGAATAGTACTGGGAGTCCCCCCCCCCTGCTAATGGGATGCAACTGATTGCAAGAGATGAAAACTGGTCAAAAGCGACATCTACGGTAAGTCCTTGAAACTCAACCTAGTCCCCTAATGGAGACAAATGTGATTTCAACAGGACTGTCTTTCCGCAGGAAAACTGGAAGAGTACTGGGAGTCCCCCCCCCTGCTAATGGGATGCAATTGATTGCAAGAGATAAAAACTGGTCAGAGCGACATGTACGGTAGGTCCTTGAAACTCAACCTAGTCCCCTAATGGAGACAAATGTGATTTCAACAGGACTGTTATTCCGCAGGAAAACTGGAATAGTACTGGGAGTTCCCCCCCCCCCTTCTAATGGGATGCAGCTGATTGCAAGAGATAAAACTGGTCAAAATGCGACATCTACTGTAAGTCCTGGAAACTTGACCTAGTCCCCTCGTGGAAAAATGTGATTCCAACAGGACCGTCTTTTCGCAGGGACTTCACCATCTGTGCTACAAATAGATAAAACATGTTGTAGTAGTTGTTATTTTACATAAAACTTTACATAAAAACTTTAAATAAAACTTTACACTATACTTTACACTACACTACTAAAAATTTACAGAATATTACAAAAGATAAAATTTATTTCTCCCAATTTGATATAAACCAGTAGACTTCCATATTTTTGATTTTGAAACATGAACTCTATCCCCCCGGAAACCCAACCACCCCCCTCCCACTTTACCTTAGAGTCCAAGTTTCTCCACCAAAAATATGGGTCGGCCAACAAAAGTCCACAAGTAAATATCAAACTGGGAGGCGCCCCCCCATCCCTATGCAAAACCAGGAAGGAATACTTAACTTAGGTAGCAGGAACGCAGGAACGCAGCTGTTGTCTCGGTTGTGTCGTTGGTCATCAGGCTCCTCATCTCCAAGCTGAAAGGGAACCTGAAAACAGAGGAACTAACCTGTTGTAATAATTGAATAGAAAAAAAAGTACTTACTTTGGTGCTTTGGTGACAGGAACACGAACACCTCTCGCCCATGATACTGTTTACGTGGACCGGACCTGATGGCTCAAAGTTGTCGAAAGACTGATCCAGCTATCGCCCTAACTTGGTGTGTTTGCTGCATCTCTCTCATAGTTGTACCTGAAAGATACAAGATAAGAAAATGAAAAATACAAGGATGCAACTTGGTCGAGTCACTTCCAATGCAAGCGGAGGAGGGAATGCAAAGACATTCCTTTCATTGACTCTAGTAAATCTGTCATAGCCTTATACCCCTCCTGGCTCAAGATTTATATCATCAAGTCAACTAACTGCTTGGGCAGATGTAACTCTGTAGGAAGAATGGAATAGTTGAGCATATGTATATTCTTTAAGAACACAGACCACATGTGAAAATAATGAAACATGGCTTCATGGTACATCTGTACATTAAGTGAAATCAAGGCAGTCCTCTTTTAGTGTATTTCTAAGAAAAAATGTTTGCCAAACATACATGTGCCAACAATGGGATTAGAATCCCAACAATTGAAAAATGTGTCGTTGTGGAATAACTGTACTGAACCAGAGAGCAAAATCATCAAATGATAGAACTGATTATGTGTTACAGTACCTTTAACAAGATGGTATGTAGATATAAATGCTGCAGATAGGTAGCACAAATTGCACATTCTCTGTGGTTTTCCTTTTGTGTTTCTTTTTGTTCTCTCCAAGGCAAGAGGTATGTAGATCACAAATGCTGCAGGTAGGTAGCACAAATTGTAGATTCTCTGTGGTTTTCCCTTTGTGGTTCTTTCTGTTCTCTCCAAGGCAAGAGGACTGCACCTGAAAGTACATTTAAGGAAAAGATCAGCGATGGTTCAATTAAAAAGAAAGAAACCCCGAAACTAAGCCCACAATTTTAACATGAAAACCCAAAAGAAAAGACCCTTCAATCTACAACTGTAGCTAAAATGAACACAAGACTTCAGACCTTCAAAATTTAGATCTGGAGTAGTACTTGAAGTCAACTTTAAAATTGAATCATTACTGAGTAAGTACTGGTCTACGAAATACAATACAATACAAAACAAAACAATACAAAACTATACAATACAATACAATACAATACAATACAATACAATACAATACTAAGCACTAGATCCATGATCTTGGTCACCTGGTTCGTTGCTTGTCTGGTTCGTTGCTTGTCTGGTTCGTTGCTTGTCTGGTTCGTTGGTTGTTTGGTTCGTTGGATGGAGTGTTGATTAGTTTGTTGATTAATTAGTTAGTTGGTTGGTTAGTTTTAACCTATTGGGTGGTCTGGTGGTTGTCTGGTTGGTTAGTTGGTTGGTTAGTTGGTTGGTTAGTAAGTAAGTTAGTTAATAGATTAAGCCTATTGGGTCATTGGTTGGTCGGTTGGATGTTCGGTAAGTTGGTTGGTTGGTTGTCTGGTTGGTTGTCTGGTTGTTTGACTTCCCCCCAAGAAAAACTAGAATAGTACTGGGAGCAGCCCCCTGCTAATGGGATGCAACTGATTGCAAGAGATAAAAACTGGTCAAAAGCGACATCTACAGTAAGTCCTTGAAACTCAACCTAGTCTCCTAATGGAGACAAATGTGATTTCAACAGGACTGTCTTTCTGCAGGAAAATTGAAAAACTACTGGGAGTTCCCCCCTTCTGCTAATGGGATGCAACTGATTGCAAGAGATAATACTGGTCAAAATGCGACATCTACTGTAAGTCCTTGAAACTCAACCTAGTCCCCTAATGGAGACAAATGTGATTTCAACAGGACTGTCTTTCCGCAGGAAAACTGGAAGAGTACTGGGAGTCCCCCCCCCCTGCTAATGGGATGCAATTGATTGCAAGAGATAAAAACTGGTCAGAGCGACATGTACGGTAGGTCCTTGAAACTCAACCTAGTCCCCTAATGGAGACAAATGTGATTTCAACAGGACCGTCCTTCCGCACGAAAACTGGAATAGTAATGGGAGTTCCCCCCCCTGCTAATGGGATGCAACTGATTGCAAGAGATGAAAACTGGTCAAAAGCGACATCTACGGTAAGTCCTTGAAACTCAACCTAGTCCCCTAATGGAGACAAATGTGATTTCAACAGGACTGTCTTTCCGCAGGAAAACTGGAAGAGTACTGGGAGTCCCCCCCCCTGCTAATGGGATGCAATTGATTGCAAGAGATAAAAACTGGTCAGAGCGACATGTACGGTAGGTCCTTGAAACTCAACCTAGTCCCCTAATGGAGACAAATGTGATTTCAACAGGACCGTCCTTCCGCACGAAAACTGGAATAGTACTGGGAGTTCCCCCCCCTGCTAATGGGATGCAACTGATTGCAAGAGATGAAAACTGGTCAAAAGCGACATCTACGGTAAGTCCTTGAAACTCAACCTAGTCCCCTAATGGAGACAAATGTGATTTCAACAGGACTGTCTTTCCGCAGGAAAACTGGAAGAGTACTGGGAGTCCCCCCCCTGCTAATGGGATGCAATTGATTGCAAGAGATAAAAACTGGTCAGAGCGACATGTACGGTAGGTCCTTGAAACTCAACCTAGTCCCCTAATGGAGACAAATGTGATTTCAACAGGACTGTTATTCCGCAGGAAAACTGGAATAGTACTGGGAGTCCCCCCCCCCTTCTAATGGGATGCAACTGATTGCAAGAGATAAAACTGGTCAAAATGCGACATCTACTGTAAGTCCTTGAAACTTGACCTAGTCCCCTCGTTGAAAAAATGTGATTCCAACAGGACCGTCTTTTCGCAGGGACTTCACCATCTGTGCTACAAATAGATAAAACATGTTGTAGTAGTTGTTATTTTACATAAAACTTTACATAAAAACTTTAAATAAAACTTTACACTATACTTTACACTACACTACTAAAAATTTACAGAATATTACAAAAGATAAAATTTATTTCTCCCAATTTGATATAAACCAGTAGACTTCCATATTTTTGATTTTGAAACATGAACTCTATCCCCCCGGAAACCCAACCACCCCCCTCCCACTTTACCTTAGAGTCCAAGTTTCTCCACCAAAAATATGGGTCGGCCAACAAAAGTCCACAAGTAAATATCAAACTGGGAGGCGCCCCCCATCCCTATGCAAAACCAGGAAGGAATACTTAACTTAGGTAGCAGGAACGCAGGAACGCAGGAACGCAGCTGTTGTCTCGGTTGTGTCGTTGGTCATCGGGCTCCTCATCTCCAAGCTGAAAGGGAACCTGAAAACAGAGGAACTAACCTGTTGTAATAATTGAATAGAAAAAAAAATGTACTTACTTTGGTGCTTTGGTGACAGGAACACGAACACCTCTCGCCCATGATACTGTTTACGTGGACCGGACCTGATGGCTCAAAGTTGTCGAAAGACTGATCCAGCTATCGCCCTAACTTGGTGTGTTTGCTGCATCACTCTCATAGTTGTACCTGAAAGATACAAGATAAGAAAATGAAAAATACAAGGATGCAACTTGGTCGAGTCACTTCCAATGCAAGCGGAGGAGGGAATGCAAAGACATTCCTTTCATTGACTCTAGTAAATCTGTCATAGCCTTATACCCCTCCTGGCTCAAGATTTATATCATCAAGTCAACTAACTGCTTGGGCAGATGTAACTCTGTAGGAAGAATGGAATAGTTGAGCATATGTATATTCTTTAAGAACACAGACCACATGTGAAAATAATGAAACATGGCTTCATGGTACATCTGTACATTAAGTGAAATCAAGGCAGTCCTCTTTTAGTGTATTTCTAAGAAAAAATGTTTGCCAAACATACATGTGCCAACAATGGGATTAGAATCCCAACAATTGAAAAATGTGTCGTTGTGGAATAACTGTACTGAACCAGAGAGCAAAATCATCAAATGATAGAACTGATTATGTGTTACAGTACCTTTAACAAGATGGTATGTAGATATAAATGCTGCAGATAGGTAGCACAAATTGCACATTCTCTGTGGTTTTCCTTTTGTGTTTCTTTTTGTTCTCTCCAAGGCAAGAGGTATGTAGATCACAAATGCTGCAGGTAGGTAGCACAAATTGTAGATTCTCTGTGGTTTTCCCTTTGTGGTTCTTTCTGTTCTCTCCAAGGCAAGAGGACTGCACCTGAAAGTACATTTAAGGAAAAGATCAGCGATGGTTCAATTAAAAAGAAAGAAACCCCGAAACTAAGCCCACAATTTTAACATGAAAACCCAAAAGAAAAGACCCTTCAATCTACAACTGTAGCTAAAATGAACACAAGACTTCAGACCTTCAAAATTTAGATCTGGAGTAGTACTTGAAGTCAACTTTAAAATTGAATCATTACTGAGTAAGTACTGGTCAACGAAATACAATACAATACAAAACAAAACAATACAAAACTATACAATACAATACAATACAATACAATACAATACAATACTAAGCACTAGATCCATGATCTTGGTCATCTGGTTCGTTGCTTGTCTGGTTCGTTGCTTGTCTGGTTCGTTGCTTGTCTGGTTCGTTGGTTGTTTGGTTCGTTGGATGGAGTGTTGATTAGTTTGTTGATGAATTAGTTAGTTGGTTGGTTAGTTTTAACCTATTGGGTGGTCTGGTGGTTGTCTGGTTGGTTAGTTGGTTGGTTAGTTGGTTGGTTAGTAAGTAAGTTAGTTAATAGATTAAGCCTATTGGGTCATTGGTTGGTCGGTTGGATGTTCGGTAAGTTGGTTGGTTGGTTGTCTGGTTGGTTGTCTGGTTGTTTGACTTCCCCCCAAGAAAAACTAGAATAGTACTGGGAGCAGCCCCCTGCTAATGGGATGCAACTGATTGCAAGAGATAAAAACTGGTCAAAAGCGACATCTACAGTAAGTCCTTGAAACTCAACCTAGTCTCCTAATGGAGACAAATGTGATTTCAACAGGACTGTCTTTCTGCAGGAAAACTGAAAAACTACTGGGAGTTCCCCCCCCCCCTGCTAATGGGATGCAACTGATTGCAAGAGATAATACTGGTCAAAATGCGACATCTACTGTAAGTACTTGAAACTCAACCTAGTCCCCTAATGGAGACAAATGTGATTTCAACAGGACTGTCTTTCCGCAGGAAAACTGGAAGAGTACTGGGAGTCCCCCCCCCCTGCTAATGGGATGCAATTGATTGCAAGAGATAAAAACTGGTCAGAGCGACATGTACGGTAGGTCCTTGAAACTCAACCTAGTCCCCTAATGGAGACAAATGTGATTTCAACAGGACCGTCCTTCCGCACGAAAACTGGAATAGTACTGGGAGTTCCCCCCCTGCTAATGGGATGCAACTGATTGCAAGAGATGAAAACTGGTCAAAAGCGACATCTACGGTAAGTCCTTGAAACTCAACCTAGTCCCCTAATGGAGACAAATGTGATTTCAACAGGACTGTCTTTCCGCAGGAAAACTGGAAGAGTACTGGGAGTCCCCCCCCCTGCTAATGGGATGCAATTGATTGCAAGAGATAAAAACTGGTCAGAGCGACATGTACGGTAGGTCCTTGAAACTCAACCTAGTCCGCTAATGGAGACAAATGTGATTTCAACAGGACTGTTATTCCGCAGGAAAACTGGAATAGTACTTGGAGTTCCCCCCCCCCCTTCTAATGGGATGCAACTGATTGCAAGAGATAAAACTGGTCAAAATGCGACATCTACTGTAAGTCCTGGAAACTTGACCTAGTCCCCTCGTGGAAAAAATGTGATTCCAACAGGACCGTCTTTTCGCAGGGACTTCACCATCTGTGCTACAAATAGATAAAACATGTTGTAGTAGTTGTTATTTTACATAAAACTTTACATAAAAACTTTAAATAAAACTTTACACTATACTTTACACTACACTACTAAAAATTTACAGAATATTACAAAAGATAAAATTTATTTCTCCCAATTTGATATAAACCAGTAGACTTCCATATTTTTGATTTTGAAACATGAACTCTATCCCCCCGGAAACCCAACCACCCCCCTCCCACTTTACCTTAGAGTCCAAGTTTCTCCACCAAAAATATGGGTCGGCCAACAAAAGTCCACAAGTAAATATCAAACTGGGAGGCGCCCCCCCATCCCTATGCAAAACCAGGAAGGAATACTTAACTTAGGTAGCAGGAACGCAGCTGTTGTCTCGGTTGTGTCGTTGGTCATCGGGCTCCTCATCTCCAAGCTGAAAGGGAACCTGAAAACAGAGGAACTAACCTGTTGTAATAATTGATTAGAAAAAAAAATGTACTTACTTTGGTGCTTTGGTGACAGGAACACGAACACCTCTCGCCCATGATACTGTTTACGTGGACCGGACCTGATGGCTCAAAGTTGTCGAAAGACTGATCCAGCTATCGCCCTAACTTGGTGTGTTTGCTGCATCTCTCTCATAGTTGTACCTGAAAGATACAAGATAAGAAAATGAAAAATACAAGGATGCAACTTGGTCGAGTCACTTCCAATGCAAGCGGAGGAGGGAATGCAAAGACATTCCTTTCATTGACTCTAGTAAATCTGTCATAGCCTTATACCCCTCCTGGCTCAAGATTTATATCATCAAGTCAACTAACTGCTTGGGCAGATGTAACTCTGTAGGAAGAATGGAATAGTTGAGAATATGTATATTCTTTAAGAACACAGACCACATGTGAAAATAATGAAACATGGCTTCATGGTACATCTGTACATTAAGTGAAATCAAGGCAGTCCTCTTTTAGTGTATTTCTAAGAAAAAATGTTTGCCAAACATACATGTGCCAACAATGGGATTAGAATCCCAACAATTGAAAAATGTGTCGTTGTGGAATAACTGTACTGAACCAGAGAGCAAAATCATCAAATGATAGAACTGATTATGTGTTACAGTACCTTTAACAAGATGGTATGTAGATATAAATGCTGCAGATAGGTAGCACAAATTGCACATTCTCTGTGGTTTTCCTTTTGTGTTTCTTTTTGTTCTCTCCAAGGCAAGAGGTATGTAGATCACAAATGCTGCAGGTAGGTAGCACAAATTGTAGATTCTCTGTGGTTTTCCCTTTGTGGTTCTTTCTGTTCTCTCCAAGGCAAGAGGACTGCACCTGAAAGTACATTTAAGGAAAAGATCAGCGATGGTTCAATTAAAAAGAAAGAAACCCCGAAACTAAGCCCACAATTTTAACATGAAAACCCAAAAGAAAAGACCCTTCAATCTACAACTGTAGCTAAAATGAACACAAGACTTCAGACCTTCAAAATTTAGATCTGGAGTAGTACTTGAAGTCAACTTTAAAATTGAATCATTACTGAGTAAGTACTGGTCAACGAAATACAATACAATACAAAACAAAACAATACAAAACTATACAATACAATACAATACAATACAATACTAAGCACTAGATCCATGATCTTGGTCATCTGGTTCGTTGCTTGTCTGGTTCGTTGCTTGTCTGGTTCGTTGCTTGTCTGGTTCGTTGGTTGTTTGGTTCGTTGGATGGAGTGTTGATTAGTTTGTTGATTAATTAGTTAGTTGGTTGGTTAGTTTTAACCTATTGGGTGGTCTGGTGGTTGTCTGGTTGGTTAGTTGGTTGGTTAGTTGGTTGGTTAGTAAGTAAGTTAGTTAATAGATTAAGCCTATTGGGTCATTGGTTGGTCGGTTGGATGTTCGGTAAGTTGGTTGGTTGGTTGTCTGGTTGATTGTCTGGTTGTTTGACTTCCCCCCAAGAAAAACTAGAATAGTACTGGGAGCAGCCCCCCTGCTAATGGGATGCAACTGATTGCAAGAGATAAAAACTGGTCAAAAGCGACATCTACAGTAAGTCCTTGAAACTCAACCTAGTCTCCCAATGGAGACAAATGTGATTTCAACAGGACTGTCTTTCTGCAGGAAAACTGAAAAACTACTGGGAGTTCCCCCCCTGCTAATGGGATGCAACTGATTGCAAGAGATAATACTGGTCAAAATGCGACATCTACTGTAAGTCCTTGAAACTCAACCTAGTCCCCTAATGGAGACAAATGTGATTTCAACAGGACTGTCTTTCCGCAGGAAAACTGGAAGAGTACTGGGAGTCCCCCCCCCTGCTAATGGGATGCAATTGATTGCAAGAGATAAAAACTGGTCAGAGCGACATGTACGGTAGGTCCTTGAAACTCAACCTAGTCCCCTAATGGAGACAAATGTGATTTCAACAGGACTGTTATTCCGCAGGAAAATTGGAATAGTACTTGGAGTTCCCCCCCCCTTCTAATGGGATGCAACTGATTGCAAGAGATAAAACTGGTCAAAATGCGACATCTACTGTAAGTCCTTGAAACTTGACCTAGTCCCCTTGTGGAAAAAATGTGATTCCAACAGGACCGTCTTTTCGCAGGGACTTCACCATCTGTGCTACAAATAGATAAAACATGTTGTAGTAGTTGTTATTTTACATAAAACTTTACATAAAAACTTTAAATAAAACTTTACACTATACTTTACACTACACTACTAAAAATTTACAGAATATTACAAAAGATAAAATTTATTTCTCCCAATTTGATATAAACCAGTAGACTTCCATATTTTTGATTTTGAAACATGAACTCTATCCCCCCGGAAACCCAACCACCCCCCTCCCACTTTACCTTAGAGTCCAAGTTTCTCCACCAAAAATATGGGTCGGCCAACAAAAGTCCACAAGTAAATATCAAACTGGGAGGCGCCCCCCATCCCTATGCAAAACCAGGAAGGAATACTTAACTTAGGTAGCAGGAACGCAGGAACGCAGCTGTTGTCTCGGTTGTGTCGTTGGTCATCGGGCTCCTCATCTCCAAGCTGAAAGGGAACCTGAAAACAGAGGAACTAACCTGTTGTAATAATTGAATAGAAAAAAAAATGTACTTACTTTGGTGCTTTGGTGACAGGAACACGAACACCTCTCCCCCATGATACTGTTTACGTGGACCGGACCTGATGGCTCAAAGTTGTCGAAAGACTGATCCAGCTATCGCCCTAACTTGGTGTGTTTGCTGCATCTCTCTCATAGTTGTACCTGAAAGATACAAGATAAGAAAATGAAAAATACAAGGATGCAACTTGGTCGAGTCACTTCCAATGCAAGCGGAGGAGGGAATGCAAAGACATTCCTTTCATTGACTCTAGTAAATCTGTCATAGCCTTATACCCCTCCTGGCTCAAGATTTATATCATCAAGTCAACTAACTGCTTGGGCAGATGTAACTCTGTAGGAAGAATGGAATAGTTGAGCATATGTATATTCTTTAAGAACACAGACCACATGTGAAAATAATGAAACATGGCTTCATGGTACATCTGTACATTAAGTGAAATCAAGGCAGTCCTCTTTTAGTGTATTTCTAAGAAAAAATGTTTGCCAAACATACATGTGCCAACAATGGGATTAGAATCCCAACAATTGAAAAATGTGTCGTTGTGGAATAACTGTACTGAACCAGAGAGCAAAATCATCAAATGATAGAACTGATTATGTGTTACAGTACCTTTAACAAGATGGTATGTAGATATAAATGCTGCAGATAGGTAGCACAAATTGCACATTCTCTGTGGTTTTCCTTTTGTGTTTCTTTTTGTTCTCTCCAAGGCAAGAGGTATGTAGATCACAAATGCTGCAGGTAGGTAGCACAAATTGTAGATTCTCTGTGGTTTTCCCTTTGTGGTTCTTTCTGTTCTCTCCAAGGCAAGAGGACTGCACCTGAAAGTACATTTAAGGAAAAGATCAGCGATGGTTCAATTAAAAAGAAAGAAACCCCGAAACTAAGCCCACAATTTTAACATGAAAACCCAAAAGAAAAGACCCTTCAATCTACAACTGTAGCTAAAATGAACACAAGACTTCAGACCTTCAAAATTTAGATCTGGAGTAGTACTTGAAGTCAACTTTAAAATTGAATCATTACTGAGTAAGTACTGGTCAACGAAATACAATACAATACAAAACAAAACAATACAAAACTATACAATACAATACAATACAATACAATACAATACAATACTAAGCACTAGATCCATGATCTTGGTCATCTGGTTCGTTGCTTGTCTGGTTCGTTGCTTGTCTGGTTCGTTGCTTGTCTGGTTCGTTGGTTGTTTGGTTCGTTGGATGGAGTGTTGATTAGTTTGTTGATTAATTAGTTAGTTGGTTGGTTAGTTTTAACCTATTGGGTGGTCTGGTGGTTGTCTGGTTGGTTAGTTGGTTGGTTAGTTGGTTGGTTAGTAAGTAAGTTAGTTAATAGATTAAGCCTATTGGGTCATTGGTTGGTCGGTTGGATGTTCGGTAAGTTGGTTGGTTGGTTGTCTGGTTGGTTGTCTGGTTGTTTGACTTCCCCCCAAGAAAAACTAGAATAGTACTGGGAGCAGCCCCCTGCTAATGGGATGCAACTGATTGCAAGAGATAAAAACTGGTCAAAAGCGACATCTACAGTAAGTCCTTGAAACTCAACCTAGTCTCCTAATGGAGACAAATGTGATTTCAACAGGACTGTCTTTCTGCAGGAAAACTGAAAAACTACTGGGAGTTCCCCCCCCTGCTAATGGGATGCAACTGATTGCAAGAGATAATACTGGTCAAAATGCGACATCTACTGTAAGTCCTTGAAACTCAACCTAGTCCCCTAATGGAGACAAATGTGATTTCAACAGGACTGTCTTTCCGCAGGAAAACTGGAAGAGTACTGGGAGTCCCCCCCTGCTAATGGGATGCAATTGATTGCAAGAGATAAAAACTGGTCAGAGCGACATGTACGGTAGTTCCTTGAAACTCAACCTAGTCCCCTAATGGAGACAAATGTGATTTCAACAGGACTGTTATTCCGCAGGAAAACTGGAATAGTACTGGGAGTTCCCCCCCCCCTTCTAATGGGATGCAACTGATTGCAAGAGATAAAACTGGTCAAAAGCGACATCTACAGTAAGTCCTTGAAACTCAACCTAGTCTCCTAATGGAGACAAATGTGATTTCAACAGGACTGTCTTTCTGCAGGAAAACTGAAAAACTACTGGGAGTCCCCCCCCCTGCTAATGGGATGCAACTGATTGCAAGAGATAATACTGGTCAAAATGCGACATCTACTGTAAGTCCTTGAAACTCAACCTAGTCCCCTAATGGAGACAAATGTGATTTCAACAGGACTGTCTTTCCGCAGGAAAACTGGAAGAGTACTGGGAGTCCCCCCCCTGCTAATGGGATGCAATTGATTGCAAGAGATAAAAACTGGTCAGAGCGACATGTACGGTAGTTCCTTGAAACTCAACCTAGTCCCCTAATGGAGACAAATGTGATTTCAACAGGACCGTCCTTCCGCACGAAAACTGGAATAGTACTGGGAGTTCCCCCCCCCTGCTAATGGGATGCAACTGATTGCAAGAGATGAAAACTGGTCAAAAGAGACATCTACGGTAAGTCCTTGAAACTCAACCTAGTCCCCTAATGGAGACAAATGTGATTTCAACAGGACTGTCTTTCCGCAGGAAAACTGGAAGAGGACTGGGAGTCCCCCCCTGCTAATGGGATGCAATTGATTGCAAGAGATAAAAACTGGTCAGAGCGACATGTACGGTAGGTCCTTGAAACTCAACCTAGTCCCCTAATGGAGACAAATGTGATTTCAACAGGACTGTCCTTCCGCACGAAAACTGGAATAGTACTGGGAGTTCCCCCCCCCTGCTAATGGGATGCAACTGATTGCAAGAGATGAAAACTGGTCAAAAGCGACATCTACGGTAAGTCCTTGAAACTCAACCTAGTCCCCTAATGGAGACAAATGTGATTTCAACAGGACTGTCTTTCCGCAGGAAAACTGGAAGAGTACTGGGAGTCCCCCCCCCTGCTAATGGGATGCAATTGATTGCAAGAGATAAAAACTGGTCAGAGCGACATGTACGGTAGGTCCTTGAAACTCAACCTAGTCCCCTAATGGAGACAAATATGATTTCAACAGGACTGTTATTCCGCAGGAAAACTGGAATAGTACTGGGAGTTCCCCCCCCCTTCTAATGGGATGCAACTGATTGCAAGAGATAAAACTGGTCAAAATGCGACATCTACTGTAAATCCTGGAAACTTGACCTAGTCCCCTCGTGGAAAAAATGTGATTCCAACAGGACCGTCTTTTCGCAGGGACTTCACCATCTGTGCTACAAATAGATAAAACATGTTGTAGTAGTTGTTATTTTACATAAAACTTTACATAAAAACTTTAAATAAAACTTTACACTATACTTTACACTACACTACTAAAAATTTACAGAATATTACAAAAGATAAAATTTATTTCTCCCAATTTGATATAAACCAGTAGACTTCCATATTTTTGATTTTGAAACATGAACTCTATCCCCCCGGAAACCCAACCACCCCCCTCCCACTTTACCTTAGAGTCCAAGTTTCTCCACCAAAAATATGGGTCGGCCAACAAAAGTCCACTAGTAAATATCAAACTGGGAGGCGCCCCCCATCCCTATGCAAAACCAGGAAGGAATACTTAACTTAGGTAGCAGGAACGCAGGAACGCAGCTGTTGTCTCGGTTGTGTCGTTGGTCATCGGGCTCCTCATCTCCAAGCTGAAAGGGAACCTGAAAACAGAGGAACTAACCTGTTGTAATAATTGAATAGAAAAAAAATGTACTTACTTTGGTGACAGGAACACGAACACCTCTCGCCCATGATATTGTTTACGTGGACCGGACCTGATGGCTCAAAGTTGTCGAAAGACTGATCCAGCTATCGCCCTAACTTGGTGTGTTTGCTGCATCTCTCTCATAGTTGTACCTGAAAGATACAAGATAAGAAAATGAAAAATACAAGGATGCAACTTGGTCAAGTCACTTCCAATGCAAGCGGAGGAGGGAATGCAAAGACATTCCTTTCATTGACTCTAGTAAATCTGTCATAGCCTTATACCCCTCCTGGCTCAAGATTTATATCATCAAGTCAACTAACTGCTTGGGCAGATGTAACTCTGTAGGAAGAATGGAATAGTTGAGCATATGTATATTCTTTAAGAACACAGACCACATGTGAAAATAATGAAACATGGCTTCATGGTACATCCGTACATTAAGTGAAATCAAGGCAGTCCTCTTTTAGTGTATTTCTAAGAAAAAATGTTTGCCAAACATACATGTGCCAACAATGGGATAAGAATCCCAACAATTGAAAAATGTGTCGTTGTGGAATAACTGTACTGAACCAGAGAGCAAAATCATCAAATGATAGAACTGATTATGTGTTACAGTACCTTTAACAAGATGGTATGTAGATATAAATGCTGCAGATAGGTAGCACAAATTGCACATTCTCTGTGGTTTTCCTTTTGTGTTTCTTTTTGTTCTCTCCAAGGCAAGAGGTATGTAGATCACAAATGCTGCAGGTAGGTAGCACAAATTGTAGATTCTCTGTGGTTTTCCCTTTGTGGTTCTTTCTGTTCTCTCCAAGGCAAGAGGACTGCACCTGAAAGTACATTTAAGGAAAAGATCAGCGATGATTCAATTAAAAAGAAAGAAACCCCGAAACTAAGCCCACAATTTTAACATGAAAACCCAAAAGAAAAGACCCTTCAATCTACAACTGTAGCTAAAATGAACACAAGACTTCAGACCTTCAAAATTTAGATCTGGAGTAGTACTTGAAGTCAACTTTAAAATTGAATCATTACTGAGTAAGTACTGGTCAACGAAATACAATACAATACAAAACAAAACAATACAAAACTATACAATACAATACAATACAATACAATACAATACTAAGCACTAGATCCATGATCTTGGTCATCTGGTTCGTTGCTTGTCTGGTTCGTTGCTTGTCTGGTTCGTTGCTTGTCTGGTTCGTTGGTTGTTTGGTTCGTTGGATGGAGTGTTGATTAGTTTGTTGATTAATTAGTTAGTTGGTTGGTTAGTTTTAACCTATTGGGTGGTCTGGTGGTTGTCTGGTTGGTTAGTTGGTTGGTTAGTTGGTTGGTTAGTAAGTAAGTTAGTTAATAGATTAAGCCTATTGGGTCATTGGTTGGTCGGTTGGATGTTCGGTAAGTTGGTTGGTTGGTTGTCTGGTTGGTTGTCTGGTTGTTTGACTTCCCCCCAAGAAAAACTAGAATAGTACTGGGAGCAGCCCCCTGCTAATGGGATGCAACTGATTGCAAGAGATAAAAACTGGTCAAAAGCGACATCTACAGTAAGTCCTTGAAACTCAACCTAGTCTCCTAATGGAGACAAATGTGATTTCAACAGGACTGTCTTTCTGCAGGAAAACTGAAAAACTACTGGGAGTTCCCCCCCCCCCTGCTAATGGGATGCAACTGATTGCAAGAGATAATACTGGTCAAAATGCGACATCTACTGTAAGTCCTTGAAACTCAACCTAGTCCCCTAATGGAGACAAATGTGATTTCAACAGGACTGTCTTTCCGCAGGAAAACTGGAAGAGTACTGGGAGTCCCCCCCCCTGCTAATGGGATGCAATTGATTGCAAGAGATAAAAACTGGTCAGAGCGACATGTACGGTAGTTCCTTGAAACTCAACCTAGTCCCCTAATGGAGACAAATGTGATTTCAACAGGACCGTCCTTCCGCACGAAAACTGGAATAGTACTGGGAGTTCCCCCCCCCCTGCTAATGGGATGCAACTGATTGCAAGAGATGAAAACTGGTCAAAAGAGACATCTACGGTAAGTCCTTGAAACTCAACCTAGTCCCCTAATGGAGACAAATGTGATTTCAACAGGACTGTCTTTCCGCAGGAAAACTGGAAGAGTACTGGGAGTCCCCCCCCCCTGCTAATGGGATGCAATTGATTGCAAGAGATAAAAACTGGTCAGAGCGACATGTACGGTAGGTCCTTGAAACTCAACCTAGTCCCCTAATGGAGACAAATGTGATTTCAACAGGACCGTCCTTCCGCACGAAAACTGGAATAGTACTGGGAGTTCCCCCCCCTGCTAATGGGATGCAACTGATTGCAAGAGATGAAAACTGGTCAAAAGCGACATCTACGGTAAGTCCTTGAAACTCAACCTAGTCCCCTAATGGAGACAAATGTGATTTCAACAGGACTGTCTTTCCGCAGGAAAACTGGAAGAGTACTGGGAGTCCCCCCCCCTGCTAATGGGATGCAATTGATTGCAAGAGATAAAAACTGGTCAGAGCGACATGTACGGTAAGTCCTTGAAACTCAACCTAGTCCCCTAATGGAGACAAATATGATTTCAACAGGACTGTTATTCCGCAGGAAAACTGGAATAGTACTGGGAGTCCCCCCCCCCCCTTCTAATGGGATGCAACTGATTGCAAGAGATAAAACTGGTCAAAATGCGACATCTACTGTAAATCCTGGAAACTTGACCTAGTCCCCTCGTGGAAAAAATGTGATTCCAACAGGACCGTCTTTTCGCAGGGACTTCACCATCTGTGCTACAAATAGATAAAACATGTTGTAGTAGTTGTTATTTTACATAAAACTTTACATAAAAACTTTAAATAAAACTTTACACTATACTTTACACTACACTACTAAAAATTTACAGAATATTACAAAAGATAAAATTTATTTCTCCCAATTTGATATAAACCAGTAGACTTCCATATTTTTGATTTTGAAACATGAACTCTATCCCCCCGGAAACCCAACCACCCCCCTCCCACTTTACCTTAGAGTCCAAGTTTCTCCACCAAAAATATGGGTCGGCCAACAAAAGTCCACAAGTAAATATCAAACTGGGAGGCGCCCCCCATCCCTATGCAAAACCAGGAAGGAATACTTAACTTAGGTAGCAGGAACGCAGGAACGCAGCTGTTGTCTCGGTTGTGTCGTTGGTCATCGGGCTCCTCATCTCCAAGCTGAAAGGGAACCTGAAAACAGAGGAACTAACCTGTTGTAATAATTGAATAGAAAAAAAAATGTACTTACTTTGGTGACAGGAACACGAACACCTCTCGCCCATGATACTGTTTACGTGGACCGGACCTGATGGCTCAAAGTTGTCGAAAGACTGATCCAGCTATCGCCCTAACTTGGTGTGTTTGCTGCATCTCTCTCATAGTTGTACCTGAAAGATACAAGATAAGAAAATGAAAAATACAAGGATGCAACTTGGTCGAGTCACTTCCAATGCAAGCGGAGGAGGGAATGCAAAGACATTCCTTTCATTGACTCTAGTAAATCTGTCATAGCCTTATACCCCTCCTGGCTCAAGATTTATATCATCAAGTCAACTAACTGCTTGGGCAGATGTAACTCTGTAGGAAGAATGGAATAGTTGAGCATATGTATATTCTTTAAGAACACAGACCACATGTGAAAATAATGAAACATGGCTTCATGGTACATCTGTACATTAAGTGAAATCAAGGCAGTCCTCTTTTAGTGTATTTCTAAGAAAAAATGTTTGCCAAACATACATGTGCCAACAATGGGATTAGAATCCCAACAATTGAAAAATGTGTCGTTGTGGAATAACTGTACTGAACCAGAGAGCAAAATCATCAAATGATAGAACTGATTATGTGTTACAGTACCTTTAACAAGATGGTATGTAGATATAAATGCTGCAGATAGGTAGCACAAATTGCACATTCTCTGTGGTTTTCCTTTTGTGTTTCTTTTTGTTCTCTCCAAGGCAAGAGGTATGTAGATCACAAATGCTGCAGGTAGGTAGCACAAATTGTAGATTCTCTGTGGTTTTCCCTTTGTGGTTCTTTCTGTTCTCTCCAAGGCAAGAGGACTGCACCTGAAAGTACATTTAAGGAAAAGATCAGCGATGGTTCAATTAAAAAGAAAGAAACCCCGAAACTAAGCCCACAATTTTAACATGAAAACCCAAAAGAAAAGACCCTTCAATCTACAACTGTAGCTAAAATGAACACAAGACTTCAGACCTTCAAAATTTAGATCTGGAGTAGTACTTGAAGTCAACTTTAAAATTGAATCATTACTGAGTAAGTACTGGTCAACGAAATACAATACAATACAAAACAAAACAATACAAAACTATACAATACAATACAATATCTTCCAGTTTTGCACAAAGAGTGCACTTATGTGCCTAGAAAAGACTTGTGAAAATAATGTTTTGAAAAAGTGTATAAAAACAAGAAAATTCAGTGAAAAAATTCAGAAAATTTTACAATTCTTTTTCACTGAATTTTCTCGTTTTTATACATTTTACAAAACAAATCTTCTCCCAAGGCTTTTCTAGGTACATAAGTGCACTCTTTGTGCAAACCTGGAAAATGTAGACAATGTGAGGAAGGAGTTATTCTTGTTTGAAAAATAACGTGTGACTCAATTGAGGAATGCAGAAAATTTCCCAATATGCACCCTGGCCTTAGGTTATTCTTTCCAAACAACATTTTTGACCGTGCTATTTTCTGGAACAAAATAAATAAAGTATGAAGACGTGTGTGTATTACCTTGCTTTTTTAGGAAAGTAGCATTAGATTGTCTTCTCTAAGTAAACATAGTATAAACCGACTATAAGTGGTCAATGGAAATCCAGTATTATTGAGAAGCTTGGAGTAGAGATTTAGAAAATTGTAAAGGTGGTCATTTTGAATGATTTTTCTTGAGATTTCAGCATTTCATGAAGTTGCCAATTACCTGCTACCCGGGCCTGCTACCAGGTTTACTAAAAAAGACATTGCAAGGATATTTTTCCGAAAAAAAGCATGCCTTCATACTTTCTACTTTATTTTGTACCAGGAAATCACATGGACAGTTACAGTATAGCATTTTTTTCAAAAATGTTGTTCGGAAAGAATAACCCATTCATGAAAAATATCCGTACCGTTGTCGTTGTGCTGCATGACACCACCATTCGTACTTTTGTAGTTTGTGTTTTTACCTATTTCTTAGTTTTCTTCGTCTGGAACCACTGCATGCTTTTAGACACGTGTAATAGTTTAAAACTTTTGTTTAGTCCCATACTGGTACTTTTCCATCATACTTTGTTTATCCACTTCTTACAACGTGGTATGGTTGTCCACTTATGAAATCGTCCAAAACGAGCATTATGCTGGCATAATAATCCGGACTCTGCTTATTCATTTTGTCTACAACAACGGCAAATAACAGCATTTTTTGTGATATACTGTGTTATTTAGAGTCCATTTCACTGCTTCATTTCGTCAGTAGAACGGCAAAAATAAGAAATTGGGAGACTATTGTGCAATAATATATGGAAAAGTATATTTATAATGTACATGAATGACATTTGTATATTTCAGATTTTTTAGTTTTTTGTGCAATAAGCCTGTGCCGTCTTGTAATTTGAAGAATTTCAGCCATGTTAATCTTATTGAAAATAACATGGCAGAGAAACATCCAAATATAAGAGGCCACACACTTTATAAGCCAAACTAGAAGCAATCCAAGATATACAAATGTCATTCATGTACATTATGAATATACTTTTCCATATATTATTGCACAATGGTCTCCCAATTTCTTATTTTTGCCGTTCTACTGACGAACTGAAGCAGTGAAATGGACTCTACGTATCTGCATTTTTCAAATTCGAAAATTCCTCTTATTTGTATAATGAATGCTCATAGAGATGTAACCACGTGATCAGACATACGGTGGTCTGTTGAGATTGACCAATGAACAACGCCGAGAAATTGCTGTAATCGAATGCTAGTACACATCATGTTCGAATTTCACGACGCTAGACATTGAATGCATGCTAGTGTGAATATTGCGTTCTATTTATACAACGTTTGAATCATATAAACATTAAAATAACGTGAACATAAAATTTATTGAAAATGTCTTCATAAAAACTCATCCATTCTTCGTGGATAAAGTTAGTCCAATAAAGCTACATTTTTATGACAAAGTAACGTGTTTCGAAAATGTCTACATAAAAATTCATCCATTTTTCTTGAAGAAAATTAAAGTCCAACAAAGTTACGTTTTAAGGCAAAGTAACGTGTTTTGAAAATGGTTACATAAAAATTCATCCATTCTTCATGGAGAACGTTAAAGTCCAATAAAGTTACGTACGTTTTAAGGTAAAGTGACGTGTTTTGAAAATGCCTACATAAAACTCATCCATTCTTCGTGGATAAAAGTTAAAGTCCAATAAAGTTACGTGTTTAAGGCGAAGTAACGTGTTTTGAAAATGCCTACATAAAAACTAATCCATTCTTCGTGGATAAAGTTAAAATAAAGTTAAGTTTTTAAAGCAAAGTAACGTGTTTTGAAAGTGCCTACAAAAAAATTGATGCATTCCTAATGGAGAAAAGTTAAAATCCAATAAAGTTACGCTTTTATGGCAAAGTAACTTGTTTTGAAAATACCTACATAAAAAATTCATTCATTCGTCGTTTAGAAAAGTTTAAGTCCAGTAAAGTTACATGTACGTTTTTATGGCAAAGTAACGTGTTCTGAATATGCATACATAAAAAAGCATTCATTTTTAATGGAGACAAGTCGAAGTCAAATAAATTAACGTGTTAAATGCAAAGTAACGTGATTTAAAAATCTTCGAATTGTTACTTGTAAAAGAGACGAAAAAGCGTTACTTTTGAAATGTCAATATTTTCTGTCCCTGAATCATGACACATATATACTATATCTGTATCAAATTCCAAGTAAGAACGATCGTTTCTCGTGATCTTTCGTGCAAAACTTTTTGAACGACCCTGATACTAAGTTGGAATTCTACATTTTTGCGATCGCATGTACATGTAGTTAACTACCACTTAAGTTTCGACCTGCGTCATAAGACGCAACTTAGGAGTTGCGCTTGCGCAAATTGTCGATACGCAAACGCAACGCATAAGCAAGCGCAAATCTTGCGACGAGCGCGTTAAGGCTTCAGGCATATAAGGCTGGAGACTCCAGAAGAGTTTACCATAGGTGGCCATTATAACATTTTACCTGTATGTATCTTATTAACGACTAGTATCTAAGCCTATACCACAGTGTTCGGGAGAGACTCGCCTAGCCTGCTATAACAATCTTACCATGGGTTGTCCACCGAATTTTTGAGATAAATGAACTTGAAGAAACTAACCCTCTCTATCGTCATATTTCTCATAGAATTCTTGTAAAATCACCAAGGTCAAAATCACTCCGCCGCCAGTTTAAAATGAGATGGATTTCCCACTGAACTTTGACATGTTTTCAGATAAACTAGGACCTACCCTATAAATATTTAGTCCCGATTCACTTCCCAAACGCCAGATGGCGCTCCAATGGGGTAGGGAAGGAGAAAAATGACTTTTTATACAGAAAACCAGATCACTAACGGTAACCGCTAGTGGCCTTACGCAGGACTATATCTGCATGGGATCCATGCTGACAAGAATATATTGATATGTTAGAACAGGTACTAGACTAGAATAGTCCCTGATCTGGTCCCTCTGAAAACAAGTTTTGTTGTCCGGTACTTTCCCACAAAAAATGATTGTACCGTTTGGTAGAACAGACTTCCCTCATTAAGTAAACAAGGTTGCATTCTGAAGTCTCACTTTCTTGTCATCACGACTCCAGGAAAACCACCAGGTGGATTTACTTCAAATTTTCACAAATATTACATGGTAAGAAGTTCTAGAGCTGATTAACTTTCCGGCGGCCATCTTCCATCTGGTGGCCATCTTGGATTTTTTTTAGATAAACATTGTCATCGCGATTCCAGAAAAACCACTTAACATATGTACTTCAAATGTTCCTCAAAAAATATATAGAATATAAAAAGGCAAAAGGCAGCAAAATGGGATTAGACAAGGTGGCATTCTGAAGTCTCACTTTCTTGTCATCACAATTCCAGGAAAACCACCGGATGGATTTACTTCAAATTTACACACATGGTAAGAAGTTCTAGAGCTGATTAACTTTCCAGCGGCCATCTTGCATTCTGGCGACCATCTTGGATTTTTTTAGATAAATATTGTCATCGCGATTCCAAAAAACCATTTGACAACAAATGTACACTCCCCTCCATAAGTTTGGCAACCTTTTTTCCCCCATTGAACTACGTGTTAAAGCCTATTTACCTTTGAATTTTTATTCTCTTAACCTGCAATGAAAATATTTATATTAAATATGGAAACGTAATTTGACTTTAATTCCAATACCTTCAAATTTTCTCAATTTTTTTCCTCAATTACAATAGGTCGAAAATTGATGATAAATTTGATGAATTTTTGAAAATCGACATTCCCATGTTAACCAATGGGAAATGGTAGGTTTGCCGCAGGTCATATGACTGAATATCCATCCATCCGAGTCCTTGCCAAAAATACGAGTTAGGCAGGCAATTGAATTTGCTAACTTTATTTAACAAAAAAATGATATGTTTCTTCAGGTTCAACAAAGTTGTAGGGCTTTAAAGTCAAAATTGTTTTTCAAAAAACCTCTCCCATTGAAATAACACAGGAGCCAAAAAATTATTTTCAAAAATGACTTTGAAGCGCTGTAACTTTAATATTCATCAAATAAGCTAAACACTTAGTGTTCAAAAAAGTTAGACAATTCAATTCTCTATATAAAAATATTTTTTGCTGAATCTTTTACTGAAAAGATATCCCGATTTCTGATTTGCCCCGAACCCTCCATTTCCCATTGGATTACATGGGAATGACGATTTTCAAAAATTCATCAAATTTATCATCAATTTTCGACAATTTGTAATTGAGGAAAAAAATTGAGAAAATTTGGAGGTATTGGAAATAAAGTCAAGTTACGTCTCCATTAATATTATAAGTTATTTCATCGCCGGTTAAGTAAATAAAAATTCAAAGACAAAGAGGCCTTAACACATAGTTCAATGGGGAAAAAAGGTTGCCAAACTTATGGAGGGGAGTGTACTTCAAATGTTCACATATGTTATAAAAAGTCCAAGACCTCATTATTTTTTTGGTGGCCATCTTGCATTCTGGTTGCCATCTTGGAAGTTTTTGGATAAAACTTGTCAATGTGATACCAGAAAAACCACTTTACTTATTTTCTTGAAATTTTTACACATGTTACATTGTAGGTTACATGCTATCTTTTATATTGATATAAACAGGGGCAAAAGGCACTAAAATGGGATTAGACAAGGTGGTATTCTGAAGTCTCACTTTCTTGTCATCACGATTCCAGGAAAACCACCAAATGGATTTACTTCAAATTTTCAGACTTTTTAGCGGCCATCTTGCATTCTGGTGGCCATCTTGGAAGCTTTAAGATAAGTCTTGTCATTGCGATTTCAGGAAAACCAAATGGATTTACTTAAAATTTTCACATATGTTACATGGTAAGAAGTTTTATTGCTGATTAACTTTGCGGCGGCCATCTTGCATCTGGTGACCATCTTGAAAGTTTTTTAATAACTCTTGTCATCGCGAAACTAGAAAAACCACTGGACAGGTTTACTTCAAATTTTCGCACATGTTACATGGTAAGAAGTCCTAGAGCTCATTCGTTTTCCGGTGGCCACCTTGTATTCTGGCGGCCATCTTGGACGTTTTTGGATAAATCTTGTCATCATGATTTCAGGAAAACCAAACAGATTTACTTCAAATTTTCACACATGTTACATTGTAAGAAGTTCGAGAGCTGATTAACTTTTCGGCGGCCATCTTGCATTCTGGTGGCCATCTGGGAAGTTTTAGATAAATCTTGGCATTGCGATTCCAGGAAAACATCTTAACAGATTTATTTCAAATGTTGACACATGTTACAAGTAAGACGTTCTAGAGCTGATTAGCTTTTTGGCAGCCATGTTGCATTCTGGTGGCCATCTTGGAAGTTTAACATAAATCTTGTCATCGTGATTCCAGGAAAACAACTTACGGATTGTCTTCAAATTTTTACACTTTACATCATGGTAAGATGTTCTTCAACACTGTCCACACTGCTATGTTTACTGTTTTGGTACGATCTTCTTCACCATGTGCCTTGTTTAATCTGTTTTTGTACTTTAAACCACATAAATGCATTTTGTGTTTATAATTTCCCACAAGAATGATTGTACTGTTTGATAGAACAGACTTCCCTCATAAAGAAAACAGCTTTTATAATGATATAAAAAGGGGCAAAGGCACTATGGGGTAACACAAGGTTTTCACTGTTTCTTTATTTTATACCACATGAGTGCATATTTCATGTATGGTATCAAATAATTTTTAAAACCTCAATATATTGATAGAAACAGGTGCGAAAGGCACTCAAGTGAGGTTACACAAGGTGGTATTCTAAAGACAACGTTTACTATGCTTCTGTAATAATTTGACATAAATGCATATTTTGTGCATGATATAACTTTCTATATTAATAGAAACATGGGCAACAGCCGCTTCAATGGGGTAACACAAAGAGATATTGTAAAATATAAATTTTTACTCTGTTTCTGTACTTTAGACCACACAAATGCATTTTGTGTTTGACATCAAACGATTTTTGGAATAGATAACTACCTTTCATCAATAATAAAAAAAGATTATTGAAAACGTCAACCATTTCTTTGAAATCCAACAATGCATAGTGATTTTTTAGAGTGAAATGTCTGCTTAATTGGCATTGATCTGAGTATAATATGAAATTGAAGCTCTTTTAAGAGAAGCCATGTGTGTGGCCTATATGTATGGACAACGTTTCACTGTGCACTATGTAACGAGACCTTCATAAATTCTAAAAATCAATTGATGTCATACACAAAATGCATCTATTATGTGGTATAAAGTACAAACACTGAGTAAACAAGGCGCATGGTGAACAATATCGTACCTAAAACATAACAGTGTGGACTTGATGACCCAGAGAGCAAGGTGGCCGCCGAAAAGTTCATCAGTTCTAGAACTTCGTACCATGTGTAAAAATTTCCTAGAATCGTGATGACAAGATTTATCTAAAAACGTTAAAGATGGCTGCTAAAATGCAAAGTGGCCACCGAAAAGTTGATCAGATGTAGAACTTCTTACCATGTAACATGTGTAAACATTTGAAGCAAATTTGTTAAGTGTTTTTTCTGGAATCATGATGACTAGATTTATCTAAAACCTTCGAAGTTGGCCGCCAGAATGCAAGATGGCCACAGAAAAGTTAATCAGCTCTAGAACTTCATACCATGTAACATGTGTGAAAATTTGAAGTAAATCTGTTAAGTGGTTTTCTTGGAATCATGATGCCAAGATTTATCCAAAAACTTCCAAGATGGCCACCATAATGCAAGATGGCTGCCGAAATGTTAATCAGCTCTAGAACTTCATACCATGTAACATGTGTGAAAATTTGAAGTAAATCCATCTGGTGGTTTTCCTGGAATCACAATGACAAGATTTATCCAAAAACTTCCAAGATGGCCACCAGAATGCAAGATGACCGCCGAAAAGTAATCATCTCTAGACATTCTTACCATGTAACTTGTGTAGAAATTTGAAGTAAATCCGTTTGGTTTTCCTGAAATCGTTATGACAAGATTTATCTTAAAACTTCCAAGATGGCCGCCAGAATGCAAGATGGCCACTGAAAAAACTAATGAGGTCTAGGACTTTTTACCATATAATATGTGTGAAAATTTGAAGTACATCTGTTAAGTTGTTTTTATGGAATTGCGATGACAATATTTATCTAAAAAAATCAAAGATGGCCGCCAGAATGCAAGGTGGCCGCCGGAAAGTTTATCAGCTCTAGAACTTCTTACCTTGTAACTCGTGTGAACATTTGAAGTAAATCCATCTGATGGTTTTCCTGGAATCGTGATGACAAGAAAATGAGACTTCAGAATGTCACCTTTGTGCCTTTTGCCCCTGTTTCTATCAATATAAGAGGTGTTTTCTTCATGAGGAAAGTCTGTTCTTTCAAACGATACAATCATTTTATGTGGGAAAGTACCGGACAACAAACTCCTTTACTAGAGTCCTTTTGGAAATGAGATCAGGGACTAGAATCAGAGGGTTGAAAATAACATGAACTTCATATATTTATTTATATATTTATATTTTGACGAGCCAGCAATTCATGTTTACCAGTCATGATCCTCTAAAGTGAGTCATTACATAAACAAGTTGATTATTTCAAAGTTTTCATGATCAGTATAAGTTCAATGAACTTACAAAACGGTATACATACGAAGATGATAAACGTATACAGTTGGATCTCATAAAGCTTTACCTACATGTGTGTGGAACAATTGACCGCAAAATTAATTGGCTGAGTAGGAACAGTATCCAATACTTTAACCATCAATTTGAAACACCAATCAAAGCAGTAGGTTCTAGCAATTCCTGGAAACGACCCATTCAGTAGCTCAACAAATGACATACAGGGTGTTTCATAACGAGCATCTCCAAAAATTCAATTTGAGAAAAGATGGGTCTATAACATATGTACTATATATGAGCCTATTTTATTCTAGACAAACACATTTGGATCAACTAAACATCAAGAAAGTACAAATGGCATCCCTTTGACCTTTATTTATTACAGTCCGAGAGGATCTTTCCTGACGAAAAGCCCACATTATGAAACACCTTGTACGTTTACTTATAAGTATAAGTATACGTTATAAGTTGTACTTTCAGTATGTGCGAAATCTCTCTATTACCACCTTGCAGGGCCTGTTCCAGGGGTTTTAGTACTAGTTGAGAAGGCATTTAAATTGCTATATTGACGTGAGCAATATTGTGTCGGGCGTTAATGACTTTAGTCGGGCAATAATGTCATTATCCGCCCGGCTATGTTTCCCGGGAAAAGTGATATCGTTCAGTGCGTAAGATTTTCTATTTCAAATTTGCTATTTCAGCCCTGGTCATTAACGGTGGCCTGCGGCCCTTGGTCCAATATTTCACTTTATTATATGCCTCAAATGTATTCTAGATGCTCATTGGCTTATTCATGGTCACATGACATGGAATAGATGAACTAATTCCCTGGAAAGTCCTAAATCCCTGCTTTCAGGGAAGATGAATTGTACTAATCACCAGTTAGGTCATGTGACCAGTCAATAGTACGTTTTATCTTCCCCCAAATCTGAGATTATAGGAGTTGAAAGGTAAAATGCCTTTAAATGCCAATAAGAACCTGTGAACATTTGATATTGAAATGAAAAGACTTCTCATTTTGTTTTTGTTTACAGAGTACTTATCAGGTATATAATAAAACAAATAGTGACTGCCACATTTTCGGGAAATAGTGTAAAAATTTTCCTCTCGGGAATATCCTGTCCACTGACATGTTCCCTCGGCCTGCAGCCTCGGGAACATGTCAGTGGACAGGATATTCCCTTGAGGAAAATATTTTGCACTATTTCCCTCAATGGCAGTCACTATTTGTACAATATTGCCCGCAGAAATGACGTTATTGTTATTTCAACACAATGTAGGATTCTGGTATCAGTTACCAGTTTATATGATTTTGTTTATCTGCCTCAATATTTATAACCCCTCCTTCATCACCATCACCCCTCCCGCGTGACAAAAGTAGGGGATACCTTGAAAATGATTAATAATATAACTTTACAACAATGCAGTGAATAACCACCAATTTTTCAGAGAGAATAAATGTATACTAGTATATCATCAGTAATTGGAAAAATTCTTGGTAATTATACGTATGATAGTTTTTAAACAGGATTTGATCGTCAAAATTTATGAATTTGCGAAGATATTGGGAGGGGGGCTGGTTCACAAAGAATACTATGCTAGTGAAATCTGCTGCAAAATTAGCATTGTTTTAAGGTTGAGAAAACTGCTTATGTATGTCCTGGATGCATTAAAACTTAAATGATGATTGGGTTTCAATTTTTAAATTTAACGATGACCCACCCCCTCTAAATAATCCAAAGTGAGCGTGACATTTAACTGTATAATGAAACCTACTTCAGATATTATTATTATATACGCCCCAGTTGTCCGAAACCCAGTTGTCCGAAACCAATTTCTCCGAAACCCAGTTGTCCGAAATGCAGTTGTCCGAAACCCATTACTCCGAAAAATATAGTCATAATTTACCAGAGAAGCAACTCTTCAGAAAAACGGCGATGTACTTAAGCTAAGACCAGTTCCATGTCATGTATTTGGCCACATTAATGGCACGGACGCATTCTGATGTTCATAGATCTCTCACTTTGAATTGCATCCATTACATGGCGTTACCAGAATGGCAGGAACGGGGGATTTATTTTACATTGAGATTCTAAAAAATGTTATCAAAACACAATATATATTACATGTATTACAGAACAGTATATCTATCTTCTTCAATCTCCTTTATATAGGACCTAGGCAAAATAAAACGAAAAATTTTGATGTTGCCATTTTTAGTCTTTAGTGTTTTTAATTAATTGTCATGGTTGTTGTTGTAATTCATGTGTTCATTATGAGTCCCAAATTAAACAGAATAAGTCAATGTTATCCAATTGATTTGATGATATATATTTATGAAATCTATACTATGCGTCTGAGGTGTTGATCCTCAGAAGCATAGCAGAGAACTAAAGTAGTATATATTTAGACACACTTTTTAGCCACTAAAGCAATGACGTAAGCAGACAGCATGTACATACATGGAAATACAAGTGCAAGAAAGTGCTACATTTGAAACAGATAAAATAAGTTAACGCATATAGAACTTTAAGAATAAAACAGTATACATATTACGTTGTCAAAATATTTCGTCGCATTTAATTGCTTAGTCTCTGTCTCTTATCAAATCGTAAAAGAACAAAACATTCTAAACCTAATCACTTGGGATCAACTGGAAACGAAGACAGGCTGTCATCGTATCAAAATGGATGTTCTCCCATTCGCAAGAAGTTTCATTTTCGCCATGTACTCACTTCATCCCATTGAATTTAATCTCTATTTCTCGAACTAACAGAGTACGTAAATGTAGAATACGTTTTGGTTTCAAAGATGTACACGTCAACTTTACTAAATAAATGACCAGTGGATTGGGAAAGCTATTTTCCCTTTTATGAACACCCATCACCCATTGGAAAAATGTTGTTCCCTCTCAAAAAAGGCCCATGGGCCATAAAGAAAATTGGTTTAAAAATTGTACACCCCTACAGGTATGTATGTTGTTTACAGACTTGCCAATCTTCCGTTTTTTTACGGGAATCTCCCGTAAATTTTTTGTTTTTCCGTAAAAAATACCAAACTCTCGTACCGTTTCCTCCCGTAAAAAGTCCCGTAAACTCCCGTACCTTATTTCTACTAAAATCTCCCGTAATTATTTTTAAAAATATGGCCGTAAAATTTCCCGTATTTTTGCTGAAATCTCCCGTAAAATCTCCCGTATTCTGGTATAACTCCCGTAAAATCTCCCGTATTCTTGGTATAACTCCCGTAAAATCTCCCGTTTTCTGGTATAACTCCCGTAAAATCCCCCGTATTCTTGGTATCTCCCGTAAAATATCCGTTTTTTGCTGTCGAAATCTACCGTATTTAAAAGGAATTTGACAAATTTGTGACCTTGATTATTGCAGGCACGCTTCTTTCTTTTACTCCAAGAAGGATTGGCTCCCATGGTTCACTATCGATACTTTCATAAATAACTTAAAAGTACTTCATTCCCATGATTCAAATTGCTTTTCTGCGATCAGTTCGGTATGAGTTTGCACGCCAAATGTCCACAAACGGGGGCCAGTTCATATTCTGTCATACTTCTGTCGGGAGAATACATTTTGTTTTTATATGGAGCTAAATAAAATATTCCTGCAATATAAGGCGCATTATGGGTAGGGACTGCTGTGAAATAATGAACGTAAGTGACATCTATCTTAGATTATAAGTTTTAATTTATTTATTAACTGCGCATGCGTCATAATAATTTCAACCAATTTTTTTTTCACAAATCTACCGTAAAAACTCCCCTTTTTCAAAATCTACAGTAAAAACTCCTGTTTTTTCAGAAATCTACCGTAAAAACTCATGTTTTTTTCAAAATCTACCGTAAAAACACCCGTTTTTTCAGAAACCTACCGTAAGAACTCCCGTTTTTTCCGAAATCTACCGTAAAAACTCCCGTTCTTTCAAAATCTACCGTAAAAACTCCAGTTTTTTCTAAATCTAAAGTAAAAACTCCCTTTTTTCAGATATTTACCGTAAAAACTCCCGTTTTTTTCAAAATCTTCCGTAAAAACGCCAGTTTTTTCAGAAATCTATCGTAAAAACTCCTGTTTTTTCCGAAATCTACCGTAAAAACTCCCGTTTTTCCAGAAATCTACCGTAAAAAGTCCAGTTTTTTCAGAATTCTCCCGGAAAAACTCCCGTTTTTTCAGAAATCTACCGTAAAAACTCCCGTTTTTCCAGAAATCTACCGTAAAAACTCCCGTTTTTTCAAAACCTACCGTAAAAACTCCCGTTTTTAAAAATTTACCGCGAAAAATACCTTTTTTAAGGAATCTCCCGTAAAAACTCCAGTTTTTTCAAAATCTCCCGTAAAAACTCCCGTTTTTTCAAAATTTACCGCAAAAACTCCCTTTTTAAATCTCCCGTAAAAACTACCGTTTTTTTAAATCTCCCGTAAAAACTACCGTTTTTTTCAAAAATCTCCCGTGAAAACCCCCGCTTTTTTTCAAAAAACTCCCGCAAAAACTACCGGATTTAGAAAAAAACTCCCGTAAAAGTACCGCAATTTTTCATTTTAGGTTGGCCATGGCGTAGAATAATGGAAATAGCGTCATGAATCCCGGGACAATGAATCTCGGATCCAAGTACGTCATTAATGGTCGAAAATCAAAATATTGACAAATTTATAACCTAAAAGGTTCGAAAGATTATGCGGCAAATATTGAAACGGTGGTTGTCAACATATTGTATTAGCTTTGATCTCTTAGAATCCGTTGAATCCTAAGCGATTGGAGTTGTTTAGATCACTTAACGAATGATATGAAATGATGAGGATTTGGGTTTTTTCAAAGTTTATAATGGCGCCCAATGGGGGATTTCAGCAAAATATCCCGAAAATTAAATCATTAAAAGGTCGAAAGATCTGTGGATGGATTTTGCTGTTTTTTATATCAAAATGAACAATTCATTGAGTCTAACAAGGATCCGTTGAATCCTAAGAAAATAAATGATTTGCTAAAAAGTTATTAAGATTTTAAATTTTGATGAAGACTGCTCTCCATTGAAATCTTTGGACCATGAAATGTCGATTTACGCGCATGCGTTGTGACGTTATTTCCATTATTCTACGCCATGTCTTGTAGAACCCATAGACCAATTATTATTAATTTATGCGGCCAGTTATCTTTCATTCACCAGAAACATTATTACTAATTAGGCTCAGTTGCAGAGAGAAACTGCAATCTTAACATGTAAGTAACGTGAATTACATTGGCATAAGCATGTCAATTTGTCCTCTTGGGGCCAAATTATTATTGGCCATGTTTTCAATATTGACTTGTATTGACAATAAACTTGACAATGTGCTGTCTGCAGATAAGTGTGAGGGTCAAATTACCGGCAACCTTGAAACAATATTGTCTCAAGTGCTAAGTTTAATAGGAGAAAATTTGCGGTTAACTTAGCCTACTATTAGAAATATCAAGCATTGTCAAGTATCTATGTCAATATTGACAACAATTGGCAATTTTTACTTTTTCATATTGACGCTCTATTAGAACTATGGTCAACTTTATGACAAGCATTGTCAAGTATTTATGTCAATATTGACAACAAGTGTAAATTTTCACTTTTTCATATTGGCGCTCTATTTGAACTATTGTCAACTTTATATCAAGCATTGTCAAGCATCTATGTCAATATTGACAACAATTGGCAATTTTTACTTTTTCATATTGACGCTCTATTAGAACTATGGTTAACTTTATGACAAGCATTGTCAAGTATCTATGTCAATATTGACAACAATTGCAAGTGTCAATTTTCACTTTTTCATATTGGCGCTATATTTGAACTATTGTCAACTTTATATCAAGCATTGTCAAGTATTCATGACAATATTGACAACAAGTGTCAATTTTCACTGCCCCTTTATAATATTGGCGGTCTACTTGAATAGCTGCTAACATTTGCGGAAATAATTGTCAATTATTAGTTATCGATATTGGCATCCAGTGTCAACTATTATTGACAACTATTGACTGTTGTCAATTTCTTTTTATCAATATTGTTACGTTGGGCAAATGAATTTCCAGTATCAGAATTCTAGAGACAATCCAAACTTTCGAATATTGGCGCTTATTTTTGCCAAATTGTCATTACTGTGATTAATTATTGTTCCATTTCATTTTAGATATTTGCACTACACGGCCAATGTGGAGTTGACTTTATTCCGTCTTATTATCAGATTATCGGTAATTCTGAAGTGATATTTTGAATATTGAAAATTAAGTGTTAATACCAACTTTGAAATTGTCCGTTCCATAGTTAGACCAAATTGCATATCATTATTAATTATTATTAGATCTAATTTCCAAATCCTATTTGACGCTCTAGTTTCTATGACAATTGTTTTTAGCACTATTTACAAGTGTGGCCAGCAAACTTGCAATTGTATAAAATATTGTTCGGTCATTTACGAAGGAAATTCATTTATAATCAATGATAGCTAACGCATTAAGCCTTAGATGCGTTTTCTCTATGGTAATGATTTGCTATATTTTGCACAGCTCGTGGCTGAGAGTTGACTGTATACAATCTATGCACATTCTACTATAGGTTTGGCTGCGCTAAGTATGTAGAATCGCACCATTTAGAAGATGAAATATCTATATGTTTATGCGAAACTTTTTTGAGATAACTAAAAATGAGAGTATTTTCCTCGGAGATATTTGAGTCATAATTCAGAGGAAAACTGCGAGTAGTTGTACAATCGTTTCATTCTATTATTCCCGATAACAATTTACAGTAAAAGGGGACTGCTTTTCTGAATTACATTCCCTTTATTTATTTGGCAAATTCAGAATGACTACGGTGTCAAATCTGTGTTTTGAATAGACTCAATATAATTTATCTTCATAATTTGCAATTTGCAATTTACGTTAGGCAAGGACGTCTATCTGAGATAGACGTCCTTGCGTTGAGCAAGCTTATAAATACCGATCGTGTTATTGTTTGTCTTGTCATTCTTAGATGTAAATTAATGCCCATTGACAGGGGCGGATCTGGGAATCAACAAGGGGGGGGGGCCAAATTTCAAGTCAGAGAAAAATATTTGGGCCCCTAAAACCCAAAAGTGGGCCCAAAATTTGAAATTTTGAGGCCCATTTTCTTCAAAATTTGGCCTGAAATTAAAAAATAAGGCCTTTCAAGGCCCAGTAATGACCAAAAGGCCCACTTTTTGGGGCCTCAAGGCCTTTTTTGGCCAAAATTTGCGGGCCCCCAGCCCCCCCCCCCTAATCCGCCAGTGCATTGACGTTTGTAAGTAGTGGAATTGACTTATTCCTGCCAGTCTATGTTGACCTGTAAAAGATTCTTCCTACAATGTTTTCTGCCATTATTTGAATTATTTGCTTTCTCACTATCTAACCTTGACTCAGGGTTATTAAGTGAGAATTGCTCTTACAAATGTAATTAGACAATGATCTAATTGCAAACCAAATTAATGATTCACCAGTAGTATGTTTTGTTTACACACGAACTCAGTATTTGTTCTACTAATGAGGGTAGATGGAGATGTGTTACAAACTTGGACTAACACTATGCTCAAATTGCAACAATCTTTCTCTTGAAATATCTTCTCTTTTATACATCAGTGTTAAGATTTAGGAAAAAATTTATGTCATTTTAAAGTAAAGCTTTTTTTTCTTTACAATGACGAGTTGAGAAATTTAAAAACATCCCACTTACTGAACTTTTAAACTTTTAAGGCATGTATTTTCAAAAAGCTTTACATTGGCGAAATTCCATTACATTCTTGGACTTAGATTATTTTGCGATTGAAAGTTGTGAACTTTTATAGCATGGATTTTCAAAAAGCTTGACATATATACTTTTATATCTTATCCTATTTTAAGGTCTCATGTTACCAGTTGTGAGTTGAATAATCATAATAGAATTGGTCAGTTAAGATTTAAATTAATATTATACATTTTTGTAAACATAAACATGTTTTTGCATGATTTTATTTGACCAGCAGCAAGATTTTTCGAGGGTTAAAAACCGGGTTAAGCCAGCCCACAATTATCAATTACACTGAAACAATATAGTTTCATTCTTATTATTTGAAGTGTGAATTGTTAATTTTGCAAGATAACAAAAAAAATTATATAAGTTTTCATGAAGACCAATTAAGAGATTATTGTTAAAAGTTCTGTTTCAATGTTTATGTAAGTCAGCAGGATAGTGAATCAAGCTAGATTTAGGGTCAGCATCTTTATGCAATAATCATACAGTAGTTAGGTTGAGCAATTATTCTGTAGATTAGTTGCCATGGTATCCAAGTCCCTAAGCTGCCGTTGAACTCCGTTGCCACCATAATTTCTCACGATGAGAACTGTCATACATGATGATATGTAATATTGAGTTTATTATTTTGCGATTAGAGAACCCTAATACATGATTATCGTTTACTCGGAGTTCAGATGGTAAAAGAAGCAACAGATGAACCCTCTTCTTTAATAGGTTAAATGAAGCCATTGACATACCTGCCAACCTAAGACCAAAAAGTTTTTGCGGTATTTTTCAACAAAATTGCGGTAGTTTTTGCGGTAGATTTTAGAAAAAACTGTAGTTTTTGCGGTAGATTTAAAAAAAACCGGTAGTTTTTGCGATAGATTTAAAAAAATACGGTAGTTTTTGCGGTAGATTTTAAAAAAATACTGTAGTTTCAGAGGTTTGCGGTAGAATTTTGAAAAAAGCGGTAGTTTTGCGGAAGATTTAGAAAAAATGCGGTAGTTTTACGGTAGATTTTAAAAAATGCGGTAGTTTTTACGGTAGTTTTTTGAAAAACCGGTAGTTTTGCGAAAGATTCTGAAAAAAATGCGGTAGTTTTACGGTAGATTTTGAAAAAATGCGGTAGTTTTGCGGAAAATTTTGAAAAATGCGGTAGTTTTACGGTAGATTTTGAAAAATGCGGTAGTTTTACGGTAGATTTTGAAAATTGCGGTAGTTTTTACGGTATTTTTTTTGAAAAAACCGGTACTTTTGCGGAAGATTTCGAAAAAATACGGTAGTTTTACGGTAGATTTTGAAAATTGCAGTAGTTTATACGGTAATTTTTTGAAAAACTGGTACTTTTGCGGAAGATTTGCCAAAATGCGGTATTTTTCGGTAGATTTTGAAAAATGCGGTAGTTAAACCTTTATACAATGCGGTTTTCTATATTAATACAATGTTTACGTGGTCATATTGTTGTTGTTATTGTGATTACATGTTTTACTGCAAGAGTGCTTTTGATAATAACAGTTTGTAAAGCAGAACTACCACCTGAGAATTATACGAAACTATTATTTTCAAGAAATAATAGATATACTATTTTCAAGAATAAATAGAGACTAAACACTTTTTATTCTTCATTTACCATGCCTACAATGGACTGACAGCAACTTTGGATTTTAATGTTTCAGCAACTCTTTTACAATAAATCTAGATTGATTCAAAATACGAACACAATATTCATATCTCCACTTTTATTCACCTTCTAACCATTTTTTTAGATATCAGGATGTTTGGAAATACCATGAATGAAACATTTACTGAAATACAAAATATGGATTTTACACATATTTACTCACCATCTTAGATCTATCACTTTTACGAATTGAAATGACAGACATAATGTTCATATAACATTGGAATCATATGGTATTAAATATTGATTTGTTCACTCGCAAGTCTCTAATGATATCAATGTGTTTGTCTGGCACAAATAGAAAATAAGTACAGGTCAATTGTCTTTCAAAAATAATCTGTTATGAGCATTTGCTGAAACCTTTCCCCTGAGACATCGTTCAGATTCGGATATCACAATACTTTTATAATAAACCAGAACTCAATGCTTTATTTTTTAATTATGTACATGTATTTGTTACTGATAATGTGTTCTGATGAAAAATACAACATTTTATCGTTCTGTAAACAAATTGATTAAACTATGTATAATGTATATGTGGCGTTCATTACTGATCATAACAAATCAAACTACGCATATTTCATACGCTAAATATGCATACGCATTTCCACTCATTTATTTAGATGAAGCGCAACTAAAATCATATTTTTGTTGCATTCGGAATAAAGATCTGTGTACAAAAGGGTTTGGTTAACTACAAAAATCATGGCAGAAAGAATTCTATCTAGCAAGTGGTAGTTGGTGTTTGGACTGATTACACGCAAGCTTACTTAGATAAATGCGCAATAACCTGATAACCACAGACCTGCCGATACCTATTTATATTCGGGTTGGTGAAGAAATATTACAGGGACAGTACAGGAAGACTTCAATTTTTCAGCATTTCTCAATAACAATAACGGGAAATTTTACGGTAGTTTGAACAAAAATACTGTTGATTTTAGCCGAAATACGGTAGATTTTCGAAAATTTACGGTAGATTTTCAAAAATTTACGGTAGATTTTACGGCCGTTCTCATGGAATAAACGAGTTTTTTAAAAAGAAAATTTACGGTAGATTACGAAAAAATACGGTAGATTTTTTTACGGGCGTTTTTACGGGAAAAAATGGTATTTTTTTACGGTAGTTTGTCATTTTTTACGGAAAAACGAAAAATTTACGGTAGATTCCCGTAAAAATACGGTAGGTTGGCAGGTATGCATTGAAAGGATAATTGCTATTGCCAGTGAAAATTCAAATTTACTTTTGACGATTGATAGTCTAGATACAAACCCCGTGGCTTCATGAGTGTGTGAATTATGTGTGAAATAGAGGGGGAATAGTCTGGACGCAAAGTTTTTTTGATTGCATGTACCGTACTTGTTTTCAGATATCATGCTATTTCCAGTATTCATGAGTGTCAAATTTTAAGACCCATTATCCTTCCCATGCGAATTTTAAATGCAATTTGCAAATGCATCCTAAAATCTGATTATGTTAATGCTCACCCCCCCCCCCCCTCCTCCAATGTGATTGCCTGTCTACTATTATTTCAAAGGCGCAAGGGGAACAGTTTAAATGAAATGTATCTCAAATCAGTCTCAAATACTATGACTGGTATAATTATTTGGTTCTACACCCCCTACACCACTCATTAACATAGTGACACAATGACCTAATAACGTATCCCTTTCCTTAATACTGTATACTCAAACAAGGAGAATAGGGTCAATATAGAAAGAGTACCATTTTTTAGTTGACTGTGCTTTATTGTATCAGTTGGAGGAATTTGGATTGTCTCGTTTTCGTCGACTGCTGCCCTGATGCATTTGTAGATGCAACGCACATTCTCGGGCGCATATTTCAGGTTATATGTCATTTATGAAAAAATGAATTGAAAGGCATCATATGGAGTGGAGGGGGGGGGGTTATCATGATCAGAGTTGGGGCTAATACTTATTGTTCAGAATTAGATATGTCTGTAAACAAATATATTAGGATTATGTACTGGGAGGTTTTGGATACAGGGTTTATCCCAAGGGAAATATGTGTATCTCACGAGGGACCGCAGGGACCGAGGGAGATACACATATTTCCCACCGGATAAACACTGTATCCAAAACCGACCGTACATAACTGGTGTATCTCATACTTGAGTGGGTTTGGGGTAGATATAACCTTTACCACCTTTTTCAAATGACAAGATAGGCCTATACTGTAAAAGCACAATTTATATTTAACATTTTCATAATATTCCTTCAGTTCAATACAATAGAATTATAACATTTAAACTTTTTGAAAAATTTTAAACTTCTGAAATTTTAATTTTAAAATTTTTTAAACTTTTTTAAACTTTTGAAAAAATTCCCGGGAGCCGGATGGATATATTATATCTGCCCGCATTTGGCCTAGAGCGGGACATATACAATCTATCCTGCCCGCTCCTCAGATATGATATCCTGTATATTCCCGGGTGATATCTACCCCAAACCCACACAAGTATGAAATACATATATATATATTGTATATGTTATCAAAGCAAATTGGATTATTTATAAACATGTCGTCTAGTTCGGATGTTATTTTAACAAATATAGTAATCAGACGGCGTATTCGCAATGTAACTTATCAGTTCTCAGATTTGTAAAGCCATGGGAAAATGAAATCTGAAATAAAGATGCTTTTCTAGCATCTTGACTGGTAAATTGAGAGTAAAGTATATTTTGAAAATCTTTTGACTCATAGTCTTTAAATGTACAGGGTGTCAAGAAACAACAGCACCCCCCCCTCTACAGCAAAATGTACTTACTGTTACAAAGTGTGTCATATCCCACTTTAAAGACAATTTAATTCTGGAGTTTCTTTAGAAATTTCAACTCCGTATGATATAGTTTTACAGATTTACAGTTAATTATAAGTAGTTGGTATGCCAACCACTTGCCGCTCGAAAAGCAGCTAATCTGGATGGATATGATTTCAGCGAGGATTCAAAGAAAGGTTCAGCATTGCGTTACCCATATTCTTCAGAAATATCCTTATCTACATGTATTTTCAAGAGACCCCTCTCCATCAATTCCCCTGTCTTTCACCATTGAACCTATATATTCAGCGTAGTTAAGATCTGTGCTATTTCCTACATATTAATCATTTCCAAGATTTGAGTTTAAACCAGTAATAAAGTTGCAAACAAAGTACTGAAGTAGCAAACTTCGGAAGAATATAGCTTTTTTAATTTAAAGTTTATGAAATGAAATATTACGAGTAACTCCAGAATTAAATTATCTTTCAAATGAGATATGCCATGCCATGTAACATTTATTAGTTCTTGATGTAGAGGGGGTGTCGTTGTTTTTTGACACCCTGTACATATTAAATGGCGACAATGACATATGCATCACGCGAGGATTGATGATGAACATGTAATTTACATCTGCACTTTGTCAATATCTATATCGCCGGTTGATGTCTTATGTTCCCAAAATAAAAAAATGTTCAAAATATTCAAAAAATATGATGTGTATTGTCTTGCATCATTTGAGGAGTGATAATTTGATTAGAAAAACTCTCCGAATCTTAATCATATATTTGAAATCGAAGAATATAATGCCCCGGGACAATGCCCCGTGTATTCACCATTTACTCTCAATCCTGATTATCTCTCAATGTCTCCAGCGAGTTTGCTTCTGTGTGCCTCTCCAAGTAACAATTCTAAATGCATATTCTACATATATCGCCCAACGTGGGTCCGGGACGTGAAAAACAGACGTAGACTTCGGCAGTGCAGGGGGGGGGGGCTACAATATAGAAACTTTGGGTTTTGTATCAAGCTGATATAGTTTGTCACAAATATTAAATACGCATTAGAGGTCGGTTTAAGAAATGAGACAAGAGGCAAAGAATAATTATAATCATAAAATCAGTACATGGTACAAGTACAGTAATTCCTCGATGATCTCTTCTGTAATCAAGGTAGTTTTGGTACAGTTCCGCAGTTATAAAAACAAAGACATAGACTAAGTAATTAATCTTTTGTTATCATTTAATATTAGTTACTTACAGCATTAATTTGTTTGACAAGAAGTTTAAGACTTTTGTCTCCTTACACATCTTGGATTTCCAAGGTATGATGTTTGGATTGAAAATCAAACTGGGAAACTAGTATGCTCCTTACAGCTGTGTATATCAAATCCTGTGAAAACAATCATCCCAACCCCCCCCCCATCTAATGTCTCTTAATTACAATTATTTCGCAAATGAAACAACCCCAAAAACGTTGATATGTCAACACAATTTTGCAGAATTGAGCGAAACGAAAGGTGAAACAAATCAGATTAAATATTCTATTCTGAAAATGCACAAAAGGCAACAGTTGAACTAAAGAACTAAACAAAACAAATCACGATCTTACAACAGATAGCCATTTAAGAATTCTGCTTTATGGTCCGCTTCTATAGTGCCCCCATTGTCATTGTTTGAGATACATGCTACAAGGGGAAGAGACGTTACAGTAGTAGGATAGTAATACCAGATGGATGTCCATATCAGCCTCTGAGATTGATTGCACAGAAGAAAAATATGAATAGAAAAATACCAGATATAAACTTGATACAAATAAAATTGTCGATACCCTAACCAATTGACCAACCGACTGAACCACCCCCGGGAAACCACCTACCCATCGATCGACTAATCAAGCAAACTACAAAACATCCAAGCAACCAACTTTTAAAGGAAGCGACCAACTTTGCAATCAATCAGTCAACAGAAGGCAAGAAACAGACAAAGCAAAAACAAAGCAAGCAACCAAGCAAGTGTGGAACCACGCAAGCAACAAACAAAGCAAGGAACCAAGAAAGCAGCCAATTAAGCAACTATTCATGCAAATACACGCAAGCAAGCAAATGAACAACAAACCATCCAAGCAATCAAGCAGAAATCAAACAAGCAAGCAACTAAACAAGCTTCCAAGTAATCAAGCAACTAGCCCAGCAACGTACCACACAAGTAATCAACAAAGCAAGCAACCAAGCAAACGACCATCCAAGCACAGAAAACTAAGCAAGCAAACAACAAACCATGCAACTCATCAACAAAGCCGGACCTATTAAGGAAGCAAGCTACTCATCAAGCAAAAAACAAAGCATTCAACAAACCAAGCATCAAAGCAACCAACCAAGCAACTAACTGATCCGGTCACGTTTGCTGTTTATGTCTTGCAAATAATGCCCCTCTCCTGCAGTTTGTCAATGGTGGACATTTGATTGATTTAATTCAACTTCGAATTCCAAGTTCCAAATGAAGCACGAAGGTTGACATTTGAGAACATAACTGATACCAAAAGGACGCGTGTAGGCAAAACTACATTTTCTTATTATTCACCTTTCCCCAAAGTCCAAAGTGTACTCATTTGACCGCTTCGCTGATTGGACGATGAAAATCAATGACGTCAAAGCAGGGCACATTTCGCGCCAAAACTTCAATTAGTATTAGATCGCCGATTGAGTGAAATAGATCTCATTATAAAATTAAGTGAAATATATTTTTCTGACTATTTTGTCTTAAGCTGTGTCTTAAATACACCATCCGGTAAATCAAACCAGAAATAATTGTGATACGAGTGCTCATCTTTGAACAAAGTGAATCCAACTACGCAAACCAGATTGACAATCATTCAAACAATAATATACATTTATCATGATTATTCAATTAAATAGTTCATTATGTTTCTAATAAAAAGTATATGAGGAACAGTTTTAAATGTCAGAGTCCACTTGCATTTTTCTCATCGGGTTGACCCAATAATTTGCGATTGCTCATGGTCAAATTATATATTGAAGTAACTAATATTCATCATACTGTAGTAGTTTGCATTTTAATTGCAATTCAAAGCTTAATTACAGGCCCGTAGTCAAAAAGTTACCCCTTAGTAAAACCGCTCCCCAAAGTAAATCCTGACTACGGGCTTGAATTGCCGGAGTTTCTCTCTTGTAGGTCTACGTCCAAAAATATCCTGATAGTTCTCTTAAAGATCGATATTTATAAGAACGCCCATGGGCCCATTTACAGGTCCAGGATCACAATGTGCAGGGTCAGAATGACCCTAAACATGATGAAATAACCTTTTTAGCCCTTTGAAAGTGTGACTGAAAAAAAGCTAAAAGTAGGAGCTAGGGAAGGTCACTGAACAGAATCTTTTGAATTTTTCAGACAATGTGCCCAATATAATGCTCCAACTGATACAATCTTTGAAATTTTAGAAAATTGTCTTAAACAAAAATGACAGTCATAAAAAGGAAAATAAATTGCTTTTAAAATCAATGATATCAAATTTTCAAAGATTGTATCATTTAGAGCAATATATTGGGCACATTTTCTGAAAAATTCAAAAGATTCTGTTCAGTGACCTTTCCTACCCTCCTACTTTTAGCTATTTTTCAGTCACATTTTCATAGGGCTGAAAACGTTATTTCATCATGTTTAGGGTCATTCTGACCATGAACATTGTGATCCTGGACCTGTAAATGGTATTTGGAACTAGTTGAATTGACTGGAGGTCAAAACAGAACTCTGTTATCTTTGTTTAAAAAATGTTTAAAAATGCAAAAAAATTGTCACTTCCTGTTTTGTCATTTCCTGTTAAGTTCCATAGCACCTTAACTGGGGACCATTACATCAATTGGCATTATATCAATCAGGCAAAAAGAGGCCAGTGATGTGAAAATAGTCAATAGCACGGTGTTATAGCATGACGGTTACGCCACCTCTGAAAACGAGGTTGGACAGCTACGTTCACTGATTTATCCAATAAAATGGCCGCGATGGAAGAAAAAACTAAGGTTGGCGCATTATTTTCTACTTCTGTGTATCAATGAAAGGATGAACGATTTATGTAAGAATCGCATTCGGTGATACTTTTAGTAATGTCTATTTTGAACGTAGCCTTTGCAAATTGATGCCCGGGGATAACATGAAATAAGAGAAAAACTGTCGAGTTTGAAATTCAAAACTACACAAAAATTTAGTAATTTGTTTATTTTTGTTTTTGTTGTTAGGGCATGGTCTACATTGCCTAAAAACCTTGTGGTATATAGATGTAACCTACATACGATCATACAAAGCCATATGTAAGATGCCCAATGCAATTTAGTCTGGGATTTTACTTTTACCTCAATGAGTATTACTAAAAGTAGATTGGCAGACTTTATATGTTATATATTCTTGTATTACTATGCCGACTGTCCTCTGGAAATAAGCATTTTCTTGATGTTTAAGAATTTGGAATAATTGAATTTAATATTAACTTGTTACAGCTGCACTGCTGATGACTATATTTCTGATTGCATGTATTACCAAAAGCTGATTCTTCATGGACGATGTGCATCTGGGGGGACCCTTGGGACTGGGTGGGGAAGGTCAGGTATAGGTTAAATGAATATTGATTTACTCCAATATAGTTTACTTATACTTACAGTTAATATTTTGAGTGGCTCATGTACTGAGACAACACGAGAATGGATCAAAACTTATAAACTTTGATATCTCAGTCGGTAGGTTTACAAATTATATTCTGTTTCTTGTTGACCACCTGGCAGATTTGACCCAGTCTTTATAACCATCCATATATACGTCACCGAATGGAACTAGTTTAAAAGGAAATCTTATCTGTGAATATTGCCTACAGGCGAGAAAGAGGACATGCTGCCTTTCCCATCCGCCATTTTTTGTTATCGTTACCGCAAAATTTTGCAAATCGCCTTGACGTAACCGTCATGCTATAACACCGTGAATAGGGGACCATAAGTTTACACATTCCATGTGTACGTTCATCAAAATAGTGCGATCTTAACCTCCCTAATAACTGAAATTGTTGACTCAACATATAGAATCATTCTATGTTTGTTTATATTTGTTCACATTAATATGGAAGAAAATCGGACATTTTGCTAAAAAGATGTTATTGTAAATCTTAGAAATAATGATAAAGGTAGTATACACCACACACTCAATGGTATTGATTGTGGTTTTCAGAGACTCTCAATAGGGACTTTAAGCTTGCAATGTTTTTCACAACCTAAATGTGAATGGAAAATATTTAGCGATGCATTTGTATGGGCGATTGCTCATAGGTTGGCGTTTCGATTTTATATGCAAGCTTAATCTCCCTAATGTTAACATTAAGGTAAGAGTGTATGTTACACATAACATTTTCTTAGGATAACATTTCTTGAATTGATGAATATGCAAAAATTATTCTTAGCATACCATCCTTCATTTCATTATTTGAATAATCAATCTGGAGATATACTACTCAAATAAGGAAGTGTGTTATAACACATCATCATATAGAAACATGTTCAATGTTTTTTCAGAAGCTGGATCAAAATATTTGTCTTACTAAAATTATTGGCAAAGGTATGATGTACTAAATTCTTGTACTGTATTTATGATTTTAATAGCACTGTATACCTCGTGAGTCGTGAATCATTACTGATAAACAAGATACAGAAAACCTGTTCAAAGTAAATGCTATAATAAGGCATCATAGAAATTATCATAAAGAGAGGTATTTAGAATTTCTTAGCAACTTACACACACACACAGGTTTAACTGCACTCAAACATTAAACAGTCAACTTGACAGGTATTCAGAATTTTTTGGGAAATGCTGAGGTTATGCTCCATTGATTAAACAGGGGATCAAACAGCAGGGGATCAAACAAGTCCAACCATTCATTTATGAAAACATTTTGAACTAACTTTATGGCACACTAATGACATCTTATATGAGTGTGCTGTACTAAAAGCATAGCCCCATTGGATCCCCTTATATTGGATTATTCTAATCCGAATCCACAAGGAGTTCCTTATATATTTTAAGTGATGAAACATGTGTAAAAAAAAAAATTGTAAAAAAAATGAGGGACGATGGTGAAAATGACGATTGTATTTTGAAAAAAAACTTGTTGATGGGTGGATTAAACATGGCTTATGAGATAATCCAATTGATCTTGAAACCATTCTCTGAATTTTTCTTAAAGATTATACATTGGCCTTTCATATGCATTCATTTTTGTACAGCCAGAAACTACTAGAAAAAAATTATTTACTGTCAAAAATCTGTTGCGATACTTTCCCTCGCTCTTTTATTCCGAGGGAATATATGATATCGGTCAAGGAAATTATCCTATTGACCGATGGCGATAGAACAACCCACACCAGTGGACGAATTTGGTTCAATTATTATAAATTGATAGATAGGGACAAATATTACATGGAAAATTCATTTCAAAAATTGCCTCTAAGATTTTGGATGGAACAGATCATGAATATCTTTTTGGCGGATCTGTGAAAAAAAGTTAACCCCCTGTAAGAAGTTCTTGAACTATTTTGGGTGAGAAGAAATCAATGGCAATGGATCCGTACCCATTAGTGTACCTATAAGGACTTAGAAATTTTTCGAAAAGGGTAAATTGGAATTCCAGGATTATTCTTAGATAATATGAATCTTTAAGAAGTATATTTTCAACAATCTTTAGAATATGGTAAAAAGTTGTATTTTACAGTGATCCTTAACACATGTCATTCTGACTCTTAAAATGAGTAATTTTCACATATTTTCACAAAACCTTGAATGAAATCTTGATTTTTGTAGATACACTTAAAGTGTCTTTCTAAGACTTAGAGGGAGAAATGTGAGATTTCGAGCCATATGTCTCAAGAAAATGCTCTTACCTTTCTAGTAGGATGAGTTCAGGTGCCAAAAACAGCTGATCAAAGGATATATATCATTTTCTAATTGAACATTTTTGTTGAGCCCTGCATTTTTAACACTGTTTTGACAGGAAGTCATACCCGAAATGAAAACTGAATAAAACAACATTTATCCTAAATGTAGATCAAAATACTTACTCAGACATGCAAAATGTTATAATTAGTAGTAATGCTCATCATTTTTAAGAAATTTAAGCATGTAAATAAGACTTTTTTCGTCTATGATTATATAGATAAAGAATTTCTTCACCCAGAAAGCTTTGGTACTTTGGTGTAGTGGTTAGAGCTTTGGGCTCATACAGACTTTTATTCCAAAAGATCTGGGTTCAAATCCCTCCGGTGGAATAGGGGACCATAAGTTTACACATTCCATGTGTAGGTTCATCAAAATATTGGATCTCAACCTCCCTAATAACTGAAATTGTTGACTCACACCCAATAGAATCATTCTATGTTTGTTTATATTTGTTCACATTAATATGGAAGAAAATCTGACATTTTGCTAAAAAGATGTTATTGTAAATCTTAGAAATAATGATGAAGGTAGTATACACCACACACTCAATGGTATTGATTGTGGTTTTCAGAGACTCTCAATACGGACTTTAAGCTTGCAATGTTTTTCACAACCTAAATGTGAATGGAAAATATTTAGCGATGCATTTGTATGGCCGATTGGTCATAGGTTGGCGTTTTGATTTTATATGCAAGCTTAATCTCCCTAATGTTAACATTAAGGTAAGAGTGTATGTTACTCATAACATTTTCTTAGGATAACATTTCTTGAATTGATGAATATGCAAAAGTTATTCTTAGCATATCATCCTTCATTTCATTATTTGAATAATCAATATGGAGATAAACTCAAATAAGGAAGTGTGTTATAACACATCATCATATAGAAACATGTTCAATGTTTTTTCAGAAGCTGGATCAAAATATTTGTCTTATTAAAATTGTTGGCAAAGATATGATGTACTAAATTCTTGTACTGTATTTATGATTTTAATAGCACTGTATACCTCGTGAATCATTACTGATAAACAAGATATAGAAAACCTGTTCAAAGTAAATGCTATAATAAGGCATCATAGAAATTATCATAAAGAGAGGTATTTAGAATTTCTTAGCAACTTACACACACACACAGGTTTAACTGCACTCAAACATTAAACAGTCAACTTGACAGGTATATTAAGAATTTTTGGGGAAACGCTGCGGTTATGCTCCATTGATTTAACAGGGGATCAAACAGCAGGGGATCAAACAAGTCCAACCATTCATTTATGAAAACATTTTGAACTAACTTTATGGCACACTAATGACATCTTATATGAGTGTGCTGTACTAAAAGCATAGCCCCATTGGATCCCCTTATATTGGATTATCATAATCCTAATCCACAAGGAGTTCCTTATATATTTTAAGTGATGAAACATGTGTTCAAGTACAATGTAACTTTGCATGAAAATTGTAAAAAAAATGAGGGACGATGGTGAAAATGACGATTGTATTTTGAAAAAAAAGCTTGTTGAGGGGTGGATTAAACATGGCTTATGAGATAATCCAATTGATCTTGAAACCATTCTTTGAATTTTTCTTAAAGATTATACATTGGCCTTTCATATGCATTCATTTTTGTACAGCCAGAAACTACTAGAAAAAAATTATTTACTGTCAAAAATCTGTTGCGATACTTTCCCTCGCTCTTTATTCAAAACATGTTTAGACACATTGTTTTAAAAATTCAGTTAAATTGAAAAAACCAATAAAACACAGCATCATTCCTGAAACATATGGAACACCCCATATTAAGGTTTAAATATTTATTATGTGATTGGTCTGGCTTTTCTGACTTCACATTTTTCAATATTTGTTAAGTCGAGATCCTTCCAGTCATCATGTTCCATTCACTAACCCAACCTTTCATTCAAAATACCAGCCAGAGTTGATGAGTTAATGTAACTATTGATTATTTTCAGGTTTTAGCTGTAGCAGGCGGGGGGACTTATTTGACACCCTGTATATTATGAAAAATGACATTGTATAATATTTAATTCACTTATTAAGTTAACACTAATGACAAAAGCATCATCAAAATAGTTTGAGATCTCCAATATCAAGATTCATTACATCCGTTCATTCAAAGTACAAGGAAATCATCGTCGATTGATTTTATTTTACGTCTGCGAAAAATTAAAAAAGCGATAACAAATCTTTATTTTTCTATACTATATTATTTATTTATTAAGAATATTTCGTAATGACAAGATATATAATTGTTATATCGGTGATTCAATGAAGATACCACCAGACGTTTCTTCCAACACCACTTTCATGACTTTTTGCCAATCTGGAAACATGAAACAATATATATGTCAAATATTGTATACTATACGAGGGTCGTCAAAAACTCTTGAAATTATATGGACAACTCTCTAGCATATGAATAGCAAGAGCCTAGCTCATTTGTAGTTTATGATTGTCCTTGTTTAAAAAAGAGAACAGAGTCGATGCATGGCCACTCTTTTTAAACAGTCATAGCTAACTATCACATCTTGGCTCTCATGCACGTGATCTTTTTGTTTGAATATTTGTAGTTGAAATCGTTTTAAAGTAATTGAAATCGGAAGTAAATTAATACGATGTATAGTTTGATATTAACCTTGAACATGTCAAAACTTTTGATTTAATTGAATTAATGACATAAATTAAAATGTACCTAGTCTAAGCAGCAAAGTGTTGCCCGTATTTCCTCACTTACACCTGTGCAACTTCCTGGAATAATGTTGTTAAATGCGTCAACACACGGTTGACATATACGGTCCCATTTACACAGAATGAAACCACCGTCGCATGTGGATTGAGTAGTTCCTGATCCAGTTGTTGTTGGACTATTTGTTGTTGTTGCACTTCCAATAAAAGGTAGACATTGCGTACATGTTTGTTCCACCCATGGCTGCCATATTGTACAAGGATTTTGGGTTGTTGTTGTCGGGGCTTGAGTGGTAGTCGGCACTGTTGGACCAGGTGTCGTTGTTGGACCAGGTGTCGTTGTTGGACCAGGTGTCGCTGTTGGACCAGGTGTTGTTGGTGGACCGGTCGTCGTTGGTGGACCAGTCGTCGTTGGTGGTCTGCAGCAAAGTTCCACTCTTTCATCAACAGCATTTCCTTCACATGCGGCAGCAGTTGGTACACCGTTTATCACGCAAGGAGGACATACTCTGTTTCGTGAGCACACCTTGGTGCCGTACTCACCAGCACAGATGACCAAGTCACGCTTTCTTCTGTCTGCTGTCTTAAAGATAGTTTCGGCGCACTCAGATGGACATGACCATGATGTCCATGGTTGCCAGATTTTATTACATGGGGTTTCAGTTGTGGCCGGTGTTGTTGTAACAGTCGTAGCTGTAACCAAACAAGTACAGTTTTTTAAACAATGTTATACAGCCATATTTTGTCTGTTGTAATAATATAAAGATTACTACAAAAATGATTATTAATAAGCGAAGTTGTTAATACGCTACAATAATAATACGGTAGGTGTTGAATGGCGCCCATTTTCTTCAAAATTCCCCCCCCCCACCCCAGATCCGCCAGTGTGGATTTTCATTTCATTACTCACCGTATTGTCTGCAACACGATTCGGTTTTCTTCTCAATTGTGTGACCTTCACAATCCTGTCCATTGATACCAGGAGCAGCACAAGTACGTACTCGTACACAGGCTTTAGTACCCATCACCAAGCAGTTTGGATCACGTTTTCCGATTCCCATTGGTGCGCAATCTGGTGCGCATACCCATGCCGTCCATTGGTTCCAAGTTCCCGCACCTAATTTAATCGATGTACATATATAGAGTTAGACTCAATGACATTTTTAGGATTTAATTTAGAAATGAGATGATTAAACCAAAATTTATGTCGGTACTTCAAAGTTGGAATTTACATCGCGTCTTGTAGATCATATATTATCCTCACTGAATTTCAGCAAAATGATAGCGTTTCTTTCCTGGATAACCATGGTTACGTAACATACCTGTATTTACGCTGCAGCAGAGATCGGTCTTCACCTCCATACTAGCACCTATGCATTGTCCTGGGAATGTTGGGCTCCTTTTCGTGAGATGCACACTTCGTTTGCCGAACTGTGGACACGGTAGACACGTCCTTGTTCTCTCGCACGTTCTGTTGCCCAGTTGCAGACAAGGTGGCGTGTTACTGAATGTGTTAACGATGGAGTTCTGACATTCCCCGAATTTCCATGTTGTCCAATCTCCCCATGTGCCACACACTGAATGAAAATATCGAATCATACACCAGCATATATTGGCATTTTAGTAGTGCTATATAGTAGTAGTTTGCTATAAAGTAGTAGTTTGCTATTTAGTAGTAGTTTGCTATATATGTTATCATCACAGTACTACTATGGTAGTAAATATGTTATTATCCAAGCTGCATTATTACTATTATATGTTATTATTAGTAGTAAATATGTTATAAGAGAGAATTCGCAACTCACTCAGTATAACTTATAATTATTAATCGTTTGATATACGTCATCATTTATTGCGCAGTTCCATTATGCCTGGGTCACATATGCTGCGATTCATCGGCCGGCGCCCGGCCGATTGAGTATTTTGTTTAAAATTCAATACATTTCTGAACAAAATACTCAATCGGCCCGGCGCCGTAGTGAAAATCGGAGCAAATGTGACCAAGGCATTAGTCAATAAGTGAACCATTCTTTTAAATCGTGATCTATACTAGGAATATCAATGACGTATAGCAAACTCCTTATAAGTTATACGTTATACGGAGGCCTAATTCATGAAAGCTCCGCAAGCCTGCGCAATTCCGCAACTCACTGCGGTACCGCTATTTCCAATTCACAAAGGGACCGCAAAGTCAGCATCACCGCAGATATCTTGCGGTACCGCGAGAATTACGTCATTATCGTGCGGTACCTCTGTACTTACCGCAAGTCACTCTCTGAAAATTCAGTGTAATGAATCCTCTTGAAAAAACACTTAACATTACCTTTCAGTGATGGTAATACGTACATGTGTAAACCTGGTATTGCTCTTTTATCAGATTAAGTTTCCCAATGAAAAACTAAAAATTTGAATGTGATATAGACGTTCAAATATGGATGTAAAAGCAACCTGTTCGGAGTATGTTTTTTAAGATTTTTAAGTTGCAGACAACATTTGAAATGACGTTAAAAGTTCAATTGTTCAAGCAAAAACCTGTATTTTATTGGCAGTGTAGTGTTTTTGAAAAAAGCCCGTCAAAATCATAAAATTGGGAATTTCGATAAAATATTTTTTTCCATGTTGGAAATTGTCTCCAGAATAAAATATGAAAATTTTAATAAGAATGGTTTTTCTATTGCAAATATAGAGTAAAAAAATGACTGCATCATACAACCTGTCCGGGGTACTATACAGCATTTATCTATTTTCTTGCTAAATCACTAATTGTTATTGGTACGTACTTCTTGATATATGAATGTTAGAGAAAAAACTTGAAATTGTTGATTATTCAATAATGCGTTCCATTGATTTCAATGAGTTCTAGCTACCCTTTGCATTCGTTTGACTTCACTTCTTAAAAGAGAGCTTCGTCTTCTTCTTGTAGTTTAACTAGACTCTGCACGCAGGGTAAGTTCTAGCGATACCTCGACTCTTTGAAAGTACATAAAGTACACCTTCAGTTCTGGAAAGGTTTTGGCACCCCCTAAGTCACGTTGACCTCTGTGGAGGGTGGAAGGGGGTAATTTGGTCTTGCAAATTATTGTTGTAAAAGGTTGCAAACATTAGGGTTAATTGTATCATTGATCACGAATTTTTTTTTAATCGATTTCTTTACTCTGTATTGCCGTATTGCACGATTCAGATGGAATCCGACAATAATATGTATCTTAATTCATTTATTCAGAAATGGTCAAAAATCTCTCATTGTTATGTGGAAATTTTTCGTCTATATTGTTCGAGAAAAATAACATTTACATTAGAAAAGTGAGAATGAGTTGAGTCGAGAGTTAGAAGATCGGCTTTCCATGGTGATTTTATATGATGAAAAACATTCGAACATTTTAAAGTTGAAGATTTGACACAATTGTTTCATTTGGCGTAGTGTTGAATTTACACCTTCCTACGCCCCTGGGTATATTGGTGTAATTATATTCTCCGAAATGTGAACCATCTCCCTTTAATTTCTAGAAGATACTAGATCCATTTTCCCTTTGCCCGGCTTTACTATACGAATGCAAGGCGCTACAAAATTTTGATGTAAAAACCGGTAAAATCCCGAGGTAAAACAATGACTTAGAAGTTAAATTTCCGGTATTATGGCCATTGTTTGATAAAAAATGTGACTCCGAGGTCATGATTTTCAAGGGACAGTATAGCTTAAATGGGTCAAACTGACATCCCTGCCCTAATAAGTGACACGGTCGTCATGGACATAGATTGCGGACACGGAAATTACTTGCGGACACCTAATGAATTTGCGGATAGCTTTATGAATACCACGCAACGCAATAAATTGCGGACACGCAATAGGTCCGCAAATACATTGCGGACACGCAAGCTTGCGGAGCTTTCATGAATTAGGCCTCGGGATTCTAATATGATACGTGACGTCACACTGGCTAGAACAATTGATTTATTGGTCTATATTGGAGTATGTATGACCACTAAAATAGTTGTGTTTCTTGTCTGTTTATCATATTAGAATCGTAACAAAGACCTCGATTTTATGGTTTATGTCAAATATATGACCTCAAATCTTATTCTGGAGCCCGTTTCTCGAAAACATCGTCAATTACGATTCGTGAATTCAATTGTCTTCTACGATTTTTCCGTTTCTCGAAACTTGACGATAATCGTCAATTTACGATTTTATCGTGGATGGAGACGATATTGACGACACCTCTAAGGGTACTCGTCAACCATCCACGATTGTTTTCCTGTGATCTGATTGGTCTATAAAACACTGCACGAAACGTGTCTGAGGATAGTAAAGAAATATAACATTTGCCGGGGAAACCAGATTGGAAAACATAGCCTATAAATGAATGGACAGGCCTTGTACCTATATTGAAGCAACCGAGGCGAACGTATTCGAGTCAAATTTTCTTGTTCTTTTAATATTCAAACTTATGTTTCTATTGTGTATTATTTTGGAAGAAAATAGTCTTCAAATAAAATATGAATTTCATTAAATTCAAATCTCATCACGAATGACCACGATTATATCCTGGCCATTTTTACGCCCGGTGATCGGACAGAATGAACGTTGGTGACGATAATAGATCTCATATCTTAGAAGCGTATCAGTTCGAACAAAAACAAGGCATTACCATGACAAAATGTCACCACCTAGAATAGTTGCTCACAATATTATTGTAGAATAGATTTTGAAAAAATGGTCAATTTGAAGCAAGTTGTAAAAATACCTTTTTGAACTTTTTTGCCCTTGAAAAGGTCACCGAAGGTCAAATCTTCGTTAAAAAGTCAGATTTGAACTTCTGGAAACTTGTATGATTTTGAAAAACTGTCTAAAAAGTCAGTCTAAACTGTATTTGTAAAGTTATTGGAAGTTTTGTTACATTACAATTTGTTACAGACTCCAACCGCCGATCACCAACCACCAACCGCTTCCAAAAATTGGAATGGAATGCGTCTGCGACCAAGACAGGGGCCTTCTGGGTCGAAAGTGCAATTTTACCTTTACTTGTAGAACACATTTAGTAAGACTGTTAATATCAACTTTCTTCTACCGATTTGCGATGCCGGGTTGTGTAAAATTTAGTAAAATACGACATAATTACAATACAATACTAAGGCTAATTCATCTTCTAGATTTCTGCAGTAAAACTAATTTTCAAAGATTGCGCCAATAAAACTTTATTTGTTATATTGCTAGGCAACTGCTATCAAGTACATGGCGAAAAGTCGTCGATTACGATTTCATTGACGAGGTGCTTCGAGAAACGCAATTTGGAAAATCGTGGACAACATCGTAGAAAACAAAAATCGTCAATCCGCGAATCGTAAATCACGATATTTTCGAGAAACGGGCTCCTGGCCATTGCCTAAGACCTCAATCGCTACGCGATTTCGGTCTTCTAACAATGGACAGAATAAAATCTTCGGTCATATATTACGCCATAAATCATAAATTCCTTAAATAATAAACATGCTATAATCAGTTGCGAAATCTCTCTATTAATACTCGTATATATATTATTATACAGTTCATAAAAATTCCGAGATTGTTGAATTAGATTTTTGTTCTCATGAATGAAAATGTTACTACGAGATAACAGATGATATTGCAAGCGCCGTCAATACGTTCCATGGAGGGGAATCGTTTAAATTTAGTGAATAATACAGGAAAGCTTACCCTGTGATATGCAAATTTGTGTGTTACAAATATCAGGTGAAGACTCCACATTTGGGCCTTCACATGTTGGCTCACCGCCAACAACTCCAAACTGTCTCGTCCTATAGCGAGTTTTCTCTCTAGATCCAATTCCACAGGTAGCGCTGCATTGTGAGTAGCTGTACGTAGACCATTCACTCCATTTGCACACTAAATATAGGTAAATACTAGGTATGAGTATTCCATCGCCCATTTTCATATAGAATGGATGCAACATGCAAATTGTTTCTACATGATCAGTTGTACATATTGCTATGTCAGTGCTCAAATAGTTTTCTAAAGGCCTTTGAGTTATCAAAAATGTAAAAACTACTAATGTCAAATTCGGGAAAGATCAAGTATAATTAAGAGTAGGCTCCCACATGTCACAAAGATGCAAAGTCAAAATATCTAAACATGAATAGCTAATCTGCCAATTCTTCGTTTTCAATTTAAGGTATATAATGATATAATAAAGAAGTATATAATATTTACAAAGGCCGCCGCCGCCGCCTCCACTGCCGCCTCCACCGCCACTGCCGCCGCCGCCGCCACTACCGCCGCCGCCACTGCCGGAACCAGGGCAACATTTGATGCTCTTCTCCTCGTATGAATGGCCAAAGCATTGTGGGAACTGGGGACATGGTGTGCATGATCTTTGTCTAACGCACTTTTGATCTCCCTGTTGAACACAGAGGCCATTTATTACGACGGAGCCCAGGCACTCTAGGTATTGCCATGTAGTCCACTGCTGCCACTCATTACATGCTGGAGGTAAAATACATCGAAGCAGGTTATTTTGCCAGATAAGTGAACGTAATCTGGTAGTAGTTCGAAACAAAATCTACCAAGTTCGTAACGCTATATATGATGACCCTTTGAAGTACACTGTCAAAAGATTGCTCCACGCGATAGCATAGGAATATATGTATGTGCAATTATTTAAAGAGCTCAGCTAGCTTAAGGCCCCTGAGTGTAATTACAATTTAAAAGTCATCAAATAGAATAAGAATAATTGTAATACACGAATATCCCACGAGAAGCAAAAATAGTATATTAGTTAAAACAAGAGAGTCATATGGAGAAGTGGGGTCATAGTGTCGGTGATTATAATTTTATCAAAATTTCATTTCTGTATTCACCTGTCTGCGGGACGCATGTCTGGGTGTTACAAGATTCGACTTTAGTCTCAACGGGACTTTCGGTACAAGCCACCAATCCAACGGTTTGGAAAAGTTGTGTCCTTGTTCGGTATTTAGTCAAGACTCCACTTCCACATGTTTTACTGCATTGTCCATTCGCAGTCCAAGATGACCACTGAGTCCACCGGCAATCTAAAATCCAGAGGTATGATCATTGCAATTAGCATTACTTCTATTTATACATGGTGTTCAAATGGTCTCATGTTATTTCTGACATGTTACTATGACAATGTGCATGGGTAAAATGGTTCCCAATGGTTCTTGAGAATGCTAGAAGTTTATCACATCACTTTTCAAAAGTCTGAAAGTGATCAATTTAACTGAATCATTGAGAACTATTATCGTCATTAACGATATTTTTCTCTCATCAACCCTGTTGCCCTTGTCGTAAAATGTGGACATTTCTGCATCTTTAATGTTCAGTAAAAATTTTGTGTGGATAGATATTTCAATTGGTTATTAAACATTGATTCAATTAGGGTTCTAAATAATTGTTTTGAACATTTTAAAGCATCCTTTCTTCATATACCAGTGAGACAAGAAAATGTACCTCCAGTTCCGGAACACGACTGTGTGTTGCAAATTTCAGCATAACTAGACTGTAGGGATGAGCCAATACACTGTTTCTGTCCGGTTCCAACCGAATACTCATAGTATCTCTGACGTATGCTTTGTCTTACTCCTGTTCCACAAGTGACACTACATGCGCCCTGTTGGATTACGTTCCATGGTGTCCAGGTACAGTCTAATATAGAGATTGACACATATCCATGAATACATTGGTTAATATAGATAAGATACTATCTCGAGAAATTCGAGACAATCTATAATGTGACTTCAAATTATTCTATAACGTTTTTATCATGTGATCTTGGGCCTAAGAAATATTCTGACTTGCTCGTAAACCATTAATTCAATGTAGGCACTTTAGTTTCATGAATGAAATCTGTATTGCTACTGAAATTTCCCCTCCGTACCAATATTTTCTTTTGGCAGATAAACATAACCTTACCAACCCTATAATCTTGTCTTTCGCTACTCACCATTTCCGTCTAAAACTCCACATGGTTGTGTGTTGCAGCTAATTGAAGTAAATATGTAGGGTTCCCCTTCGCATGTTAGAGAGCCACCTTGTCCGAAAGCAACTGAGATTTTCGTTCTTGTATAGAAAACAGCCTGTTGCCCACCACCACATGTTTTGCTACACGTGCCTGTGTTTTGTGTCTGCCAGTCGCTCCATTTACAATCTGAATATAACATGTGTTTACTATATAGTTAAAGTCCAATGCCTCGGTCTCATTTGATCTACAGCAACCGTATCGCGGCTGTAGCTCCCCAAAATCGAGAGAAATATGCAGCATAAAATATAGCGATAAGCAGTACCATGTCAACTTTCTATATATGTATATAATATACGGTCGCCGTATAGCAAATGTGACTGAGACTTAAAGAACATACCCAAACAACGATTAAAATATTTTGAATTAACACTATTATCTATTTTAGCTTTTGCTACAATACTGTTTCAAATATTGAAATAAAACTTTTTCATGAGTACAAAACAGCCGATACGTTTTCAGATTTTACACTTGGTTTGACACCACCCTTACATTGTTGGGTTCCGCAACATGAGACGGCCTTCACTTCAGTAGAAGCCCCAAAACAAAAGCCTGGTAAAGCAGCGTTAGTTGGGCAAGTTGGACAGGAGCGTGTTCTCGTACATTGTTGTGTTCCATTTCTAACGCAAGATCCTGTCGTTCCTATAGAACCTACACATTGTCCGTAGGCCCACGATGTCCATTGGCCATAACTTGCCTGGCAGGCTATCATAAAATGAAACAAGTGTTTTATTGCTTACATGAAATACAGTAGTTTACCACTGGAAATGGAATGAGAAGGTTATACATTAGGTCTTGTTCAGTAGAAGAGAATACCTTCAGTTCAAAACTTATATGACAAATATTTCAGCTATATCTAAATAAAAACATTTCAGAAAGTTAGTTGTTAAAATTATGAAGAGAATGATACTTGAAATGAACGAACAGCTTGAAACAAATGAACGTTGATATATTGAATAAAGGCCAACATGAAACTATTGTCTCAGCACATTTTTCAGAGAAGATTGAGTAATGTTCCAAACTTACGATTAAAGCATGGATTAGTGTTACACAGGCCGATGGTTTGGTTTTGTGATGGTCCATCACATTTCAGGACACCCGAATAGCTGTTAATGTACCGTTTTTGTCTTGTAAGTGTTTTGAGATTCTGTCCAGTTCCGCATGATTTTGTACACTGGGTAGCACTAGTTTCGGACCACTCAGTCCATTGACAATCTGTAAGAAATGTGAGTGATTTAATTTCATTACTGCAGGACGATCAGTCAATGAATTGTTATGTAGGTTAAAATACGTGTGGAGTAATATACGTTACATCACGTTGATACTATTAGCTGTATATAGTGTACGCTATATATCATTTTCTTTCTGCAAGTGTCTTCATAGCTATCAGTAGATGACGTAATTTACGTTGCATGCATTATTTTGATAAGTTCATGAAACAGTTCTAAAGTAAATCTAACCCGGTATGCATTGTTGTGTGTTGCAAGCCTCGACTATAGACTCAATAGGGCTGCTTGTACATGCAACAAAGCTAATCGTTTGGAATAGTTGATTCCTGGTTCGTGTCTTCGTTCTGGTTCCAGACCCACATGATCTGGTACATTGTCCAACAGTCCATTGACCCCACTGACTCCATTGGCAATCTGCAAATGAATAATTTTGATATATGTACTGTTATGCCTAGTCTTGTTTCAACACTTCCAACCTCCCTCTTATCTACTTCACCAACACAACAGTTGCATTTGGGGGGGGGGAGGGGGTGCTCACAGGGGGAGGTTGTAGCTAAATTATATTATGCCCTGCTATGGAACCAGCCATGTCGCATCAATAAATGATAAATAAATGATTAATAAATGATGAAGAAACAAAACTATCACTTCATTAGAAGTGGGCCAAGTTGAGATTATCATAGGGGAGGGGGATAATAAATGGGTTATAGGGGGTTTCCTTACCTCCTCCATCACAAGAGTTCGTATTGCATACTTCAAGGCTGTTCCTAGTTGACAAACCAAAGCATTGGATACTGCCAGTTCCCGTCCCGGGGTATGTTCTGTACCTATTCTGTACCGTCTGTCGTGTACCAACTCCACACGATGCGCTACATGATCCTACTGGTGAGCTGATCCATTGACTCCATTGGCAGTCTATAAGATAATACGTCCAGCAAATTAATTTACATTTACGGACCTGTAAAGTTGAACTTGCGTTACTTATGAAAATATCTGCGTAGTTTATATTGTAGTTACTAGATTAGTAATATTACACTGGAACTGGATCCATTGCATGATTATAAGTGTTAAGACGTGGAATGTATAAATCGATAGAAATATAACTTAAATAGTATAATATATAATCGAATGAGTCTTGACCAGCCTTGTGCATATGTTGCTAAGATTTCATACTCATGTTAAAACTATGGCTCTTACCACCAACGGTTCCACCGCCGCAGGGTCGGGTATTGCAAGGGGTTGCCTGGTTGTCAATGGCAGGACCAACACAAGTCAATGAAGCGCCAGGGGCACTTGGTCCAACGGAGATTTTAGTCCTGTAACGGACGGTAGTTTGGGTTCCACTTCCGCAAGTTTTGCTGCATACTCCCGAGGAGAGCACTTGCCAGTCACTCCACTTACAGTCTGGATGAGAAAAAATAACTTTGCATTAGTTTGGAGATTGTTGAACCTGTCCCAACCTAACGCCATGGAGATGACGTGGACTTAACACAATGCCTTAATGGGAAACCAAAATGATTAACATCTAAACAAGATTTGTATCATATATTGCGTATACTGAAATAATATGACGCATATCTGCGAGTCTTCCTTACTTTAACGTTTGAGATTTCAAGTTAACAATTACTTTAAACTGATATTAAATAACCTTTTTAGGCAATTTTAACTTACACATCGTTGTTCCGCAGCAAGCGACAGACTTCTCATCTGTTGCTAGTTCTGTTCCACAATTTCCTGGAAGTAATGGGTTTGTTGGACAATTTGGACAGACCCGGGTACGCTTACAAAGTCTGAGTCCGTTTGTTGTACAAGCTCCAGTTGGTCCCACCGATCCCAAACATGGGCCATAAGACCATTCACTCCATTCTTTGTATACAGTTGTACAAGCTAAACACCAGAGGTTTAAATTAGTATATTAGGCTAAATAGTGGCTGGATATGATCACGCTTTTGAATTATTTAAATTGTAACATTTTAACTATCTAATTTTACTTACACCCATCGCTACCCGGACAAGGGCGAATGTAACAAGGCGCAAATGTGTTTGAGGTTGATGATCCATCGCATCTTGATCCGTCGTTAACACCTGTGTAGATGTGAGCCCTTGTGCGTCTCACTTCCTTGAACCCAGTTCCACATGTAGCACTACATGCTCCCTCGGATGCAACACCCCAGACACTCCATTTACAACCTGAATCGCAAGTACAACAGGTAAACACAAGGCATTAACACGCAAAATGTCACTACCTGCTATTTGTTACAGACGCCGAACTCCAACTACCGAACACCGTCCAAAAAAAGTTGGAGTCATTATGTCACCATATATATGAACCCTTTGTTGAATGATCATGTAAACCTTGTCCTCTCAATCAAATTGATGAGCAAATCGTGCAACAAAAACCACCAATACGATTAAAGTTCTTTGACGCTTTACCTTATATGGGCAATTAAGAAAAGACAATAATATAAAATGCCAAATGGCATGAAATGTTAATGAATCACCGAATTGTATTTATTTTATTTGTTATTCCAGGTGAATACAAGATAGAATGACTAGAGTACGAATCAACTACTACCCTGCGTGCAGAGTCTAGTTAATCGACGAAGCTCTCTTTTAAGAAGTGAAGTCAAACAAAGGGTAATCAACTACAACTCACCTCCTCCAATTCCACACTGTTGGGTGCTGCATGCTTCTAAAGTAGACTCAGATGAGAGACCATCACACCTGAGAATTCCACTGTTGGTTCCAATATAAATCTTATTTCTTGTTCGGGTTGAGGTTCGCTGTCCACTTCCGCATGATTTGGAGCAAACTCCCTTTGTGGCAGCAGTCCATGGAGTCCAATAACAGTCTACAAGTAATATAAATATCTACAAGTGAAATATATGTCTACAAGTAATATAAATGTCTACAAGTGAAATATATGTCTACAAGTGCAATACATGTCTTCAAGCGCAATACAACATGTCTACACAAGCAACAACTGTCTACCAGTCTACAAGTGCAATGTCTACCAGTCTACAAATGCAATGACATGGTCATATTCTCCTACTACTTGTTCTTTATTAGACGTTTGTGAATGTAATGAATGCATATGTTCACCGACTATGCGCATAGTGCTGACCATGTTCGGGATAATTATGATAGATTACTAGTGAAACTTGTGACATTTATATGTCTCTCAGTCTCAAACGATGTAATGGAATCAACTTGAAGATGTTTAATGTTTCCGTTACCTTGGGAACCAGAATTTCCACATGGATTTGTATTACACTGTTCAAGTGACACCTTCTGAGAATCTCCAACGCACTGAAGAGTTCCGGTTCCACCAAAATATGTGCGGCTTCTCACTTTAAGGACTTGTTTACTTCCTGTACCGCATGTCTTGTCGCAGATGCCAGAATAAGAGTTAGACCATGAACTCCAGATACAATCTGCAATATGACAGTCATGAATTGATCGACTTGCATTTGTCTCTTTAAGAACATATGGATGGCTATATTTATAGTACACGGGCTCTCATATTTTGCGTGGATACCTAATTTGGATCATTAGTCGTGCGCAGTATTGAACAGGTAGGTAAAAACAAAGATCAATATAATATAATATAATAATATAATATGGGACAATATTCTTGGAATATTTTCTTTGATGCCGGTTGGGGCCTTAGTACTATGAGTCAAATTCCAATGTATAGTGAATAAATACCTCCGCCAGCTCCGCATGCCTGTGTGTTGCATATGACCAATTTCAACTGACTGTCTGGGCCATCACATCTTCTGATGCCGGTAGCAGTACCAAGGTAATTACGGGTCCTTGTTTGGCTATCTTGTCGGGTTCCAGATCCGCATGATTTCCCGCAGACTCCCTGAGAAATTGTTGTCCATGGGCCCCACTGGCAGTCTGCAAATAAGAATAAAGTTAACTTCAGTATGAGTAGAATGATTTCCGAATTCAAAAGTTACTTTTATTTCAAAAACATTTCCATCTAAAAAGCAAATGCCATAATCGTTTCACAATTATTCCCTGAAATAGGAAATTACTCGAGGGCTCTTACTCTCTCGCAGTTCAATTTTAGTAGAATGTAAAGTGGGTAGTTGCATAGATGTACTACATATACAGAATTACGATTTTGCAAAGTGGCAACAATTAATAAACCTTTGTGCAAAACAGATCAACGCTATGCTTAAGGAATTCACATCGGAAGCAAATGTCACCTCACTTTACTCAATTCGCCATATATTGTATTTAATGTATATATTGTAATTTAATTAATTTGTCTTAATTTAGCTCTCCAAATTGGAGGAAATAAAGAATCATATCATATCATGTTAATTAACCCGAATCAGCCACCTTGTAGTGAAACTGGTATCTTCTTACTCGCATCTCATTTAATGGCAACTTTTAGAAAACAAACATGCCTAAGAATGATATTTATTCAAACGATTCCAGAGTTGAAATTTTTTGATACTTCTTCCAGAACAAATTCAATTTGGTAGCCCATATGATACATGTACCTGCATTTCCTCCACATGGGTTCACGTTGCACACTTCCAGGATGTTATCATTGGCAACCCCGTCACAGGTGATTGATCCGGCAAAAGTTGCGCTGTATTGTTTTGATCTCTGACGTAACACAGTTCGAGTACCGATTCCGCATGTCTTACTGCAAGAGCCACGGTTCACAACTGCCCATTGACTCCAAGCACAATCTGGAATGAAACGTGCCACCGATAGAATAGTGCTGGGCAATATTAACGATAATACACCAAAAGAATCATTATTTAACATTTAATAATCAAAGGGACTTACATTGTTGCACCTGTGTTTTGCAACATTGTTCGGTTTTTTGTTGGATAGATTGTCCAATACACTGTAATTGACCAGGGCATGGACTACACGATCTTGTCCTATTACATGCTCTTATGCCATAGACAGCACATGGCTGGGAGAGTTGTTGACCTTGCAGCTGCGTGTTAAGGACATTGGTTTGTTGGCATGTTCCATAGTTCCATTGCGTCCACTCGCCCCATACGTTGCAAGCTAATCAAATTATCAATAAAGACAGTTAAGCTTAGCACTATTAATAAAAAGAGAAATCTAAATGACTTGATGTGAGACGTATGCATATAATGATTTTGCATTTACTCTTGTAGTCTAATTGATAATACAAAGTCGGATAACGATTTTTTGGACATATTATGTATAAGAAAATTTTGAAATATTGGACAGGTCAGTAATTTTGTATCAACATCCAATACGATTATTTACAAACCTTGCTGACATGGCGAGCGCACACATGGAGTAGGTGCTTGGGTTCTGTCAACACTATCACCATCACAGCTACCGGACACAACTGCAAAGTTCTTTTGGCGTGTTCTAATGTACCCTGTGTATCCATTACCACAAGTGACGCTACACGCCGTGTAGGTAAGTTGGCTCCAAGGGCCCCATTGGCAAGCTGAATCAGAAATGTCAATTTAGTACTTTATTTCCGTTGCTGTGCCATATTGGCATTAATAGCCCAAATATCGTTTTTGACGTATATAAGAAACTTTTGTAATACTGCATCGGTCAGCAATTGTGCCTATTATTCCCTGTAAATTAATGGGATATGATCGTATTATAAATGCTCATGTTCTGAGTGAATATAACCCAAGAGGGTGTTTAGGTCGACTAAAAAAATATGCATGGACAGGCCACTACTAACATTTTTGCCGACTCAGTCGCTATAACAACCATACTAGAGAAGCTTATGACGTGTAGACCTGTGATTCTGATCATGTAAGAACACCGATGCACGGCAACAGAAGATGTTATTGTATGACGAAAATAGCCGAAAATACTTTAAGCACGACTCAAATTCTTTAAAGAGTTGGGGTTTGATCTTCAGCTATCGTCGATTGCAGTACAAAAATTGTTACATATTATGAAATAAGCACAGTGAAATGAGGGATTACTTACGTGCACATGCTTGTGTATTACAGACGCCTAGTTTTGATTCAACTGTAGCTCCGACACAATTTATTCCACTTATAACTACTCTTGAACGAGATTCAAGCCTCGTTCCCACACCACACGATTTACTGCATTGGGCGTTAGATTGATAGGCACTCCATTGACTAAACTGACATCCTAGAAACAGTAAGAATTCGAATTCATTTTCTTAATATAATCAAGTAAAGTTCAATAAAAATAGTTTGATGCGATGTATGTAATACATAATCAAAATATCATGATCCATAAGTTTTAAAAATCAACAGTGAACGCATAGAAATTACTTTGTATCAACATCCAATACAATCATTTACAAACCTTGTTGCTGACATGGTGGGCGGACACATGGAGTAGGTGCTTGGGTTATATCAACACTATCGCCATCACAACTACCGGAGGCAACGGCGAAGTTCTTTTGGCGTGTTCTGATGAATCCTTTGTATCCATTACCACAAGTGACGCTACACTCTGTGTAGGTAAGTTGGCTCCAAGCGCCCCATTGGCAAGCTAAAACAGAATTTTTTATTTATAAATCTATTTCAATGGTTATGTCATTTTTGTATTAATAGCCAAATCATTTGGAAATTGACGATTTTGACGAACTCTTTTAAAGCGCCAAATTTTGGTCCTTTGCAAACAACAAACCTTGTGTTTGTGTCTGGCATGGTGGGCGGACACATGGAGTAGGTGCTTGAGTTCTATCAACACTATCACCATCACAGCTACCAGAGGCAACGGCGTAGTTCTTTTGGCGTGTTCTGATGAATCCTTTGTATCCATTACCACAAGTGACGCTACACTCTGTGTAGGTAAGTTGGCTCCAAGCGCCCCATTGGCAAGCTAAAACAGAATTTTTTATTTATAAATCTATTTCAATGGTTATGTCATTTTTGTATTAATAGCCAAATCATTTGGAAATTGACGATTTTGACGAACTCTTTTAAAGCGCCAAATTTTGGTCCTTTGCAAAAACAAACCTTGTGTTTGTGTCTGGCATGGTGGGCGGACACATGGAGTAGGTGCTTGAGTTCTATCAACACTATCACCATCACAGCTACCAGAGGCAACGGCGAAGTTCTTTTGGCGTGTTCTGATGAATCCTGTGTATCCATTACCACAAGTGACGCTACACTCTGTGTAGGTAAGTTGGCTCCAAGCGCCCCATTGGCAAGCTAAAACAGAATTTTTTATTTATAAATCTATTTCAATGGTTATGTCATTTTTGTATTAATAGCCAAATCATTTGGAAATTGACGATTTTGACGAACTCTTTTAAAGCGCCAAATTTTGGTCCTTTGCAAACAACAAACCTTGTGTTTGTGTCTGGCATGGTGGGCGGACACATGGAGTAGGGGCTTGAGTTCTATCAACACTATCACCATCACAGCTACCAGAGGCAACGGCGAAGTTCTTTTGGCGTGTTCTTATGAATCCTTTGTATCCATTACCACAAGTGACGCTACACTCTGTGTAGGTAAGTTGGCTCCAAGGGCCCCATTGACAAGCTAAAACAGATTTTTTATCTATAGATTTATAACAATGGTTGTGTCATATTAACATTAATAATAGCCCAAATAAAATTGTTGTTGACATAGGCTATTCAAGCAAGTTGGGGTTATGGTCGTGTTATGAATCCTTATGCTGTAGGTTAACACAAAGAGGGTTTTGGTAGACAGACAGATATACATAAACAGGACATTACTGAGATATTTTGCCATTAAATCAATACATTGATACAGGGTATTTCCCTCCAAAACACATATGGAAACGTATCGTCAAATTTGCCATAAATTCTCATCAAAATGACGAATGGAAATCACGAACGGAAAATGATCATAGCTTTACTAGATTAAGACAAATACAAAACAATCTAGAACCAAACCCACTATGGCTGTACTCAAGAAAGATTCCCGGTCTTCTTAAATATGCAACTGTCATAGCAAAGTTTCTAACTATTCCACTTGACCCAAATAAACCTGAGCTTTGTGAATATTGTGGAGCACTAGAGGGAGACATTATCTCACACAGAGCAGCAATGTGCACGGAAACTGCTCCAGAACGAAACAATATGTTGAATAGAATCACTGTGGCTATAGGTCAGTCTGAAGCTGGGATTTTTCTCAGAGAATTCGTTAAAGCCCCTCTTCCAGTGTCAGTGAAAGGCCTTTCTTGTTTTAGCGACTGTGTTAATTTGAAAACGGTAAACATAGTGTTGCCTTACTTTAGCAATATAATTAAAAACTCTAATGTAGAATTAAACACACCATTCCAATAAGCTATAACCGTTGAGTTATGACGTGCAATTAAAACCCCAGAGGTGCAATTTTTTACTTGCTTTTAACTTTGTAAACTTTTATAATTATTTGTTTTGTTATATTTTGTTCTTTGTTTATTACGTGTATGTTGTATGTTTTGGTTATTGTTGTATTGTTTGATTGATTTATGTTTACATGTTTAATCCATTTTACTATGGGAATAAAAGCGACATAAAATAAAGGCATACAATAGAAGCTTATGAAGTGTAGACCTGTGATTCTGATCATGTGAGAACACCAATGCACCGGCAACAGAAGAGTTTATTGTATGACGAATATAGCCGAACATACTTTAGACACCACTCAAATTCTTTGAAGAGTTGGGGTTTGATTTTCGGCTATCTTCGATTGCAATACAAAAATTGTTACACATTATAAAAGAAGCACAGTGAAATGTTGAGGGATAATTACTTACGTGCACATGCTTGTGTATTACAGACGCCTAGTTTTGATTCAACTGTTGCTCCGACACAATTGGTTCCACTTATAACAACTCTTGTACGAGTTTCAAGCTTCGTTCCCACACCACACGATTTACTGCATTGGGCGCTAGATTGATAGGCATTCCATTGGCTAAACTGACATCCTAGAAACAGTTAAGAATTCGAATTCATTTTCTTAATATAACCAAGTAAAGTTCAATAAAAATAGTTTGATGCGATGTATGTAATACATAAACAGTTATCATGATCGCATGAGTTTTAAAATCAATAGTTATTACGCATAGAAATTACTTTGTATCAACATCCAATCCGATTATTTACAAACCTTGTTGCTGACATGGTGGGCGGACACATGGAGTAGGTGCTTGGGTTCTATCAACACTATCACCATCACAGCTACCAGAGGCAACGGCGTAATTCTTTTGGCGTGTTCTAATGAATCCTGTGTATCCATTACCACAAGTGACGCTACACTCTGTGTAGGTAAGTTGGCTCCAAGCGCCCCATTGGCAAGCTAAAACAGATTTTTTATTTATAAATCTATTTCAATGGTTATGTCATTTTTGTATTAATAGCCAAATCATTTGGAAATTGACGATTTTGACGAACTCTTTTAAAGCGCCAAATACAAACATGCTTTGTTGAATGATTCAAAAGGGGACTAAAGGATGGCACAATTATTAAGTTGGCACTATGGGTGAACAATGGCCGAAATTAACATCTGAAATAAAGTAATCCCAGGAAACACAATGGTCGTAATAATGACTTGCTTGGCTTGGTTATAGTCCATTTGTCACCCCTATACATCCAATAGTGAACCTAGAAATTGTTAAAAGTACGATGTTTTATGGTCGATTTATGATAATAAGGGTTTTCTGAAGTGATTAAACTGGGTTGCCAAAAAAGTTTGTTTGGGGAAAAAATTATATGGGCTGATTAGGGAGGGGTGCAATCGCTTAACATGGTGTTGACTATTGACTTAGCGTAGGGATACCACCATATACCTAGTATGTTACCATGGGAATTGATACAAAATTTTTCCCCAAAGTTATTTTTTGGGCAACCCAGCTAAATCACTCCAATAATCCCTAATGATAGTATTTACGCAGAAAAACATCATTCTTTTAACTATTCAAATGGACTATTATGGGAAAATTAAAAAACAATACTATGTAAAATTTCCCTTGCTGTTACGGTCCTGAATTTTGATGATGGAATTGAACAGCGGGTATTAAAAAGTGTTTGTTTCACAAGGGAATATGGGTTTTGGATTGTGTGGTTATTCCTTATGACTATACACTTATATTCTTTTTCTCGCTGAGTTCCTTTACAAATTTTGGTCCTTTGCAAAAAACTAACCTTGTGTTTGTGTTTGGCATGGTGGGCGGACACATGGAGTAGGTGCTTGGGTTATATCAACACTATCCCCATCACAACTACCGGAGGCAACGGCGTAGTTCTTTTGGCGTGTTCTGATGAATCCTTTGTATCCATTACCACAAGTGACGCTACACTCTGTGTAGGTAAGTTGGCTCCAAGCGCCCCATTGGCAAGCTAAAACAGAATTTTTTATTTATAAATCTATTTCAATGGTTATGTCATTTTTGTATTAATAGCCAAATCATTTGGAAATTGACGATTTTGACGAACTCTTTGACACTACACGCCGTGTAGGTAAGTTGGCTCCAGGCACCCCATTGGCAAGCTAAATCAGAAAATTTTATTTATAAATTTATATCAATGACTTTGCCATATTGACATCAATAGCCCAAATAATTCGGAAAACGATTTTTTTGACATATATAGGAAAGTTTTGTAATATTGCATCAGTCAGAAATTGTGCCTATCTTTCCCTATGATTTAAGGGGATGTGATTGTGTCATAAATTTTTATTTTCTGAGTTAAAATAGCCCCAACTGATATTTTTGCCGACCCAGTCGCTATAACAACCATACAAAAGAAGCTTATGATGTGTAGACCTGTGATTCTGATCATGAGAAAACACCGATGCACCACAACCAAAGATGTTCTTATATCACGAATATAGCCGAAATACTTTAAGGGACCAATCAAATTCTTTGAACAGTTCAGGTTTGATCTTCAACCACCTTCGGTATTTGGCCAAGAATCGTAATATATTCTGAAATAAGCACAGTGCAATGATGGGGTATCACTTACGTCCACATGCTTGTGTATTACAGACGCCTAGTTTAGTTTCAATTGAAGCTCCGACACAATTGGATCCGCTTATAACTACTCTTGTACGAGATTCAAGCCTTGTTCCCACACCACACGATTTACTGCATTGGGCGTTAGATTGGTAGGCAGTCCATTGGCTAAACTGACATCCTAGAAACAACAACTCTTTGAATTCAGTTTTACAAAATAATCATGTTAAGATGGTTTATGCTGTGTGATGTCAGATGATATAGAGTAAATTGTATCTCTTCTTTATACCTACTCTGAACCTGATATTGTATTCCATGAATATACTCCAAGTTGACTGACAAGAGTTAGATCACCGATTACAACTTTGCGAAGAAAATAAAATAGATCGCCGATTTCAAAATTGTTTGCTGTATGTATCTTATCATCATGATCTCAAAAGGTGTTTTCATCCAGTTCCTATATCGTATAATATATATTGCGTTTGCCATGTATATGAAAGAACAAAAAGCAATTGCCATAATGTATTATTACTTGTATCAGCAAGGAAGATTGGAAGCCGTTATTCAAACTCAATACTCCGTTTCCCGGCGTTGACCAATTTGGTAACAATATCACTCATATTTTGAAGACTAGAACTGCTGACAGAGGAAGCTTGAATACTACCAAAATATTAGTAATGACCATTTTCAACGAAATACTTTGTCCAGGGAGAACCTTATAGAATCTTTTTTACTAAATTGTTCCACTGCAGGCAACGGAGTATCGAGTTTGAATAATGGCTGCCAATCCTCCTCGATGTAACTGGTAGAAGTATCGTAAGGCATATTAAGAATGTCTAGAAATAAAGTCTAAAATGACCTAACCTGTTCCCCCACCACCGCTGGTACAGCATTTTCTTGATGTTACTTGTATTGACTCTCCAACACATTGTTGTTCTTCAGGGAGTTCTGGGAATGTCCTCTTATGTAGATCTCGTTTGCCGACTGGGCATGGCGTACATGTCCTTGTTTTCGTTACGTTTTGATCACCTTGGACTAGGCATACTCCAGTGTTGGGATTCACAAGGAAATTTTTGCATTGTCCGACTTGTTCTGACCACGCAGACCACTGGCCACAACCTTTGATAAAGAGTGCATCATTTTAAATCAATAGTCCAGACACAGGTTAATTACTTTGTATCAAAAACCAATACGATTATTTACAAACCTTGTGGCTGACATGGTGGGCGAACACATGGAGTAGGTGCTTGGCTACTATCAACACTATCACCGTCACAACTACCGGAGGCAACGGCGTAGTTCTTTTGGCGTGTTCTGATGAATCCTGTGTATCCATTACCACAAGTGACGCTACACTCTGTGTAGGTAAGTTGGCTCCAAGCGCCCCATTGGCAAGCTAATACAGAATTTTTTATTTATAAATCTATTTCAATGGTTATGTCATTTTTGTATTAATAGCGAAATCATTTGGAAATTGACGATTTTGACGAACTCTTTTAAAGCGCCAAATACAAACATGCTTTGTTGAATGATTCAAAAGGGGACTAAAGGATGGCACAATTATTAAGTTGGTACTATGGGTGAACAATGGCCGAAATTAACATCTGAAATAAAGTAATCCCAGGAAACACAATGGTCGTAATAATGACTTGCTTGGCTTGGTTATGGGAAAATTAAAAAACAATACTATGTAAAATTTCCCTTGCTGTTACGGTCCTGGATTTTGATGATGGAATTGAACAGCGAGTATTAAAAAGTGTTTGTTTCACAAGGGAATATGGGTTTTGGATAGTTGGGGTTATTCCTTATGACTATACACTTATATGTTTTCTTTTTCTCGCTGAGTTCCTTTACACATTTTGGTCCTTTGCAAAAAACTAACCTTGTGTTTGTGTTTGGCATGGTGGGCGGACACATGGAGTAGGTGCTTGGCTAATATCAACACTATCACCATCACAGCTACCGGAGGCAACAGCGAAGTTCTTTTGGCGTGTTCTGATGAATCCTGTGTATCCATTACCACAAGTGACGCTACACTCTGTGTAGGTAAGTTGGCTCCAAGCGCCCCATTGGCAAGCTAAAACAGAATTTTTTATTTATAAATCTATTTCAATGGTTATGTCATTTTTGTATTAATAGCGAAATCATTTGGAAATTGACGATTTTGACGAACTCTCTTAAAGCGCCAAATACAAACATGCTTTGTTGAATGATTCAAAAGGGGACTAAAGGATGGCACAATTATTAAGTTGGTACTATGGGTGAACAATGGCCGAAATGAACATCTGAAATAAAGAAATCCCAGGAAACACAATGGTCGTAATAATGACTTGCTTGGCTTGGTTATGGGAAAATTAAAAAACAATACTATGTAAAATTTCCCTTGCTGTTACGGTCCTGGATTTTGATGATAGAATTGAACAGCGAGTATTAAAAAGTGTTTGTTTCACAAGGGAATATGGGTTTTGGATAGTTGGGGTTATTCCTTATGACTATACACTTATATGTTTTCTTTTTCTCGCTGAGTTCCTTTACACATTTTGGTCCTTTGCAAAAAACTAACCTTGTGTTTGTGTTTGGCATGGTGGGCGGACACATGGAGTAGGTGCTTGGCTAATATCAACACTATCACCATCACAGCTACCGGAGGCAACAGCGAAGTTCTTTTGGCGTGTTCTGATGAATCCTGTGTATCCATTACCACAAGTGACGCTACACTCTGTGTAGGTAAGTTGGCTCCAAGCGCCCCATTGGCAAGCTAAAACAGAATTTTTTATTTATAAATCTATTTCAATGGTTATGTCATTTTTGTATTAATAGCCAAATCATTTGGAAATTGACGATTTTGACGAACTCTTTTAAAGTGCCAAATTTTGGTCCTTTGCAAACAACAAACCTTGTGTTTGTGTCTGGCATGGTGGGCGGACACATGGAGTAGGTGCTTGGGTTCTATCAACACTATCACCATCACAGCTACCGGAGGCAACGGCGAAGTTCTTTTGGCGTGTTCTGATGAATCCTGTGTATCCATTACCACAAGTGACGCTACACTCTGTGTAGGTAAGTTGGCTCCAAGCGCCCCATTGGCAAGCTGAATCAGCATCATTGACTTTCAATTATTTTTGGTTCAATTCAATTTTATGGAATTTTAAGCCTGCTACAAATGTGTGACCACCGATGTGTGATACGAATTTTAGTTTGGTAAACTACCAGTTTATTATTAATCCGGACTAGGATGAAAAAACATAATTTGAGAAACCTCGAAAAAGTTTTATAAATATATTTATGCGTATGCATGCATGCTGTACACAGATACTGAGGATGGCAGACAAGGCAAGGGTCTTATTCTATGCAAATGCATGGTAATGCAAGTAAAGAAAATGCGTGGATGGTTGATTTACGCATGTAATTACAACTTCGTGAAGGTTGGCTAGCATGGATAAATCAAATTTGTATCAAATATAAAAAATAAAAAATTGAATATCATTAACTAACCTTGTGTTTGTGTCTGGCATGGCGAGCGCACACATGGAGTAGGTGCTTGGGTTCTATCAACACTATCCCCATCACAGCTACCGGAGGCAACGGCGTAGTTCTTTTGGCGTGTTCTGATGAATCCTGTGTATCCATTACCACACGTGACGCTACACTCTGTGTAGGTAAGTTGGCTCCAAGCGCCCCATTGGCAAGCTAAAACAGCACTATTGAATTTAATTTTTGGTTCAATTCGATTTGTAGAATTTTAAGCGTGCTATATGTGACGACTGACGTGTTTTTACGAATTTAAGCTTGGTAAACTACTAATTTATTATTAGTCCAGACTATGATGAAGAAAACAATATTTGAGAAACCTCGAAGTTTTACAATATATTTCATGTCTATGCATGCATATTGTACAAAAATACTGGGGATGACAAGAATGGATAAATAAATTACTTTGTATCGAAATTCAAAACGATTATTTACAAACCTTGTGTCTGTGTTTGGCATGCCGGACGGACACATTGGGTTAGTGCTTGGGTTCTATCAACACTTTCACCATCGCATCTACCGAAGGCAACGGCGTAGTTCTTTTGGCGTGTTCTAATGTATCCTGTGTATCCATTACCACAAGTGACGCTACACGCCGTGTAGATAAGTTGGCCCCAAGCCCCCCATTGACACGCTAAATCAGCATAATACAGGGTGGTCCAAAAAGTGAACTGTTCCAATGGGCTATATTTCCCTTATTACTTGCAGGAAATCTTTCATATTTTCACATGTTGTAAAGGAAGGTTTTTGTTGGTATCACACATTTTTTTTTCTAAATCTTGAGATTTGCAGAAATTATAAGCACTAACCCAAAATCACTGAAAATGGATAAAATGTGAACTGCGATTCTTCCACCCTTCAACAACCTTCCCGTTGACTTTTTTAGCTGCAGTCTGAAAAACCGAATGTTTCCGATTTTGTTTGGTTTTGAATCCCGCACATTATGGTGTAAAAATTATCATCCTACCTCCAGTTGGAAAGTTATTGTGAATTGTTCAAAAGACAAAACATCTTCCAGTGAAATCGCAACCACTACATGGTCTTTAAATGTCAATATCTTCATTAATCATGGAAACTTTTAATAGAATATTGCTCATAACACTGAATACTACGTTTCCTTTTGATATATGTAAGCTATTTATATGAAGGGCTTCTCAGATTTTGGGTAACATGGGGTAACTTTGCCCCATTTAACCGTTTGTGTAGGTAGCATGCCCCTTAACTGTTGATTGGTTTAAATTACTTCAAAATGCTCAATGGAAGTGTGAAATGTGTTTTCTGCTCAAATATTTTTCCATTTGTCACATGGTAGGGTTTAAACTTAGTTGTATATCTTTCACTGAAAGCTTGTTTAAGATCATCCAATGTGTTTCAACAAGTTCCGTAATTCACGTCGGTGCAATATCTTATTTTAGGCATGTTTGTTTAAGTCTTGTAATTCTTCAAAATTCAAGACTGAAAATAAATTATGGCATCAACAGAAGATTTAGACCTTTCTCTCCAAGATGTAATAAAATGAGCCAATTCATGCATGTATTATTAGGAAAATACAGCCTGTTGCAGTTTTTTGGACCACCATGTTTTGGATAGACATTTTTTGTAAATATTGTTTGCAGGAATTTTAAACGTGCTACGCAACGGTGCTGGACAACATGTTTTCACGTGTATAAACTACTAGTTCAGTATTCGTTCTGTCTAGGCTGAAGAACAGAAGATTTGTGATTGTAAGCTAAAGGAAGGGATAAGTCACGGTACATACGTGGTTCAGGGCAAGCGTTTGAGTTACAGGAAAGCATTTGCTTCTCCTCCGAATCTCCATCACAACGAGTTAGACCTCCAAAATTGCCAAAAACCTTTGTCCTTGTTCGAGATTTAGACATAGTTCCACCTCCGCAGGACTTTGAACACTGTCCATAGACAAACTGAGTCCATGCTCCCCACTGGCAGTCTGTAAAACGTTTATTTGTTCAATCTCGTTGTTCTTCAAAGTAATATTTAGCGTATGACTAAATCATGTTTTGGCGGGTGTTTTGGCCAGTGGAATGGCTTTGGTAATGATGGGGAATGGCTATTCGTGTGGGTTAGCTATGATGATATGAAACTTTTATCATGTAGCAACATTGTAACTTATTCATAGAATGTGGTCACCATCATAGGGCATATTAACATAGCAATGGGATAATTGCTTGACGAATTCTGTTTGTAATGTAGATGTATTGGTCAGCTGGATTTCAGATTTTTGTAGTATGGGCTCAAAGTATGATTGATACGGATACAACTTACTTGGGCATGGGTTATTGTAGCATATCTGAGATTGTTGTGTTTGAACAGATGCCCCAAGACATTGTCCAAAATTTCCGGCTCCATAAAGTTTTGTTCTTGAACGGGTCTGATTCCTTACGCCGTTGCCGCATGTGACAGAGCACGCTCCTTGCTGCCACGCAGTCCAGTCGCTCCATCTGCAGCTTAAGCCTAAAATGCCAAATTCAACAATGACCTATTCTGACACAATCTAGCGTATGAATGATTCTAGCTTTGAATTGCGTGGTTCGTTCAGTGTTAGCTACATGCGCAGTCGTTAGTGCAAATCAGGATGGTTTATTTGAAACCTGTACTGAGAAAGCCTAAGACGATGACCATACCTCCGGTACCTCCTCCACAAGGCTGTGTGTTACACACGCCAGTAAACACTTCGCTGCTTTGTCCAAGACAAACATTGTTTCCTGTTGATCCGAAAAGTTTTATCCTTCTTCTTTCTTTTCTTATGATTCCACCGTTGCATGATTTAGAACAAGGTTGGTCTACCCATGAACTCCACATGCCCCATCTACAGCCTATATATATGTAGAATACGGGGGATAGAAGTCAATTAAATTAGGTCAAATGTCGGTATAACGGTGCAATATTCGGTCAAATGGACGTGGAGGCATTTAGTAAAATCAGGTAGAACAAAGTTAGATACAGTTAAGCATACGGCAGAGGTAGACTAATGTAAGGCAGATTAGATTTCAATTTCATTTTCACAAACCTTGACTTAAACTACTTAATATATTCTTTTAAGGGGTTAAGTTAATTTCAGTTTAACCAAGGGGTACATTTATGTTGATCTAGATAAGTAATATTCGTACATGGATTGGCAGCTGTTCCGCATGTTTGAGGTCCAGGCCCAGGCCCAGGCCCAGGCCCAGGTGCATCCTTTTTCACACAGCCACAAATGTTGACAGCTGTGACCCTAAATACCTCGAACCTTTTGCATTTCTTTGCCATGACCTTTGAAGCGTTGCTCTGGTGATAACAGGTGTACCCATTTTTGACAGTTGCGGTGTGAAATACTTGGTCGACGCAACAAGATGTTGGAGGAGAGCCTCCGTATCGAGGATCACTAGCTGGTGGGCATACACCTAATTAAAATCATATTATGAATTTTACAGTATTTATAATCTCATGTATGCATTTCAGATAACAGAGACGCAATAAAAAGATCACAAAAATGAGCCAATAGATTAAATTATGTTTTGTGTATCCGACTTAGATTCGATTTTTGGTAGATTTGATAAAATACTAGCCTTTTTTCACTACACACTTGGTCATACACGCTTTAAGTTGATTCCTGATGTCAGAACCTGCGTTGTCGACACACTCTACCCAACAAAGGTGGTTAATGTCTTTCCCCTGGAATTTAGATTTTAAAGGAACTGATTTTAATTAACGAACAAGCTGTCTGCATCATCCTATGCAGGTATCCAGAATCCGTACCTCTTTCTTCACCCTGCTATAACCAATTTGGAAGCGCCCGATTAAAGTACACGTAGTTTGCTCAAATTCGCTGGATACACCCGTCGGGGAGAGGAAAAAGAAATGTTACGACAGTGTAGGCTCAAAGGGCCAGTCCGCTGGTCATTACCATGGTACTTTTGATACGAACCAGTTGATTTTTTCACTAGGTATAGGAAAATAAAATTGCAATTTGCAACTGGTTCGTAATGCCATTTTGACCAGCAGCTCTCAGATTCGTAGGGCATATACTGACTGTATTGGAGTTGTGATTTTACCTACAATTATGTAGATTTGCTTAATTCAACATGATGCATTATTTTCAATGCATTGTAATATGGCTGGGATCATTGTATTCAGTGTATGCCCTTATAAGGTTCGTAAAAAGTACCTTTTATTGGTCTCGTCTTTTTCAATACGGCCACGAGTGCACGTTTCTTTACAAGTTCTACATCTTTCTATACACATGACCGAAGTCAAAGAATTGAACTATGCGAGGACTTTAGGCAAATGTGATTTCATGATCATGATGATGCAATTTATTTTTCGACGAACGATAAACTAGCCTAGGTTTCCCAATACATGATTACGCTGTGTGTAGATCTGATAGTCTTTACCTACCTTGGGTATTTTGCATACGCTCGCACATTTTGACATTTTAAGCCTCTTGCACTTTGTCTTGCAGGGAGCATACTGGCTTTTCTTCCCACCTACAAACAATGCAATACATCTAAAAATCTATATTTGATTATCCCAGAAAGAGCCCAGATGAGAGTTATTTATTTTGAGGTCTTTCATTTCAGCTTATAGTTCATCCAATAGGTAGCATAGAACTTTTGAAGATTGTATCCCCTATACCTGTGTTAATATCTAACGTCAGTGACAATAGAGGAATATTGGAATGCCCGAAGACCTATTTCGAAATATCCAACAAAATGCTTAGATTGTATATATAGCTTTTGACATTGTTGCATTCAGTGTTAAAGCAAATAAATAAATATTGAAAATAAAGTAGATGGGAAATACCTGTTTAAGGTGTTCCATTTCTGAAAATTCTTACTAAAATCATTCCTTTTTATTTAAATGAAAATTAATTTCGTAGTCTTAGTTTTTTTTTTTAATTCTATATTTACTATGAGCATGGCCTGTTGGACATGTTTACCTTTGACCCTTTTGGGCTTTTGGGGCTCTGTGCTAACTTTGGGAATTGAGCACTCAGTTATGCATCCTTTCAATTCAGGCAGCTTATCTGTCGCCGCCATCACCAATTTAGCGCATTCCTTCCAACACGTTCCGTTAATTTCCATACCCTAAACAAGTGACATGTGAAAGGTGGCGTTAGTATATAGGAGACATACATGCTTTGAAGGACGTTAAAAACTGCTGGCCGAATTACTACAAGTAGTATTACTTTGAAGTGTGCAATTTTTGTTTTCAAAGCCACTCATTATTAGAATGATGAACATGTAGACATCTATTATCATCGTAGCTTAGGAATATAATATTTCTGTTTTTCTATTTTGTTTGAAACATCCCGTTTCTATTTGCTTGGTAAACGGACGGGAATTAAAGTTATGAGTTTTTTTTGTTAAAATCGCCTAACATCGCTTGAACATATGTGCTCAGAAGGTATTTGAAGTTGGCCAAACTTCTGGAGAGTGACTTTACCTTTTTAACTCCACATGGTGGTCCACAGTTATCTGCTATTTTCAATGACGAACATAACCTTTTACACGGTGCATAGGCACTGAGAGCCGTACCTGAAATATATAAAATAATCAGCTTACATTCTATGTAAAATACAGCTTGCATGTCTGAGGCATCATACTCGTTTACCGATTTGATTTTCAATCACAAGTATGAGAAATTGATGAAATATAGAGCTATCGGTTTATTTCTATTTCTTAAAGTGAAATTAATATAAAAGGCATTAATACATGTATGTCATTGTCATTTGAAAACTACGTGTCTGAGTGAATATGTTTTTTTTATTAAGCCCCCGGTACTTTTAAGATATCAGGAAAAGCTCATTGTCCAAATTATATCAAACATGAATTATGGTTAAAATTGATTCTTTATTTATTTTACAGCGAACTTTGGGGTATTTCTTTTATACCACCTTCTATCCATGCAACTATTTGACTTCGGGTGATCAAAACAGCAAGAGTAATTATAGATAAATTAATATATAAATTAATATATGATATTAATATATTATATCAATATAAATCACATAGACACGTTCTGCCATCTACATAGTATTGATAGATAGCATTCATGCCATATGGGTAAATTATATTTACAATTTTTTGTATGAGTATTGTTTACAATTTTTGTTTAAACAGTTTTTATGATTTTTGAATAAACATTTTTTATGACTTTTGTATAAACATGTTTTACGATTTTTGTTGTGTGAAAGTGGGGCGAATTGGAAAATTGATTGTTTAAAGTAGCGACAAATTCACGATCGATCACCTGATTAAATAAACATGCCGTTAAAATAACCCTGCTATATATTTATGTATATTTGATCCGATCCTTCTGGAGTTCCTTGAATATATCGTAATACATAATTAACTTCATTTTTTCTAAACAAATTTGTTTTATGCATGATATCTGAAAATTTCGCTTGTGTCTGTAATTTCCAATAATCTGTTCTGCGGCCATTTTAAATTAAAATATATTTTATTGTCAAGATAACAATTTTCAATTAGGCTATACTATTAATTTTAAGAAACAAAAGATCTGTGAAATGACTGAATGAATTTTTCAATTAAAATTACACAATGTTAAACAAATTAGCAAGTTCATCAGCGATTTCATAAAGAATCCAAAGTTTTACAGTAACATATATTCGAATGATTAGATTTTTTTGTCCAAATCAGGTTTTAATATTTTAACGTTACAAAATAAAATAGCACTAATCGACAAAAGAAATGCACATTTGGGCGATTTCGCCGTGATTGCATTTCGTGTTTAAACGAAGTATATCGAAATAGTCATTTTGAACAGTTTGAAACATCTATTGAATTAAACAGCAACTTACCTATGACAAATAAGGCAACTAAGACCGCAAGTAAGGTGCCTCTGGGACTCATCTTGGCGTAGAAGGTGAGGAGACAAGCAAGGCGTGTAGTTTATATACAAACACAACAATGGTACATATCGAGGGTTAAAACAATAGTGGAATATTATTTATTACATTTGTGATGTCTTTGACATATCAATTGACAGGTCAGTTAAAATATATGAGCTTTCATACGATGCAAGTCAATCACGAGAATTTTGTTTTTCAGTTGGCGAAAATATGGACAATAAAATAATTGAAGGGTTGATTGATTGCAGGTACAGAGGCTTTTTTGAACGTCATTGATAACGTGACCATCGGAATTTAAAAGCAAATTTTGATTTATGGAACGTTGGTTGACTTATTGACAACGATTGATGGCAACTAAAAGTTGTTGTTTTGAAGTCCGATTATTGTCCGTCACACTTCCCCCACTTGTGAAGGTAATTGATTATTTCAAAAGACTGCAGCTGGCTTGAAATCGACATTGTACTGGAAGTAGCGGGAATGACGTCAATAGAAGTGTGCAGTTATGAAAAGTATGATACTCGGAGGGAGGAAGGGGATTACTATCGTGGGGCACATTGTGATTATGTACAGCATTACATGATTAGCTATACGAGCCTATAGAACACAAAGCATAAGGTTCACGATCGAGGAAAAAGATAATTTTCAATGCACGATTGTCCAGAGATTGACAGTGCCTAGCCTGCAAAGGAGGCCATTTATCAATCAATTTCTAGCTGACATGTCAATACACTAGGAGAACAAATACTTGTCATACCAATGGGCAATGGGAGTTTTGTAATGGACATGATTTATTTGATGATAGCAAAACAGATTATCAAACACACACCCATGTGCTTCCCAAGTTTGTTCATATGTAACCTATTTCTCTCCACTGTTTTTCGTTCGTGTCCGCAGGACTGCAATTATACCCAATATGACAGTTTCCCTGCGTATTAATCGGATAATTTTCGTCGATCCAGATTTGCCAAAACCTTTTGACAAAATCAATTTATTTAAGTATATTGTAATTAGTGGAGAGTTTAAGCTAGCAATCTTTTTCACAACGCGACCGTGAACAGAAAGTACATGAATCAATATAGCAGTTTATAACGCGCATACAAAACAGGCGCTTATTAGTCTATTTCAGTTACTTCGAGTTTCGAGTTTAGAACGCGAAACTCCATATTTCACGTTGGTCTCAACGGGAAACAGTATACACGTGTCTATTACCATACAAGGCTGTTAATTGGATTCCGATACAAAGTAGAATTCTTTCTGAAGAAGATGGGGAATAAGTGAGGAAGACGTGGGGAAGCTACATGCATTTGTATATAGGCAATTTATACGTATACGTTGCCGTTTCGATTTTACTAGCTTAAACTCTCCATTCTTGTACTAAGGCAGGGTTTAGGCTGGATACTGTGATATAATGGAACCCAACCACATTATTCAAAACTCCCAACCACATATTTCTAGACAGGAGAGACGCATAGTGGCACTTGCTTTTTGTTTCAATATACATCAGACATTATCAGACAATTTTTGGTATTATTTCAGTTTATAATTCATGAATATGTTATCACATTGAGGTCGTTTAATTGCTTTATTTTTAGTTTAATGATGGATATAGGCCTCCACTTTCAGTGCTAAATGTAATCAATATTTTCCCATCGGCATATATTAGAATTTGGACTATACCATATACTTTGATCTAACTATAAAGCATCTCATTAATATATATTTTCACAATTAAAGATGTTCAAACAGTTTTCTTTTCAGATGAAAGTTAGTGGGATGCGGGGTGGTTTCCGTTACAAAATGTACAAGGACCAGGATTTCTGGAATTGTTCTTCTAATCTTGAGGTAATAAAATAATTGAAAAACTGAAATGACATTTAAGAGTAAACGTTTAGACATGTTTATCTCATTTAAAAATTCTATCATTACATCAATTTTAAAATATACATTTCTAATATAGCAATTTTGCTCAAATAAACATTGATTTCATTTTACTCATGCAATAGTATAGTTTCCATATAGCTTTTGAAATCTCGCTAAATCTCGTTTTTCGTGAGATTTTAAGAGATATACATATTAGACCTCTAATGACTTACATTACCTTCTTTTAAATGGCATCTTTGATTTGCTCCCCATTGTTTAAGTACATTTGCCTCTGACGATATGTAGAAGACGCTCCCCCAGATAGTGACCAATAGCAGTTTGATAAATGGAACCATTATATTATTATTATTAGCTTTGATTTACACAGTTATGTAATTTGAATAATTTTCTATGACAATTTAAAAAAAACTTGGGCCAAATCACCATAGATGCAATGCTAAAATTCTTTAAAACCTTGGATTATTTGTATGTCAACCAACATTTGCATGTTTAATCACAACATATACATAAACTGGGCATATCATTCAATGTTTATATAGATTCAACTAAGACTCTTTGATAAATCATGAAATTAAGCCACTATTCAAAGATCTTAGCATGTACAGTGAATGGAACTCTAGCCCAAATTAAAAGATGAATAAAAGATGGCAGCACTAGATTCCATTGCTTTTTCTGCTATTTAGAAACTATCCTATTCTTTGCAACAAATATACTTAAACATGTTAACTTAGTGGAAATTGTATCATGCAGTTGCAAAAGATGTTAGTCACATGCTCGACTACTTTAGCACAATCACATTCAATGTATCAAAGTGAAACTAAACCTAAAACTTCCCCATTACTCTTCCCAGAATATGTCTTCGTTATTCCATTAAATACTATGTTAACTGTTCAATTCCACATGTCATAATAAATCATTAACTTTCACTTCAAAATAGGAATACAGATACTTTATCTATTTTGTATATGAGGTAAGACTCTTCAGTGAAGATAGCGTCAAAAGTATAGATACTACATTAAAGGATACAATAACATTGTTTAGTAGTACTTATGCAAACGTACAGCTTTTCGGGTGTCTCTGGACCTCTTAGTCAATATGTATTTACTAGACTAATTTAGTATATGTTTATGAACCAAAGGGTCAACATTGAATAAGGAGGTTGAGTCCAGATACACCCATTAATGTTCAATGGACAGGATTGAGACGTGTCTATAATGGTCCCATTTATCAAACTGCTATTGGTCACTATCTGGGGGAGCGTCTTCTACATATCGTCAGACGCAAATGTACTTAAACAATGGGGAGCAAGTAATCATTACGAATCAGGAATAAATGCTTTTTCAAAGGATGCTCATACAACCAGGAAGCAAAATTCAATACATTTAGACGTTAAGTGTGATCTTTGTAAAGTATTCGCAACAATCATCCAGGACTACGGCCAAGGCAAGATAGAGAGGGATGATGTGGCTACAATTTGTATTGACACTTGCGTTGATCTCAAACTGTATAGCGACCGTGTATGTAAACTAGCAGTTGCAACATTCAAGGTAAATAGAATGAACCCTTTGCAAGTCTTTAAAAGGGCTACATCTAGTCTTTGCCTAGCCATTTACAGTCCAAAACATTAGGCTAGTACTGTATAGTACCCAATTATAATTGCAATCACTTGATTCTACCTTATGACATTCATTTCACTTTAGGATCACCATGTCATTTGTAGTCCCTAGAGGTTGGTTTCTAAGAGACAAAATATAGCGAAAAGATCAAAAATGCTGAAAAATTCAGGTGAAAGCAAATGTTGCTAATAATAGAAGTCCCTAATGAGGCGAGATAAAATCATGAATAACATCTTTCTAATAGGAATGGGTGTTAACTGTTGCGGACCTTGCGTTCCTAAGTCCAGCCTACATCTGCGGGACTCTTTTTGGAGATTCATGTGCGCATGCGTATGATCCGAGTATCATGTGGAACATCTCGATAGCTGGGAACAAACCTCCAGTGGTACCACCCAAAACGCCAAAGGTAGGGTTTCATCCCTGTAAACGCAATCTAGAATATGCCAGTACCTCCCTAGTACAATACTGTCTTTGTATTTCAAAATTCATGCTCATGCGTCTGGGATAAAATGGCTCGTATTTCCGAGAAACGAGACTTTGCGAGATTATCCGGGTATATAGCAATTACTTACCCTCTAAGGAATAAAAAGTATATGAAACCCATTAGAATGCAACTTTCATGTCTCCAATATTGAGCACATGTTGACCACCATTTTGACTCGGAACTTGTGAAGGACAACTGATTTAATACCTCCACTACCAACCTATATTCATATTGTTTTTCAGAAAGGGTCTCCAATGCTACGAATACTCCATATCTCTGACATTCATGTTGATCCATTGTACATGGAAGGTTCAGATGCAGAATGTGGAGAACCCCTGTGCTGTAGATCCAATGACAATCCAGCACGTGAGTTTTTAGAATGTCCAAACAAAGACGTAGCCAGGCATATGGCAACATATAAAAAACATAAAAATATTTTCAGACGTTTTTGCAATTAAAACTGGGGAAAACGTATTTATATTCCTCCTTCAGTTCACTGTTAAAGATGCGCACCACATGTACACGTCCGCATGGATGAACAACGCCAATAACACAATACCCAATGAGTCATGGGGAGAGATCACCTTCTACCAATTTCTTCTTTAATAGTATGATAACAGAAAGAAAAAATCTGAAAGTGTCAGAATACAAATGGATTCCTATAGAGATTTTAAAAGTAAGTGGCAACCCATTCCAGTATCGATACCTCAATGTACATGTATATGTGACTCGTCGAAAAGTATTCGTTGAAAGCTGTACGAAAAAAGTATCCTTCCTATTTTTATAGCTACAGAGGCAAGAAAGGCAGGCAAATGGGGTGACATAAGAAACTGTGATACTCCTTTTCGGACACTGGAGAGTATGTTTCAACACATCGCCACTACCCACAAGGTATACTTGGAATATCCAATTGATCCATTGCTCAATTGTTGTCTAATCAATATATTAGATATTCCATTCACTCTAGCTTGGTCCTTCCATTCTGTGCAGTGACAATTCAGCTACAATACAGGGTGACACAAAAATGCACAAATAAGTTTTAGATGACTAGCCCAATTGCATGCACTTTTATGAGCGTTACAAGATGTGCTCTAAATGTCGTACATTCTTTTGCAGGCACGCCTAAATTCTACACAAAACATGCCACCTACCTTTAGTAACATAGCTTTGTAATGTTCAGGGGAGTCCATTTATTAATTAAACACAAAATAATAAAGTTCTCATTGGTGAAATTAATACTACTTATTTATAAAAGTATGTTACAAAAGATGGCTGGCATTTCGGTGTAGAATCTAGGAGTGCCTGCAAAAGAATCTCATAAAGGTGTATTAATCTCTGCGCTACTCCAGAAAAAATGAAGTGTCGTTTTCCGGTCTTACAGTTCCAAATATGCATGCTAAATTATGTCCGATGGACTTATTTTCCAAGGAATGCAGGTCCGTCCTAGGAAAATAAGTCCAGGGACTTGCATTCCTAGGAAAATAAGTCCATCGGACATATTTTCCTTAGGACTGTATGATCACATATTATCTTTAAACTCCATTGTTCAAAATTCCATTGAAAATAAATCAAGTATATTTGCTGGGTTTATTGACCCCCAGAAGGCTTTTAATTTAGTCGACAGGAATCTCATGATTTATACACTCCTTAAAATGGCATTAATGGCAAAGTTTATCATACAATTAAAAGTATGTACACAGCAACATCATCAGCAGTAAAGGTCGATGATTTACTGTCAGATTGGTTTGATACGTCACCAGGAGTACGTCAAGGTGATACATTATCTCCAAATTTGCTGATGATATTGTGATCCTAGCAGGCTCAGAGGTAAATTTACAACAGATCTTAGATCTTAGATATATATTGTGTACAATTGGTGTAAAAAGTGGCGGCTCTGAATAAACATTGATAAGTCGAATATTGTACATTTTAGGCACAAAACTGTTAAACTATCAGAGTTCGACTTTAAACTTGGGAACCAGTCTTTAAAAAATGTTAAAGATTACAAGTATCTTGGTGTTATTTTTAATGAACATGGCAGCTTTGTAAAGCCAGTCACAGAGTTGGCCGACTCTGCTGGTCGAGCACTAGGCTCTGTGATTCAACGATGCAAAATGTCGAATGAGTTTAGTTATAAAACCTACACAAAATTATATAATACATATGTTTCACCGATACTAGGTTATGGTGTAGGAGTTTTCTATTCCATTGCAAAAGATATGATGATCTGAGAAAAACATACTTTGTTGAGGTAAATTCTAAAGATTTGGATAATGAAGGTTGCAAAATTGAATTTCTTTTTAGGGAATACTACCTGTAAAATTGTTAAATTTATTAAGAATGGCTTTTGTGCGGAGAAGGCAATTCATTTGCAACATGTGATATTGATTTTCGTGTATTAATTTTGTATTTCCTATTGTTAACAGTGGTTTGTAAGGTGGGCTGGGTAAAATTGTAATTATTTTTTTTATATTTTATTGAATTGCAAGACTGACCACTATAAATAAATAAATAAACAAACTAACTAACTAAACTATAAACCATCCAACACATAAATATAACATGTCATGTTTTTATTCACGGGCAAAATATGACAATACAATTTGAATTGGTTAACTACATGTATAAACTGTCTCAAAATATCTGAGTGAATATAATAACGGGCGCTAAATGAGTTTCAAGAAGTCATGTCTAGAATTCCTCAGACACCTCTACATCAGAGGTGGTACTGCTATTATCGTCCTTTCGAGCTTCTTCAGCTGGTCTTTGGTATGGCTTGAGATTGGCAGCTGCCACTCCTCGAGCCAACGTTTTTACCCTCTTTAAAATGCCTGAGGTAATAATTGGCTGCGAGTTGTGATTACGTATGGCCCAAGCCACCTATCTGCAGTTTTCCACCCTTCGTACCTTCTCGAGTTCTTCTTGAGCACCAGTACTCCCATCTTCAACTCCCAGAATTATACAATGGATACGTTTTAAAGTTTTATTTCATGGATGACATAGGGGGAAAACTCGATTTCAACATTACCTTACCTAAAAGTATGGCTTCATTCTCAAATCGTAGTTCTTTTTCTGCCTTTTTGTGCGCTTTCTATGTTTGCTTGGACCACTTTTCCCACATCTGCCAGAGCAGTGGCAATGGCATTTACAACTGATGTTGACGCTGCATCGACATTGCTTGGGCCAGCCTCAGCCTCTACATGTACATCCTCATTTACATCTTGTGGCAGGTTGCCTAAATTATAACGCAATTATGAATTAGCTATTGAACTGTATTAATTTTAACACTAATTTGAAGGACCACGGGACAGTTAAGTCAAGGGCGTTATCCAAGTAGGAGAACAGATAACACTAGAGCCGATTCCGATAGATGAAAAAACAAGTTCAGATTGATTTGTTTGGATTTTATATGGTGTTTTACTGCATGTATTTGGTCTGAAGAAATACGATTTGAACACTCTGGGTTATTATCATTTCTTAGAACACGGAGAGTTTCCTTTTATGGGTAGAAGTCCCTCAACTTTTACCTTCCATATACAATGAAAAAAGGCGAAAACTTGGTTGAGGCCTGTACACTGGTATTGTACACAAATACGACTTCTGGGAGAATGCAGTCCAGTGGCTTTCCTGTATCTGCTACAGTTCTATGAAGCATACCTTCAAGAGTTTGATTGAAGCGTTCTGGAATAGAAATTAGTTCTATTGGATAAATATAAATATTCACAGAAAGGTATATGCATCAGTTAAACAATATTACTGTGGATTTTTTTTTTATAGTATAAACTTTATTGAAGTAAAGTCAATACATTTTCGGCCACCAATCGCCATATTGGCATTAAAGGTTGGCCATCACTTACATGTAAAAAATTAAGTACAGTATTTAGCTGTTTGAGGACAACTGTGCATCGAAGGGTATCCCAGGGACCAAAGGGTTTGTGCCAAGTAGATGTGAACAAGATAAATATATTATGAGTTCTCCAGGGCTTAGATGAGACCTCTTTGCTATGTCTTGTTGTCATGGAGAAAATTGCTGACGATGATAAGAAGTTTACTTAGTTCTGCTAAGGATAATGTCTCGTCACCATAAAAGAGAAAATTAAGTTTATCATCCATGTTTGTTAGTTGGCTGATCTTATTATAAAAATTATTGTTGACCTCTTCCATCAGGGCATGCCTATTAATTTGGCATAGAGGACACTTGAAAAATAAATGTTTTAGTGTTTCAGGTTTGCTGCAAGATCAATGAGCCGAGTCTATAAAAGTAAATTGGTGTGCAAAAAGTCTTGCTTTCAAAAATAAGTCAACACGAGCTCTGTTGAGAGTGCTTTCTTGAGACCTTGTTAAATTAATCAGGGACGTTGAACTGATTATTCTCTTGGGCAGATAGTGTTTATTACTTTCTTTTTTTGAACGATGGTAGGGAAAATTTTAAGGCATATTCTAAAAGAGGTTTAGGTAATTTGTTCCACAGTGATATTGCATTAGGAATAGGGGATTTAATAAATTGGGCAGTTGACCTTAAAGGAATTTGGTATACCTCTGTATTGCTTGTTATTCTGGTAGCTGGATTTTTGAATTCTTCAAATATTGAAGATACATAGGAGGGTACCTGGTTTCTGATAACTTTGTACATGAAGTTAAGAATGTGTAGTGTGCACCAGTTTAAGACCCCCATTACTTTACCTGTATCAGAGCCATGGAGACACCCAGAACACAATAATGCAGCCTGATAATGTAACTTGCTAGGGATATTGATCAGTACTTGAGTTGATGAATGATAAAGAATGTCTGCGTAATCAAAATGAGTACTTATGAATGAGTTGTACATTGTCTCCAAATGTTTCGAGTTAATTTTTGATGTAAGTGCCTTCAATGAATTAAGCAGTTTTTGTACTCTCTTGACAATGTCATATGTATGATTTTTGTTAGAAAGAAGATAATCAAAAGTATACCCTAGATGCTTATGAAGATTATTCCTTTTAATTTCCCCATTTCCAAGTTTGGCTAAAGGTGGCGGAGTAGGAAATACACAGCGCTGGCTTTGAAAGATAGCTTTCTCTGTTTTGCAGGCTTGAAATCTAGTTTCCATTTTTGAGACCAGTTAGTTATGATATTAAGATCATGAATGATAGTAAGCATGTCAGGATCAGATGGATCAAAGGGTTAATATAGTGATGTGTCATCAGCGTAGATAAATGCCGTTCCCAAAAGAGTAAGTTATTTATATAAATCAAAAATAAAATTGGACCTAGGATAGATCCCTGAGGGACGCCGCAGTTGATATAGTTTGCAGAAGAAGTATCCGATGATTGACCACCTACATTTACATTGACTTTACGATTTGACAAATATGATTGGAGAATTTGAAAAAATTGTCCTTCAATGCCGTATGCTTTCAGTTTTGCAAGCATCAGGAACACGATCAAAAGCAGAGCTAATGTCTAAATATAATGCACGTACGGCTTTATGATCTTTGATATTTGAATGAAGAAAGTGATTTATTGCCAGTACTGTGGACTGTGAACGGATGTTGACCCTTTGAAACGCCCATGGACTTGGAGACTGGATTTTATCTATCCCACATCATTTGAGACTGAATGCTCTTTCTTGTATGATTGAGTACTTGTATCTACAACTATTTTTGATGTTATGAGTATTGGCTATCAATTTCTAGTTTTTTCTTCAACATGTATTGTAATGACTTCAGTATGAATGAAATGTCCCTTGGTGTTCTTGTCTTGGATTGTGATATCGCTTCTTGAATGGTGGGGGAAATGGGGTATTATACATTGTTTCTTTTCACGTTAGATCATGGTTTTGGGATATATGGGGTTTGTTTTTCCTGACTGGTATGCACTGAGTTTGCTTTTTCTTGCTAAGTTCCATTACAACTTTTGGTCCTTTCCCTTTGGCACTCGTGCTTAGATATTCACAAAGAGTGAAAGTTACAGTGGATGGATATGATACAACCAGCGTTTTATTGAATCATTTATTAAATCTTCGTCTTATCGACTAATAAAAACGCTATTGATTACTTATCAAAACGAGGGCCTTAATCTTTTTCCCAGTAAACGTTAAAGCTGTATAAAGTAGAATTTACCAGTGAGACCATTGCATTGGGGGTGGTATGCTGATGTAGTTTTGTGTTGCGTTCAATAGACCCAGCAGATTCTGAATAACTGCGTTGTTGAATTCTCTCCCTTGATCTGATAACATGGAAAAGGGGAATCCTAACCGAGTATAAAGAACATCTCCGATTATTATTTTTAAGAATAATCTTTATGCATAATTACGTGTACATAAATTGACGTTACTAAATGATAAGCACCGACGAATTGACTTTTGGCATTGACAGTAAAAGACAAAATGCAAGACTTACCTCAAACATAATTCTAATAAATATTGCGCAAGCTCTACGGCGGATTTTGTTTTCAGGCCTTCGCTTCCGCCGCCCATTTAGAGAAATAGCAGGTGATAGTACAGGCGTATTTACTTCCTATTGGTGTTTCTTGGAGGGGGCCAATAAGATCGATTCCTATCTGTAACATTAATCATACAATTAATATTTTTATTAAGATACGTGCTTAAAATATTTCAATGATAACAAATTTTAATACATACATTTTAACATTTTTATACATACCTGTACATGTATATCCTAGATGTACATGAAAACGCTTTTGTTACTTGAACTGGAAATGGTGTACTTTCATCAAGAAGAAATTGCAGTCGTTTCATAATATAAACTAAACGGCCTTAAAACACATAGCAAGCAACATGCTAAGTCACGAGTCATTAATGTTACAATATTTTTATGGGAGTTTGTAGGCAAGCACGAATGAATAATTACGTTTGAACCTACCCGTGTCCATGCTTCTTGGAAGCGCACTTGTATCGGTTGCAGGGCCTGTTGCACATTCTTTATGGACTTATTTGTTCTTTGACAAATGTCAAATGATGCTATCATGTCTTAACATCGTCAACCATCTTTGGCTACCATTATCTGCTGGACATTTTCTGGTACACGTTATCTCTTCCTAAGTGGCCACCTGAAATGATTGTTATTTAACAAATGCAAAAAAGCTTATAATTTACATACAGTTTGGTGAGGTTTCATTCAACTTTCTTGTAAAAATAGCGTAAAATAAGTTTAACCTACAGGGTTCCGATAAGCTTTCAGTATAAAAACAATAATGAAGGTGCAACTGGATCAGTCCATTTTGAAGAAATAAGGGGAGTTTTGTAATATCCAGTTTATTGAAATTGTCTTGGAGATAAAGTAATCTGTTTCTAATATGATTCTGAAAACATTATTCAGAGAGTGATCGTTCAAATAATGCATGTACAACAGTCAATATAAATTCTTGTATTAGAATTGCTTTGTCTCATTTGGAGGATATTCCATATGCCAAGCTGTGTACTATTATGTTGGCGAAAGAAGATCGTGAAACTTCACCCATAGAATGTGAAATTGATTTGTCAAAATAAAAATCCCCCTTTTATAAATGGGTAACAATATATACTATACTATTGCAACATACAAGCAGAGGTGTTTACGCAACGACCTCAAACCTGTGAACCTTTGAGTAATATTCCGGGATCGACCCTTTTATACTAAACGATGAGCAACACCAGAAACGAGCGTTCGATTTGCTAAACGATATGCGCCACCCTTTAAAATCTCACCAAGTGTTGAGGAATGGAGGGACGAAACGATATTTTACGTTTGTTCTCATCAAGGATCACTTTTCTCCATTTTTCGGCCGTTGGTCTTCATTGTCACTTCTAGCACTGTCACTATCTTGTATGTTTTCTGTGGGAGTTGTCTTCCCCAGAGTACTGTAAGACAGCGTACCATTAAGAAGCTGAAAAATAGAATTTATTGAATATTTCGAATTCAAAGTAGATGCGCATGTTGATATTTGTGCAATTTTGAAAACAAGACCACTCATTTATGGTTATTCTACATTATATAAAATATACCACAAAATGATGCACTTTCTGTGCAAAATGAAAGAAAAAACATGAATGAAATAAGTTACGGTCATCTGAAAAAATCACATGGTTATAAAAATGGACGAAACTTCACTGAATGTTCACATAGTAGTTTAGAATAATAGTTTTAACTCACCAAATGTTATTTTGTTGGAATTTCTGTTCTTCATATGCACAAGTTTTCAACGTATATTTTATGACATCAATTTTAGTTTGATTACATTGTGTGGACAGGAGACCTCCCACCACATAATGTATGGAACCAAACACGAAACGACCAGCTGAGTCAGATTAAGAACCTTACAGCAATGCTCAACATTTACTTTCCCGGGAAAGCAATTTTTCCAGCAGTTGGGAATCACGAGAGTGTACCAGTAAATAGGTAATTAGTATATATCTATAGAAAAGTGTACAAGAAGATGTCTCTGCCACATCTTCACTTTGCTCTGGAGTTTTAATTTCCGTTTTCTTCACCATGCCTATATCATGCTCATTCAATAGTGGCTTATAGTTTGTGTTTTGTATGTAAAGTCAAAATAAATTCTATAAATAAAAATGTTCACTCTGGGGCCACTGAATGCTTCTCATTGTGTCTATTTCATATTTTCTGTAGTTTCCCTCAACCATCCATCACAGGGAGTCAAAACATTAAATGGCTGTACACGGCTTTGGCAGATAGCTGGACACATTGGCTTCCGGAAAGTTCTAGAAATACAATTGAATAGTAAGTAGCCATCATGATAAACCATGACATCTTATTTCTTGTCAGCCCTGCGATGAGTATCAGAATGGTACACTCCCCTCCATAAGTTTGGCAACCTTTTTCCCCCATTGAACTACGTGTTAAAGCCTCTTTACCTTTGAATTTTTATTTACTTAGTTTAGTTTTTAGTTTAAGATAGTTTATTTTTGTGTCACTGATATTACAATATACATATAAAATACATAATAAAAACAACATTTTGTAACATCACCAGCCGGTGCCGACTTATGAGACACAGTATACATTAGATCTGAGTGTCACCCATTACTACCCCCAATGGGCAGCTTGGGTCAACATTCATAAAGACAGAGACAAAAAATGTCCCTGGTAAAAATTTATACATTAATAACCAATGATATAAATTCAGTCTGGTTAATCAGTTTGGCATAAATAAGCAGTTCATGGAATGATATTGTCAATCATTATATTAAATACATATATTGCACCTAATGTGATATGAATATTGCATAATAAATACATATATTGCACTAAATGAGAGTAGCATGTTGCATATTGTCAAAAATTACAATAAATACAAATATCGCACTAAATGTGACATGTATCATGCATATGGTCGAATACTGATACTACAATAAATTCATATATTGCACTTAATGTAAGTAGCATGTTGCACTATGGTCAAATATTACAATAAATATGAATATTCCACTAAATGTGAAATACATAATGCATATGGTTGAAGACAAATATTACAATAAATACATATATTGCACTAAATGTGAGATGCATATTGAATAATAAATACATATATTGCACTAAATGGGAGTTGCATGAGCAGTGAATAAATAAAACAAGAAACCCATAGATAATATTCACCTCTGCAGTACTGAATTGAGACCATCTTCCCCAAGGTCGATAGCTCAAAGCACTAAAAAGAGGCATCATAAAACCAAGGAGTTTCTGACTAGATACATTTTAAATAAATATTTTATAAAGGAGACTTAGGTGACATGCATACTCATTTAGTGATTATAGCCTATCAATATTAAGGGATCTCTTATTGCACATATTATAAACTAAAGCTCCTAATGGTCTTTGGAGTGAAGTACAATTCATAATGGAGACAAAAAGAAGTGTAGAATTGGCTGATGTTACATCTAAATAGGGCAATTTCTGTTTTAACATTTTCATAAAAATCACATCTTAGATCATCATAATGGCTACATTCTAATAAGAAATGCTTTTCATCTTCAATATAATTCATGTCACATAATAAGCATTTCCTTTCGTGTAATGGTATACCTGTGTAGCGCCCTGTTTCAATTGCTAAGGGTAAAGTACCAGTTCTGAATCTAGCGAGTGACCTACGGTGATGCTTTGGTAGGGCCAAATACCCTTCCTTGCAAACACCATATTTGTACAGTCTATATTGCCTCAATTTATTGCCATTAATTTCATTATTTCTATCATCCCATATGTTATGGATAAATTTATCAGAATTTCGAAGAGAGTTAGTAAACTGTTTTAAAATGTGGTATGACCAGTGGAATTTATATTACATGTATTTAACATTGAATTAACTTTAAAGTCCCAACTGCTTTTCCGTTTAATGGACCATTTATGTATTTTAAAATTCAGCCTATTCTGATTCATGGACTTCAGTTTAATGAACAATCTAGCACATTCCACCTTTTGTTTTAAATGTGGAGTGTCCCATCCGAGATCTCCTCTAACAGCCTCATTACTAGTGCGTTTGTTTACACCTAGAAAGAACTTGCCAGCTTTATTTTGAACATTGTTTAGGCATTGATGTTGGTTGAGGCCAAATATAGATGAACCATAGTTTAGTATAGGCTGGACTAAAGAGTCATATAGCTTGTTGTAAACTGCGAACTCCATACCCCCAGTTTGCTTGTATTTGCTGATAATCACACTCAGGGCTCTATTTGCTGATTTTGCAATTTCTCTGGCAGAATGTGTTGAGTCCACATGCTCTTGGAGCCAGATCCCCAGATATTTATAAGTGTCTTTATAATCCAGATCAAAGTCCCCACATTTTAATTTTAGATTTTTGAGGGTTAATTAGAAGTCTCCATTTGCGGCACCATTCATGTAGAGTGTTTAACATCTGTTGTAAGTTATCAGCTGAGCTTGCAATAAGCGCTATGTCATCAGCATAAAGAAGGATGCCTATGTTCTCGTCCTCCATTTGTATTCCACATTGTAGACTGTTAATGTCGGTCACTAGATCATTCACATACACTGAAAATAATGTCGGGGATAGCAGACAGCCTTCTCGGCAGCCATTGCTTACGTTTACTTTTGGAGATAGTAGACCATTTATGCGGATGTTACATGTCACATCTTCATATAGGGATTGAACTGCTTTAAAGATTTTGCCTTTGATGCCAATCTTATTGAGTTTATACCATAGGCAGTCTCGATTAACACTCGAGAATGCCTTAGTTGCGTCAATGTAGCAAATAAAAGTATCGAGCTTAGAAAGTTTCCTATTATTGATGATTGAGTAGACACTGTGAACTTGTTCTTGACAACCACGTCCCTTGCGAAAGCCCCCTTGTTCATCATGAATAAGGTTATTGTCTTCAAGGAATTGAGTTAGGCGCTTGTTCAAAATATCAGTGTAGACCTTGCAAGGCACAGATATTAATGTAATGGCACGATAGTTCAGAGGATTACATGGGTCTCCATCTTTATATATTGGGTGTATAATACCCTCCATCCACTGACTTTTTTACTTAACCTGCGATGAAAATACGTATACTATTGATAGAAACGTAATTTGACTTTAATTCCAATACCTCCAAATTTTCTCAATTTTTTTCCTCAATTACAATAGGTCGAAAATTGATGATGAATTTGATGAATTTTTGAAAATCGTCATTCCCATGTTAACCAATGGGAAATGGTAGGTTTGCCGCAAGTCATATGACAGAATATCAATCCATCCGAGTCCTTGCAAAAAATACGAGTTAGGCAGGTAATTGAATTTGCGAACTTTATTTAACAAAAAATTGATATGTTTCTTCAGGTTTAACAAAGTTATAGGGCTTTAAAGTCAAATTGTTTTTCAAAAAACCTCTCCCATTGAAACAACACAGGAGGCGAAAAATAATTTTCAAAAATGACTTTGAAGCGCTGTAACTTTAATATTCATCAAATAAACTAAACACTTAGTGTTCAAAAAAGTTAGACAATTCAATTTTCTATATGACAATATTTTTTGCTGAATCTTTTACTGAACAGATATCCTGATTTCTGATTTGCCCTGAACCCTCCATTTCCCATTGGATTACATGAGAATGACGATTTTCAAAAATTCATCAAATTTATCATCAATTTTCGACCTATTGTAATCGAGGAAAAAAATTGAGAAAATTTGGAGGTATTGGAAATAAAGTCAAGTTACGTTTCCATCAATATCATAAGTTATTTCATCGCCGGTTAAGTAAATAAAAATTCAAACGTTAAGAGGCTTTAACACGTAGTTCAATGGAGAAAAAAGGTTGCCAAACTTATGGAGGGGAGTGTAAGTAGCCCATACCTAAAATGCTCGCACATAGAATAGAAAGTACTACATATTTGTAATCATTAATGGTAAGGATTGAGGATGATCTAATACTTAATATGAATAATACTAACCTCATAATTAATCCTTGTGGAACACTGCATTGCATTGTGACGTGTTAGATAAACTCCAATATATACCTTACTCTGAAACAAAAAGGTACCATAGATAAAAAGTACATGGATTTATAATATCATGAGTTAAATTCATTATTCAAAACATATTTTGACTGTTTATAGTGGAGGATACTACTCGGTCCTTGTGAGAGCTGGGTTCAGGATGATTGGGCTAAACATGAACTACTGTGATAGTGCCAATTGGTGGCTACTGATAAATGCAACGGATCCTGCAGGACAACTTCAATGGCTCTCAAATGAGCTGAAAATTGCAGAGGATAATTCCGAAAAAGTACTGCAAGGATATTCAAGTTGCAAATGAGTTATATAAACTGATGAAATTCAATGATTAAGTTGTTTAAGAAATGGAAAACTACTTTAACATATCGATAGATGTGAGGCCGGTGTGAAAGAAATTATGATCCCCTGGGGATTTCGGCCCTTACTGGCCCTGACTGTGTATAAATAATAAGGAAAATAATTGTAATTAGGTCACCATATAAATCAATAGAGAGTAGGACCAAAATTTGATAGGACCACCACCTAACCTTTTACACCGGTGTAAAAGGGTAGGAGGTCCTTTCACACCGGGATATGAGGTAACATTTACATTGTGTGTATTGATTTTAGGTTCATATCTTGGGTCATCAACCACCCAGTAGCTGTTTGAAAGCCTGGAGTTGGAATTACTACAAACTAGTTACAAGGTAAAAGTATCAATAATATGGCAGATAGCCACAAGTAAAATATCAATAGATGATGCTATCCATATTTAACAACTCCTTTATGAAATTATATACTGATAGGTGCGGTTTTAGTTATTTTTTCTGAAATAATTTGTTAGTTTATTTTCTTTTTGATCATTTCTCTAATACAGTAGTTTGCCGATTTAGTATCACTACAAATGCCCATTTTCTAGTATTAATCATGTATATTCATGTAGTATCCTAATATTATTGCTTTAGATTCGAGAACACCATAGCCGGTCAGTTCTTTGGGCATACACACAATGACGAGTTCAAGGTCTTCTATGATGCTGATACGCTTTCTCGACCTGTTGGTGTACTATATGTCCCAGGAAGTGTCACTCCTACTGGAGGACGGTTCCCGGCATATAGGCTGTACGAAATAGACGGGTTCTACACTGGCAGCTCGTGGGTAGTTATCTTTTTTATTTTAATTATCTTAAAACTCAAATTATCCTGGCTCCAAATAATTTAGCCTAAAATAAAGACTCATATTTGTTAGCTTTTTGAAATAGTGGAATACTTTCTGTCGTTATAAATTTCACACGATCTATGAGTCTTCCATTAATTTATACAAAAACTTTCCTATATTTTGGAACTACCTGTACCTGAATACATCTTAAGAGGAAAAAGTATTCTCAAGATACTACATGTGCTAATGATCTTCGTTCTATCCTATTATGACACTGCAATCAAACCACAATCTTTTAATTTATAAAAAAGCTTTTGAAAAACTTTGGAACTACCTGTATTCATAGATAGTCATGATCTCCATATCCATGTTATCATGGCACTGCAATCAAACTGTAAATCAAGGCACATTAATATTAACGGGTTCAATTTATCTGACATTAGATGGTGCAGGACCATTGGACCTACATGCTGAACTTGACAGAGGCAAACAACAGCCCTTGGGTTGGACCTCAGGACCACCCCTTGTGGAAACTTGAATATGCGGCAAAGGTGATGTACTCATCATAAATACGTTATTTGAGAAACATGTATAACAATATGTCTTTATTTTATTCCATTTGTTGATCAGAAGATGTATATTGTTACGCGGTAAACAAAATTCAAAGTATGCCATATTCCGCAACGAATATGCCATATTCATTTGCGGTGTATGACAGATTCACCTGCGGTATATGGTAAACACACTAACCAACGAGAACGTGATACGGAAGTACGCAATTGTCAATTGCATCGATTGAACGAATAAGTAAAACTTTATAAATCATTATAATGATTACTGAATCAGCAGTACAGTTTATTGAATATATCAACGTATGCAGAAGTATCACTCACCAATCTCACGTAATAAACTTACCCAATCAATCCAGGATTCATGTATTAGTACTCGACGCACTAATATTGGTAATCCAGCGTAGTTTTACATTAAGAGCCATTCTCGCAACCAATCAAACCAAGTCTTTCTGTATCACGTTTTCACTTGTCGAATATGTCATATTCACCTGCTGTATATGGCATATTCCGCAAGTGAGTATGACATATTCTGAAGGTGAGTATCGGGTATTCAGTATTCACCGAAATCAATGTATCACATATTCCTTCTTATTTTCTCAGGCGACATACGGACTTGACAATCTGTTTCCTGAAAGCTGGGACAAACTTATAACTAGGTTTGAAAAAGATGATAAGTTGTTCCAGAAATATAACAGGTAAATAATGACTGCAATTTGCAGTTTTCATTTGCAATCAGTGACAAGTTTTTAAGTTTAATTTTTCCAAAGAAGTAAGATACAGAAATCATGGTTAACTTATTCAGTGGAAACATGTGATGGATGAAAACGTCATGACAGAAGTGTTGTTATATGTATGTCCGTTAATCCCTTTTTAAATGTGTAGATATTAGCTTTTAATCTCCCTAGTGAATACACATGATTTATTTGGTACACATATATTTTTTTCTATTTTCAACATGATTTTAATCACTCTATGTTTTATCTCTCAATATTTGTAGTCTTTGTGTAATGTTCCATAACCCTCATTGTTGTAGACAATTTTCACGGGCGAACAGCGGAGGCATTTGTGAACAGACATGTAAAAGGAACATGATATGCAACATGCGCAGTGCCAGATCATACGACCCAGCATTGTGTAATGATATTCTACCAGGCGCTGCATACAACGAATATATACAATTCAAGAATGACATTATTGCCTGTTAGGCTTTTCAATAGTACCAAAGTGCACTATATTAAATATGTCAAATGATTTATGCCCAGAGCTCAGTAAATTATACACGATTTTAAGCACAGTCTTGAGACTTTGAATGAGGGCGGGGTGGAATCCGGGATTCAGAGGTCAACATCAAGAAACGAGTGCATTAAGTAATTGATTTCACTAATTCTAAAACGCATATTGTATACTTTGTGCCGATTGGCTACTTATGTGTGAATGTTCATTCTTGCTACCGACTGGATGAATAAATACTTTTTTATCATCTTGTGAATTGGAGTTTTACTTAAAAACCTCCAAAGAAATGATTGTATTTTTACTTCAAATACACATTTAACAGAAAAGGCATACCGGTTTAGTTATTAAGAGAAGGTTGTGTTTCCAAAAATGAAATGAAATGATAGAAGACACTCCTAAAGGACATAAAACGACACGTGGAAGAAATTTTATTTTCCAACGGGATAGTGCTCCATCACACAGGTCTAATGCTACCCTCCCGGAGCTATCTTGGAGTTTTGGAGGCACAAAATGACCCCGTCATTAGTCCAGACAAATGGCATTCTAACAGTCCATTGCCATTACCTGTAGATTTTCCATACTTGGATGCATCTAGAACAGTATAATCTATGAAAAACGTCAGCCCATCAAGGATGTAGAGTTGGATGGTACTTGCGCAAACATCCATCGATCGCGCCATCAACCATTGGCTACCATGTCTTTTAAATGTAGTTTTAAATTATTTTTTCTTTATTCTTAAAATTACAAATGATTATCTTTATATTTCTTTTAACTGTATATATTATTTATTTGTTTGCGATCATCGGGTGATAAACGATATCCCAGCTCCAGAGCACGTTGAACTGCCCATTCTTCCGTCAGATTCCATATTTCCATTGCAGTAGCTAGAGAAGGTTTGACTGCAATAGAATATTTTCAAACTACAAGATTTATCATTTTCACCGTGAAAAGGGAGGCAAAAGTTCGTCTTGAAATACAGGGTGACTGTTTATATATGACCAATTGCTTTAAATTACTTCAACCGATGCTATTGATTCAACTTATATTTTAGACGCATCTTATGTTCAAGCAATCAATGTCAATATTTCAGATTTAAAGCTTACTACACTTTAGAAGTAACGAGGATTTCATTTTTGACCACGCTGTACAATGTTAATAATTATAATTTAATTGATAGCACGAATGTCGAAATTAATCATGAGCTATAAACCTAAATGCAATGATATCCCAGATTTTGTAAATGTAAATATGAAGTGAAGATGTACACAGTGTGCTTGTAACATTTCATTGGCTAGTTGTATATTTAATCGAAATACGTATCATTTATTTTGATAGCATAACCATACCATGTCTGTATTATTATGTAATATAACTAGGTTAGGTTGTGTCATTAATTGTTTAAATACAAGTAAGTACATTTATTAAATGATTCGTATAACAAACAAAATTAGTTACTGTTTTTGAAACATCATTTGTGCCCTTAATATTATATAAAACCATCATTCAGGACAATAGTGGGACCAAAAGGTATCACGGGGTCCAAACTACGACCGTTAATTTGAATTTTAGACCTACCGGGTGTTTGAATACAAGGATTGTGACTCTCATACTGCACCGTTTTTCTTCAAACTTCTTCCATTTATAGGAAAACAAAAAGCCTTTCTGTCGGTGCATTGTTTTATTGTACAGAGTCCCTCGTTTTAGCAGCGTTTTGGGTCCCCAGCTGAGAGAAGCGCTTCTCACACCTGGGGCCCCAAACGCCGCTAAAGGAGGGACTCTGTATAATAGTATAATGTACCAAAAGAAAGGTATTTTTGTTTTGCTTTTAATGGAACAAATTTAAATAAAAATGGTGCAGTATAAGACGCACAATCCTTGATTTTTAAATTCAAATTAACGGTCGTAGTTGGTACCCCGTGGGTATGGGAAGTGGTGAAACATAGCTCCTTCTCTTTATTACTTACTTGCCCTGTAGCCTTTCCCGCAGTGGAATAATACAAGCCCTCTATGTGTCGCTCTCTGAGCCATTCTCTTCATGAGGGAGGCTTTAAATGGAAAAATTAATGATTTTACTACATGCGTTTAATTATCACATCTAACGAAGTTTGGAGGGACAACTGCCTGACCGGGCAATAAATTAAATACAGTTGGCCCAATTTTGATATTTTATACGTACACTCCCCTCCATAAGTTTGGCAACCTTTTTTCTCCATTGAACTACGTGTTAAAGCCTCTTTACGTTTGAATTTTTATTTACTTAACCGGCGATGGAATAACTTATGATATTGATGGAAACGTAACTTGACTTTATTTCCAATACCTCCAAATGTTCTCAATTTTTTCCCTCAATTACAATAGGTCGAAAATTGATGATAAATTTGATGAATTTTTGAAATTCGTCATTCTCATGTAATCCAATGGGAAATGGAGGGTTCGGGGCAAATCAGAAATCAGGATATCTTTTCAGTAAAAGATTCAGCAAAAAATATGTTTATAAAGAAAATTGAATTGTCTAACTTTTTTGAACACTAAGTGTTTAGTTTATTTGATGAATATTAAAGTTACAGCGCTTCAAAGTCATTTTTGAAAATTATTTTTTGCCTCCTGTGTTATTTCAATGGGAGAGGTTTTTTGAAAAACAATTTTGACTTTGAAGCCCTATAACTTTGTTGAACCTGAAGAAACATATTAATTTTTTGTTAAATAAAGTTAGCAAATTCAATTACCTGCCTAACTCGTATTTTTTGCAAGGACTCGGATGGATGGATATTCTGTCATATGACTTGCGGCAAACCTACCATTTCCCATTGGTTAACATGGGAATGTCGATTTTTAAAAATTCATCAAATTCATCATCAATTTTCGACCTATTGTGATTGAGGAAAAAATTGAGAAAATTTGGAGGTATTGGAATTAAAGTCAAATTACGTTTCCATCAATAGTATAAGTATTTTCATCGCAGGTTAAGTAAATAAAAATTCAAAGGTAAAGAGGCTTTAACACGTAGTTCAATGGGGGAAAAAGGTTGCCAAACTTATGGAGGGGACATGCCCCACGTGAGTTCTGCTCGAAAGTCGATTTCCAAAATGGCAGCCGGTTTCAGTGTGTGTTATTTTACAGCTTTGTTTAAATTGAAAGTACTGGAGCAATTTTGTAAACATAAATTGCTGTTATCTAGTTTTGTCATTATGTACTGACTGACTGAGCAGTACTTTTCTTAAAAATAGGGTGACATATCATGAATGTGTTAATTCCAATCAATGCTATAGTTTTCCAACTAAGTTTTCATAATTTGTCTGCATTTACATCATATTCTAATTCTCTATAATACGAGTATTTTGATGAAACCTTCAAAATAGTATGAATAGCAATTGTAACTCAAAATTAATTTCTTTCAAAGATAACTATTGCAGATGTAAATGGTAACGTGTAGTTGTTTTAACAATGGATTTCTATACCATTCAGCTGATGGATTGAACAAAGGAAGTCGTAAAATACATTCTACCTCACTGTATTACGTAACAAAGAGACTATATGAGAGAGCGGTCAGCTGCTGGTTAATCACTTGTGGTTCAGCTTGCTTAACACTAAGAGCTCATGCAGCATGGCTGCTATTTACCCTTTGTTTTCCTTTGAGGATTAAATGTTAAATTCAGATACCAAAGAAAGTGAACTTGTTACTTAAAGTAGATATGTTATTTCGTAATATTTTCAATTTTTTAAAGTGCCGTGAATGGCCTAAGTTAAATGTTAGTTTTTTAAAAAGAAAAAGGATATATCACTTGTTCCGGAGGAATCTATTTATTAAAAAGAAATTGCGGACTGTGGCAAGATAAATTATAGGATGATTGTCCGAGGAGAGGATGTTACCAGAAAATAAATGGGTTTGATGTCTTAAAAGACTAGGCTACCGGTTCTAGAGCCCGTTCTAGAGTTATGTTCCAGTTGCAGATGCACATACAGTCTCTCCAAACTTCTATTACACGAAGTAATGAAGCCAACACTGCAAGATTGGTAATATAATAATTTTTTATATGTAACCGTTAAAGGTTTGTTTTTTAAGTGAAATGAAACCTCAAATGTGAGGATGTCAAATGGCCAGCATGTGAATGTTGGCAAAGTTGGAATCATCCAACTGTTGACTAAAAAGGGAGTTCCTCCCAAAAATGAAACCTCAAAGCAAGGATGTCAAATGGCTGGCATGCGAAAAATTTGAGCCACCCAATAGTTGACTATAAAGGGAGTTCCTCTCAAAAATAGGATGCATGTAGATTAAAACTATGTAGATTAAACCTAAGTCCCTTGCTTGGAATCATTTAATAGTTGGTAATGGGAGTTCCTCCCAAATAGAACACAGGGATATTCCGGTCTTACACTGCTTGGAATATCTGTAATTACTGAAGAATGGAAGTTCCTTCCGAAACTGTTTAAGTATATTACCTTGATGGAACTTTTTTCCCATTTCATCTTCTTTAAGAAGAATGAAAAAATTAAAGAAGCTTGTTTGTAGCCATGCAAGGCACAAATGTAGAAACCCATTATGTTCAGTAACTGATCCTGTGTTGAGGAAGTTGCTAGCTAAAGCTGCCCCAGCTCGGATCAAATTGTAGCAATAGATTCGCAAAAACGTGTTTTTCCAACTATGACCCCTGATGGGGATTGAAATACAATAAAGCTAATAAATTTGAATTTGTGCACCCTTTTGAAGGCATTGCTACTAAGAAACATTACAATTGGGCAAAATAAGCCACAAATTTCAGTATAAATTCTCAGAGCCAATCCAGCGTCAACTGTTTCCAGGTTTCAGACTGATAATCAAGTCTTTTTGCATCATGGCAATCGCATCTGTCCCAGATCAAGTGCTATGGTAATAGAGCTAAGGTAGTTTGAAATGTATTTTTAACAGGAATCATAATATCCTTATATATCTTTTAAAACTAGATTAAAATGGAGAAATTAGCACAGTGAGTGCAGGGAAATGATAACTTTTCATTAAAACTTGATTTTTATCCAACTCTATCCTTGAGGATAGAGATCCATGCCTCAAACAAACTTGACTAAGACTTTATCTTCATTCGAAAAGTTAAACAATCTTAAGTGTGGATAGTCCAAAATTGAAACTTTCTAAACAGACATTTGGCCTTATACAGAAAGAATACTAGATATAGCATCATAAGGCATCATAAAAATCACACACTTTGATGAGAATGTTTAAGATTAAAATTACTTGAAATTATCAGTTTTTTTTAGCTAGGTCACTAATTTTTTAGAAAATGATGCTTTAAATGCATAAACTGTGAAGTCAGTGTTATCACTTTTCATCTTTATTCATACAGTATGTATTACATTAATGTCGGTACCTTGACAGATATTAGTCATATAAAAATGCATGCACACAAAACATTGTGCCTACTTGGGAAGGACACATGAGAAACAGTTCTAAGGATAGCATAGAATCAATGTGAAATCACAGCTTGCTAACCTTATTACATAAGCATGAGCATCTTTTTCAAAGGTCATTGGGTTTGTGTCTTTATTGTTGCAACTTATGATAATCTCCTACTTTTTCAATACATGAATCTTGAATAAGATGAAAGTAAGACATGAAACATCAGAGGCAATTATGAAGCAATTATATATCATTATCAAATGATTCTAATGTAGCTGGCAGACTGGGGAACAATGAAATCCAGTGACTCAATCAGTCATGGTGTCCAAGACATGACCCTCTTCACTGATGCATCAGGGAGTGGTTGATGCAGTGTATGAAATGGCATTTTTGAAGGCAGCCCTTGCTCTTCTAAAGAAGATAATAGTATGACTTAAATTACTTAGAAAGAATCTACATCAAAAGTTGGCCTAATAATGTGTGACTGTATGACTCTCATAGTTCAAACTTTATAAATGGGACGAAATCTTTGCTTGCACACATAAAATGATTGTAAAGGTATTCAATGCTCATCCATGGTATAGTCTAGTGTGAGTACATTTACTTTGGAAGTAGATGCAGAATCCAAATATGAAAACATTTGTGCTTATGAAAATGTAATTACTTGAGTTGCAAACCCTTTTAAATGTTCCCTAATATAAGTTTTATGTTGCTTTAGAGTACTAATTGAGACAGATTTTGTGATCTTGAATCTAAGATGAAGATAATCATATCATAATGATATAGGGTTGTCTATGTATTTTGATAAAATCTTTCAAAAGAAAGAAATGCACAAAGGGCACAACATTCCTTTGTTTGTGTCTAAAAACCAGAACCTGGTGAACATGCAAAGTTGCATCTTTGGGCTTGCCCTCTCACCTTCCAAAGAGGAGGGGTGGGGGGGGGGGGGTGGTGGTGAAATACATGTACTCAATACTCATTACAGTATACCCAGATTTGCCAACAAGCAAAGTTCTAAATATTTTTTCAATTATACAAGTTATTGTTAGCTGCCCCAGCTATCCAAGTGTTGAATATTGAAGTTTTCTATAAAGCAAACACTTTTGATAACACTTTCTAAAGATAACCAATCTTTACTTGGAATATCCATGTAAGCTATAAGTTATAATTATATTTAACAAGATTAGGCCTGACAGGCTTTTTTTGGACATCTACATATTTAATGTAATTAGATATGCTCATTCCTGTAGCACTGTATACTTTATATCACCTCAGATAAATAAGTATTTCACTAAAAATGAAAGTATTTCATTGTTTGTCAATGTGCGTGACTTAGCGCTAACTACATGCAAATCGTCATAAAACGTGACACCTCATTTCATATGAGATGTTTTAAGTAAAACAGAAGATGCTATGAGTAGCAGAATGGATGCAGATAAGCATTGCATTTTTCACATCTAGAGATATATTAACAAGTTGCTCAATCATAGAATAAACAACTTTAAGAAATAAAAAATAAAAATAAAAAGGAAATAACCTTTTTACTGCAACTTTGAATGGATGTTGATTTTTAAAAATATTTTACTACAAATGCGATGTTACACTTTAGACCATTCACCATGCTAATGGTTAAATCTCATAAAACTGGTCATCAAATATGACTTCATGTGATTATTTGATAATGTTCTGTAGATTCAGTTAAAAATGAGAACTTATAACTGGGTTTCTTCAGAAACCTTAAACATTAATTGATGTAATATATCCCAATTTACAGCAGCAATTAACAACTCATGCCAAATCCATATTAGTATCTGGATAAGACTACAGGAATGCATGTGATGCTTTATTTTATTTTTTGAAATGTCAAAAACTTTATTCCAAATGAGTTAGATACAGTGTATCAACAAACCTAAAGGGAAGGATATGTTTTTACACAGCTGTGGGCATTGTGCTTTTGTGAGGTCTGAGTAACTTGACACAAGATTGTCTGAGTACAGCTTTTACAATTTCATTGTTTTGTTTCTATAATTGATGTTTCTTGAAGATAATCTTCATTACAAAAGTTATACTTTTGTTGTTTCAAAATTTTATTTTGATATTCATTAATTATTGGGTGATCCCATGCTTTAAAATCTCATATAGTCTCTTTGTTACGTAATACAGTGAGGTAGAATTGATAGTTAAACGAGACTTACCTTGGTAAGTTGAAGTTTGACTGTAGTTCTACCGAACTGTATGCAGGAACAAAGAGATTATATCCCACCCTATCCCTCCCAAATTGTTCCTGCATCATGACAATGTGATCACTCAATGCTCTCAATAGTGATTAACCAGCAGCTGACCGCTCTCTCATATAATCTCTTTGTTCCTGCATACAGTTCGGTAGAACTACAGTCAAACTTCAACTTACCAAGGTAAGTCTCGTTTAACTATCAATTAAAAAACATCGTTAATATTTGACCTTGGTCCACAGGATTTTGTCATGTTTGAATTGCAATAAAGAATCCCGTATCATTATATATTGGAAATATAAAAATATCCATGCATGTACCAACCCATGCACATAATGCACTCAGGCGAAAATCCTTAATTAATAATACCTATTACTATGGGGATATATACGTACATTTAAACTTAATTCGTCCAGTTTTATTTATTTGTTAATGAACAGGTTCTTTATAGTTTCTAGGTTGTCTTTGTCTACCATATAGATATTGGCGAATATTTACATGTACATGTATTTAATTTATATTAGTCTTTGCTAATAAACCTTTATTTGTAATGAAATAAATTGCGATAGTGTCGATTTCATGCCATAAAACAGTATGATAAGTATATGTCGCATTTAATACTATATTTCCTGGTGTCTCGATGTTATAAGAATATTATTCTATGATTTTAAAAAATCATTTATATCCATGAGTGGATACTGATATTTTCATAAGTTGAAATCTTGATGTTTTAATATCTTTGAATTTTTTATTAAATTTGAAATATAATTAAAAAAATTGAAAAAATGAAACCATCGAATATCACTTTTTAAGAAGTGATATTCAATAGTTTAAAAGTGATATTCTATGGTTTGGGTTTTTTGCTGAAATATGATATCTTGATCCACATGTCAAATATATCTTCATGTGATATTCGGTCTATATCCTTGCAAAAATGGGATAAGTACGTATAAATAGACTATGTATAATCAATATTGGAGTGTGAACCTCATGAACAACCAGAATGAAGAGAATGTTGTATGCTTTGGTAGCCTAGGGGCAGAAAGAGTAAAGAAACAAGTTCATGGGAATACGGATAGAGTGGCTTGAACTATTATGGATACACTCTTGATGATCCATTTTCTGTAACTGTACCTCAAAGTGACATTTTGTAAAAAGTGATGAAAGCTAGTTTAAATATGTACAAATATTAACAATAAAATAGGTTAGGTTTATAAATGTTTTATGATGTTTTTTTTTTATGTTTGAATGTGTATTTAACGACATCATTAAACATTGGCAGTGTGTGAATTATCACTAGCTAATGGCAAAAAGTAGACTCCCTATTCAAGAATGTAACAAATCATACTAATCTTCTTGTACAACAGAAATTGCTATTCGCAGGCAATTCCAGCCCCGTAGCCAGGATTTACCTGAGGGCGAGCGGTTTTACCAAGGGGGAGCATTTGCATTTCTCTCACATAGAAATATTTTTGTGTCTTTATAGGGCGTTCAATATGCCAAAAATAAGTCAGAAACACAAAGCAGCAGATTTACTGGTACTTATTGTATAACATATATTACCTTTTGGTTTAAGGTGGTACCTCATACCACCAATGGCTTCAACTGCCTGTCTCTCTAACGTCTCATTATAACCGATCGCATCACCGAATTCCAATGCATTCATTGCTTCATAGTTCACCTTGGAGCTCTTGGAGATGTACTCATTCTGTTTGCAGGCATCGATCCTCGTATCTTCAAGCCGTTTAATGCTTTGACGTCCACCGTGCTCAAAGGTGCAATACGTACCTGTCTTGCCTCGTACGTTCAGCAATGTTACCTCTTCTTGAGATGGCATGGAATTCTCTACAAGAGCATAATTACTAGGTAAGCCTTATATAGTTTAGTTTTATATATATTTCTCCAGTCTTGTTGCATTACATTTTAATCAATCGCAATTTAGACATAGACGGTGAATTAAAAGTAACTTATTTACCTGGCTGAATAATTGAAAATACAAAACCATTACGAGGGTATATAAAATCAAATTCATTACCTGTTACCCCTTTCCGAACATTAATAATGGTCGAGTAGCCAGCATCTTTTAAATTTTGTATATTGGAAGACCAAACCTGGCCAGCAATGAATATGTTCTTATACAAAGGTTTTGCCAGCCAATACTTTTGCCATTGGTTCCCCATTGGAATATCAGGTATATGTGCAGCTTGTGCGGCATTCACTTCATCAATGCTATTTCCTGTTACTTGAGCTACTATGTCAAGGAGAATAGGAGAACCAGTGTACTCAAAACCTTGTTTCGATGCCATTTCGAAAAACGCATTTACATCCACTCTAGGTTCAAATGAAGGGTCTATCCTCGTCTTGTTTGCAAGATAACATAGCAAATAAAATGTAGAGGACCAAGCTTTCGTACAGTGTACCAAAGTTGGTTTCGGGAAGCTATCTGCAATCCTTGTAAAGCTGTGAACCATATTTATGTCTTGCCACTGAGCCCAGTCTAACGGCCTTGCTATACCATATGGTACACCAGCTAACCGTTCTGATATATCCTTAGCATCTAACGTCGTCGGGAAATACTCATCGCCCCTCTGAACTGCTGTTGTAAAATTCACAACTGCTATGATTGATTTGAAGCCAGCCTCATGAGCATATTTGATCATTCTGCTTGACAATCTTCCTGCCGTGTAGTAGTTCTCTGTTATACGCTTTGTCCACCATATTCTCTTATCATATTTGTCAGCTTCAAATTCGATGTCTCCACCTAGTGTTTAAGATATATCATAAAGCATTTCTTTGACTTCATTAAACAGCAAACATAACTGGGATACGACCTCTATGGGTTCTTATAATTTTCTGATATTTGAATTTCCCGCTATCAACAATGTGGATTGTCATGGACGTTATTTAAGGATTTAAGTCCTGGACTCATTGTGGACCGAATATTTTCTCGGAAGGTGTTGTTTTTAAATCTTTGCATTACCGCCCAGAGGGAATGCAATGTTTAGGAAACAACGCCTGAGTGGAATGAATCAGCCCCAATGCATCAAGTCTTAAATTCTTTTCACACATTGCAAAATATTTTTTCGAAATCACCTAAAAGATACGAAATCACTAAAAGAACATGTTTTCAATGGCTTTTTGCAATAGTCAAGTTGGCAAAGCATCGATTTCAATATGTAGGGTCAAGTTTAACATTGACAACCATTCAAAAATGACCTTGGATGCGGTGATTGGTCATATAATGCAGTGCAGTTATATGAGCAACTTTGTTCGGATTTGCTGGAATCGGACACACCTTGCCTAGCAATGTGTGAAAAATACTTTAATTTTCTTTAGGGCCCTAACGTACCTGCATGACATCTTGGGTTCTCACCACAAGCACACGTGCTCAAAGATTCGACCTTCTCACTCAACTTGCAATTGGAGTCCATTATATTTGCTTTCATCGACGTTTTCATGTCTTTCAGTTCTGACATCAACTTTTCGTTCTCCGATTTTAAACCCACGATCTCATTATGCATTTCGTTGGCTTTATTATTTCCATCCTCAATTAAATTCTTCAGTATTTCGAAATCGTTTGCCTGTTCAGTAAATGGTAGCAAGGCGATTGTAAAAAGAGTCGCTAATATCAAAGAGCGGCACATCTTCGCCGTTGAAGGGTAAAATTAGATATGACTTAGATATAATATGTGTATGCTCATTGGTATTTGTGTGTTATATCAATGAATGAATTAAATGTATATCAATTATAATAAATGAATAAATAAATAAACTAACTACATAATATTTATTAGGTTTTCATTGCAAATAATATATCATCTCATTGGAATGTAAATGCTGAAGTAGTGATTTACACTAAATAAAGTATTATGATTAAAGATATATTATCATATAACCAATGACGTATGATTTACATATGCTGTAGTGATTTACATTTATAGCCCATGACTTGTGATTTACATTAAGTTGCAAGGGGGGGGGGGGGCATTTGGACCCCCCTCCTCTACGATTTTTTATTACTTGTCTGATTTCAATATTGTAAAACTTATTCAATTACCTCTTCAGAAAAGTCGTTTTTTAAAAAATAGTTCAACAAAGGTCAATAATCTAATGGAGCTAAGGTCATGGTAAAACCTTTTCCAGAACTGATTTTTTTCATCATTGATAGCAGATATCGCGAAATTCTATTGAGATCAATGTACACTCCCCTCCGTAAGTTTGGCAATTTTTGTAGATTTTTGTGCGATCAACATTTCAAACTGAAACAATACGTTTTCCTATATAACTTAATCGCTAATATATTGTGTAGTCATGAATTTTTGGCAATATATTCGTATGATGTTCAAAAGCCGGACAGCATTTGCCCATTCCAATCGTCGTTGTCGTATGAGGGGAGAAGTAATAGGCTAATATAATGCTTGGCTATACGACCATACAGACCTCTGTTATATAACTTAAAATAATAAAGGCATTTTATGGAGCATAAAACTCTGAAACAAAACCAGCATCGTAGGCAAAAATTCGTAATAATTGTGTAAAATCGATGAATATTTTCGAGAAGTTCGTCAAAATCAAAGCACAAAAAAAGAAAAGTGACAATATCGCACCTTCTCCTGATAGTAGACTAGCTTGCACGCACATATGTTAAAGTTCATCTGCCAGAAAGTTTTCGGCCTTAGGACTGTTGTCTTACATTCTAGCCGGGTATGATGTACAAATGCCTTCCAGAGCGGGATGGGTCCCTGTTTTACCATGTATTTCGGAATCGTGTGATGGTTTTTGATAGTTCGTCCTTGTAGCGGTTCAGTCAGTATTAGACCAATATATCGCAACGACCAACCCTCATTGTGGAGAAAAATAACGGTGGCCAAATCTTCATGAGTACTGGAGTGCAGGCCCCATAAGAAATGAGCGAAATGTCAACGCATGTTTCATGGATCATAGGTGTATCAAACGAGTGAACAAATCACGTATATACAGTAATGCATGTTTTAAATAATTGTTAAGAACGCATTTCAACAATAAAGATTCAAATGATATAACTCATCAAACCGGTATTCTATTCTAAAAAGGGCACTTCCAATATGTGACCAATTATGTACCCCGTCATAGCGAAATAAATAAATCAAACAACTGCAGTGTGTTCAATTATTGTAGGTAATAAATTTTACTATATATACCACACACCCATCTTAACGAAAATCTCATTAAAGATTGTTTTTGGAAAAAATACTGATTTGATTCTTCAGCAGTGTGGAAATTGTTTGATAAACTTATGGAGGGGAGTGTAACGTAGAATTGAACAGTCAGCAATTACAAGTTCAACTTGTTTTCGTCTTTAGCATTCTCATTTCAAGATATACAAAAAGGCCAAGTAGTGATTTAGTATGCAGATGTATGAATGTATGACCTGGTATTGTTCCAATATAATTTCAGTCCATAATGTTGCCTAGCAACCACCTAGCAACGGCAAAAACATCGGATTAGTGAAATTGAAAAGTTAGGGGTAGGGGAGAATAAAAAAAATTATATCTAAAATTGGGAAATTGGCATGGTATCATCATAATTCTATTACTACAGGCCTAGGTAGTATAGACATTCAGAAATATGCAAAAAATCGAAGATAACGCGATTGGTAAATACTTGGCGATTAACTGTTTTTTTTACCTTCATAAATTCATAATATAGTCAATAGTGGCTCGATTTCCATGAAATAAAGCATATTTGAAAGAGAATTCAATATGCTAAATTATTATCTATCAAACAGAGCAATTATCATTCTTTGAATTTTCTAGAGTATTAGAAGGTAAGAATCAATATTTTATGAATTTCAATTTTATTGATCAAGTTCCAACTATCATAAATTTGCCCGCAGTCCCCAATCACCTAGGTTTTTACGCAAAACGTGTCTTATATCTTTGGCTCAAGCTAAAAAAAAATTGGGGGACGCAAAAAAAATTGCAAAAGTACTCTTGAAAAAATTTAGCAGACATTAGGGTTAAACAATCTTAATAGGCAAGCCATCTGTAGAACTCGCTTACGCATAAAACGGAAAGAACGCATAGACAAGACTTTTAAGACAAGTTGGACGGTTAGCACCTAACAAACATAACCAAGTATAGACCCTTATGCAAAGGGGCATCCCTGAAAATTTCAGAATTGATCCATGAAATTGTTTGGCTGAAAACGTGTAGACAAAACTTTCAACACAAATATTAAGGACGAAAAATCCAAAATGAAACAAAACACACTTTGTCTTAAATCATTTTCTATTACTTCTTAATTTCAAATTAATTAACTGTAGTCTACAGAATATTTCATTTAATTTTAAGGGTAGATTTGGTTTATTTGGTTCAGTCGTGCAGCTGATAAAGGATATCCCAACTCCATGGCACGTTGAACTGCCCATGCTCCTGTCAGATTCCATATTTCCATTGCAGTAGCTAGAGCATTTCTGACTGTAATACAATATTTACAAACTAGATTAAACTTTTTACATCGTTGAGAATGAAATACTTGCTTGAGTCCGTCCAGGTGAGCTTTTAAATATATGACCAATATGCATCGAATTTGAGGTGCTGTTAGATCAACTGATGTTTTAAACAAATGATACACAGCGGATGTATGACTACCTCAGATTTGAAGCTTATTGTTTATATATTTACAAAGTTATTAGGGGAGACGCAGGTTAAAATTTATATTTCTGTTGAAAAGAAAGTCCACCATAATCATGAGTTACACATTTAGCTCAGTGACATTATGGACCTCGTAATTATAGGCTATACATGTAAATATAAAAGAAATTGCATGCAACATATTTCATTGTGTTTGTACGTATTTTTTCCTTTGATAGCAATTCCATATGATGAATATATTATTATGTAATGAAGCTAGTTCATGTCAATGAATAATTTCATATATTAGTAAACAAAAATCATTCAATTTATTACTCATATATTATTTGTCATATGTTATATTTATATGTCAATTGATATGATATACTTATAACGAACAAACTTATAAGTTTTGAAACAGTATCCGTTCCTTACATGCACATGATATAAACCATCATTCGAGAATCGGGCACAGGTAGTATACTCGTAGTGAGACATCACCCTCTTTACTACTTACTTGCTCTGTTGCCACTGCCACAGTGAAACAATACAGGTCCTCTGTTCGTCTTCTGAGTGATTTTCTTCATGAGTGCGGCTAAAAAGGAAAAATAAGTATATTCATCCTTGAGCCATAGGCAAAGGTCGATAGAAATATTATTTTTAAATAAAGATGGCATGGTAATCGATGTGTTTATTTATAAATATTCTCTTAGGGAAGATAATACTTGATTCTATTGGTGCTGCCATCTTTATATCGGCCCAGAACCTATGACTTGAGCTAAGAAATATAGACTTCAGAGCAGGTGTTATATCGACGAATACAGACCGCTGGGCTAGGCACAAACGTCTTCTGTACCCTAAAAGACTGTAGCTAGGGATTGAGGGGTTCGAGGGATTTTGTGCCTAGCCCTAAGTATCGTTGATATAACACCTTCTCTGAGGTCTATATTACGATTCGAACATGAAAACTCACTAAAATGTTTCAAACATTCATTAATGGTCCTCCAGTTCTACAGCCCACCGTTATGATGTCACACATTACTCGTATTACCAGGGGTATTGTTCGGAATATAACCCGTGTGAAATATTGACTTTGTTCACAGTTTAAAGAAGGCGTGAATACAGTCATGTTCGAATCCAGGATATCCCATTCACGACACGTAGTTATGCATGAATATTCTTTTTTATGATTTAGTATATAATACAGAAAACATTATTCCTGACCCACCAACACACTAGTGGGTCATATCGCGCGCGATATTTCTTGATGATGGGATAGGCTCGCCTATACTGTAGGTTGTCTTAATAACTGAATTTGGATGGACAAAAACTACTTCATTCTCATTCAAAATCCTCATGAAAAATATTTATAAAATCGTTATTTGATATCGTTTGATATCCGATAAGAATTCATAATTCTTATTTATGGGGGCATGTATATTTAATATTTAATTTTAGTTCCGTCTTATTTATCCGTTTATGAACAGGTTCTTATTAGCTACTAGGTTGTTTGCAATTGTCTACCGTATAAAGGTGATATTTGCACATATTTTCTATATCAGTCTTGGCTATAAGGAAATAGGTAAACCTAATGATGTAAACAAATAATATGTAATGAAATCATGCATGTAGCTTTTCATGCAATACGACCAGTGTGACTTTATAAATTATTTGTCGCATTGTTAGGTATGCATCAAAGTAACTGTAATTGTCAATATGGATCAGCTAAAGTAGTCAATCATTTACTTATGGTCCAAGTGCTTTCGGTGTCGATCCCTTGTTCAGGATGTACACCTTCATGTAATTTGCATTTGTCTATATGAATACGGAATATAAAGAGCTTTTTAGTAAAGAGAGTGTGTGTTAACATACATGTAGCATTAGAAATACAACCAAGTTTTTTGGAACACAAACAGAGTGCCTAACTGTTGCAACTGTTGCCTAACCGGTGCACTTTTGGACCTTTATTTTGTGTGCCTTGAATTATTTTTGGTGCACTTTTGATGCTTCATTTCATGTGCCTTGTTCTATTGTTGATGTACTTTTGGTTCTTCATTTAATGTGCCTTGAACTATTGTTGGAGTACTTTTGGTGCTTCACTTCATGTGCCTTGAACTATTGTTGGTGTACTTTTAGTGCTTCATTTCATGTGCCTTGAACTATTGCAGATGTACTTTTGGTGCTTCATTTCATGCGCCTTGAACTATTGTTGGTTCACTTTTGGTGCTTCGCTTTATGTGCCTTGAATTATTGCTGGTCCACTTTTGGTGCTTTATTTTATGCGCCTTGGTGCACTCTTTGCGCTTCATCTTGTGTTTTCCGAACCTCAAATGTCTGATGTGACCCGTCGTTAAAACGGTAAACGTGACCCTTGAAGGTTTTAATGTGTCAAAATGACAACAATAAATTAGATTATGTTTACAAATATTTTATGATTTTTGTTATGTTTGAGTGTATATTTAATCTAACATTAACTATTAGCAGTATATGATTAATCGCAAGTTAATGGCAAAAATAAAATAGCTATACGCAAAAAATGTGACTGCGCTACAGCTTGCCGGCCTTGACAAGTATTGAGCTTATGTAATTGTACATTCAGTATTATGAATAAATACAAAAAAAACTAAAGAGGTCTCTGTGATATGGAGACAATTGTAACAATTTTGCACAGGGAAACATTACTTCTGTCGTACCCGGGATGTTCATTAAGTACTGTTCGAATTGCAGAAAAATATGAAACAGCAGAAACGTCAGGCTTTTTATTCATCGATAATCATTGAAAGCCCTGTATTTAAAACCTCCCTCAGTTTTTTGGGCCAAACATGTACAATATGTTTTTCTTTGCACATATATAAAGTGCTAATAATTTAACAGCAACAAACATATCTATTTTGTTAACATTTGTTATGCAACAAGCAAGTAATTAACTTACAGCTACATGTAGCTACAGTATATGAGCATATGAAACATAATATATATTACCTCTTGGTTTATTGTGGTACCTAATACCACCGATGGCTTCAACTGCCTGTCTCTCTAACGTCTCATTATAACCGATCGCATCACCGAATTCCAATGCATTCATTGCTTCATAGTTCACCGTGGAGCTCTTGGAGATGTACTCATTCTGTTTGCAGGCATCGATCCTTGTATCTTCAAGCCGTTTAATGCTTTGTCGTCCACCGTGCTCAAAGGTGCAATACGTACCAGTCTTACCTCGTACGTTCAGTAAAGTTACCTCTTCTTGAGATGGCATGGAATTCTCTAAAATAGAGTATCAGTTTACGAGCATTATTTCTCCAGCTAAATTAATCCGTCTTAGATTTCATTTGAACCAGTCGCAATAGACGTTAAATAAAAGTAACATACAGGGTGTCCGGAAAATAAAGATACAAATGCTCTTATTTCAATAGATTTACCTGTTGTGAGATGAATTGCTACAAATTTAAGAATAACATTATCACAACTTATCTTGCAACTTTCATACCAGATAGTGTCAAAATGAAAAAGTTATGGTTGTTATGGTAACAGGACTCGGGGATATTTGGAGTAACGTCACAATTGCGTTTTATAATTCTTTTTCCTGCTCATATATTCATGGCACTACGTCATCTGTTCCTATTTTCACATCAAATTATGTACATAACAGCATAAGGATTAAAACTGAAACGTTATTTGATCATTTCATATTACTGCTGTTATCCGGCATTATATATTTTCCACCATTATCTGAACATTCGTAGTGCATCCTGACCGGAGATTCAAAGGCCTGACAATTTAACCACTGATGTCCACCTCTCAGATTGCTGATAACATTGGCTTCCAGCTGAGTCTTAACGTATTCATTAATATAATGTAGAAGTCTAACGAGACTTTATAAGGGGAATATCGGCCATTGTACAAAAAGGTTAATTGTCATGGCATTCAATTGCAAGATTTGTTTTCTTTACTTTTTGAATTGGTGCATTGTGGAGGACGAGGTACAATATTGACTTTCCTATTAATTCAGGGACCTTTTTTCTAAGTACTTATATAATATTTCTTTGATTATTCTGGTTAGTGACATAACGCGTATAAATCATATCATTATACTAAAGAGTACACTGGCAACAATTATACAATATCAAAACATTGATAGAAAATACAATAATAAACACTCTTTCAAATGGTTATACTAGTATTTTAGCAATCTATCACATTTTAGCAATATTCTGGAGCTGCCCCGCATACGTCTCACCCCAGTAACCATGACAACCATAACTTAAACACGTTTAGACAATTTGGGATGAAAGTTGGTAGATACATTGTCATAGTGTTCCTGTACAATCTGTAGCAATTTCATTTCAAAAAACCTAAATCTCTTAGAATTAGAGTATTTGTATCTTTGCTTTTTGACACCCTGTATTTGTTGTACGTAAAAACGATAATACATAAAATTAAATTCATTACCTGTTACCCCATTGCGAACATTAAAAATGGCAGAGTAGCCAGCATCTTTTAGATTTTCTATATTGGAAGACCAAACCTGGCCAGCAATGAATATGTTCTTATACAAAGGTTTTGCCAGCCAATACTTTCGCCATCCGTTTCCCGTTGCTGGTATGTCAGGTATATGTGCGGCTTGTGTGGCATTCACTTCATCACTGCTATTTCCTGTTACTTGAGCAACAATGTCAAGGAGAAGCGGAAAACCAGTGTACTCGAATCCTTGTTTCGATGCCATTTCGAAAAACGCATTTACATCCACTCTAGGTACAAATGAAGGGTCTATTCTCGTCTTGTTCGCAAGGTAAGAAAGCAAGAAAAACGTAGAGGTAAAAGCTGACCTACAATGTACCAAAATTGGTTTCGGGAAGCTATCTGCAATTCTTGTAAGGCTATGAACCGTATTTATGTCTTGCCACTGAGCCCAGTCTAACGGCCTTGCTATACCATATGGTACACCAGCTAATCGTTCCGATATATCTTTAGCATCTAACGTCGTCGGGAAATACTCATCACCCCTCTGAACTGCTGTTGTAAAATTCACTACTGCTATGATTGATTTGAAGCCAGCCTCATGAGCATATTTGATCATTCTGCTTGACAATCTTCCTGCCGTGTAGTAGTTCTCTGTTATACGCTTTGTCCACCATATTCTCTTATCATATTTGTCAGCTTCAAATTCGATGTCTCCACCTAGTGTTTAAGATATATCATAAAGCATTTCTTTGACTTCATTAAACAGCAAACATAACTGGGATACGACCTCTATGGGTTCTTATAATTTTCTGATATTTGAATTTCCCGCTATCAACAATGTGGATTGTCATGGACGTTATTTAAGGATTTAAGTCCTGGACTCATTGTGTTGTTTTTAAATCTTTGCATTACCGCCCAGAGGGAATGCAATGTTTAGGAAACAACGCCTGAGTGGAATGAATCAGCCCCAATGCATCAAGTCTTAAATTCTTTTCACACATTGCAAAATATTTTTTCGAAATCACCTAAAAGATACGAAATCACTAAAAGAACATGTTTTCAATGGCTTTTTGCCATAGTCAAGTTGGCAAAGCATCGATTTCAATATGTAGGGTCAAGTTTAACATTGACAACCATTCAAAAATGACCTTGGATGCGGTGATTGGTCATATAATGCAATGCAGTTATATGAGCAACTTTGTTCGGATTTGCTGGAATCGGACACACCTTGCCTAGCAATGTGTGAAAAATACTTTAAATTTCTTTAGGGCCCTAACGTACCTGCATGACATCTTGGGTTCTCACCACAAGCACACGTGCTCAAAGATTCGACCTTCTCACTCAGCTTGCAATTGGAGTCCATTATATTTGCTTTCATCGACGTTTTCATGTCTTTCAGTTCTGACATCAACTTTTCGTTCTCCGATTTTAAACCAACGATCTCATTATGCATTTCGTTGGCTTTATTATTTCCATCCTCGATTAAATTCTTCAGTGTTTCGAAATCGTTTGCCTGTTTAGTAAATGGTAGCAAGGTGATTGTAAAAAGAGTCGCTAATATCAACGAGCGGCACATCTTCACCGTTGAAGGGTAAAATTAGATATGACTTAGATATAATATGTGTATGCTCATTGGTATTTGTGTGTTATATCAATGAATGAATTAAATGTATATCAATTATAATAAATGAATAAATAAATAAACTAACTACATAATATTTATTAGGTTTTCATTGCAAATAATATATCATCTTATTGGAATGTAAATGCTGAAGTAGTGATTTACACTAAATAAAGTATTATGATTAAAGATATATTATCGTATAACCAATGACGTATGATTTACATTAAGTAGCAAGGGGGAGGGGCATTTGGACCCCCCTCCTCTGCGATTTTTTAATTACTTGTCTGATTTCAATATTGTAAAACTTATTCAATTACCTCTTCAGAAAAGTCGTTTTTTAAAAAATAGGTCAACAAAGGTCAATAATCTAATGGAGCTAAGGTTATGGTAAAACGTTTTCCAGAACTGAATTTTTTCATCATTGATAGCAGGTATCGCGAAATCCTATTGAGATCAATGTACACTCCCCTCCGTAAGTTTGGCAATTTTTGTAGATTTCTGTGTGATCAACATTTCAAACTGGAACAATACGTTTTCCTATATAACTAAATCGGTAATACATGTGTATATTGTGTAGTCATGATTTTTTGGCAATATGTTCGTATGCTGCCAAAAGCCGGACATCATTTGCCCATTCCAATCGTCGTTGTCGTATGAGGGGAGAAGTAATAGGCTAATATAATGCTTGGCTATACGACCATACAGACCTCTGTTATATAACTTAAAATAATAAAGGCATTTTATGGAGCATAAAACTCTGAAACAAAACCAGCATCGTAGGCAAAAATTCGTAATAATTGTGTAAAATCGATGAATATTTTCGAGAAGTTCGTCAAAATCAAAGCACAAAAAAAGAAAAGTGACAATATCGCACCTTCTCCTGATAGTAGACTAGCTTGCACGCACATATGTTAAAGTTCATCTGCCAGAAAGTTTTCGGCCTTAGGACTGTTGTCTTACATTCTAGCCGGGTATGATGTACAAATGCCTTCCAGAGCGGGATGGGTCCCTGTTTTACCATGTATTTCGGAATCGTGTAATGGTTTTTGATAGTTCGTCCTTGTAGCGGTTCAGTCAGTATTAGACCAATATATCGCACAACCAACCCTCATTGTGGAGAAAAATAACGGTGGCCCGTTCTTCACGAGTTAGCTGGCGTGTAGACCCCATAAGAAATGAGCGAAATGTCAACGCATGTTTCATGGATCATAGGTATATCAAACGAGTAAACAAATCACGTATATGTTTTAAATAATTGTTAAGAAAGCATTTCAACAATAAAGATTCAAATGATATAACTCATCAAACCGGTATTCTATTTTAAAAAGGGCACTTCCAATATGTGACCAAATCATGTACCCCGTCATAGCGACCGAAATAAATCAAACAACTGCAGGAATGCATTCAATTATTGTAGGTAATAAAGTTTACTATATAAACCACACACCCATCTTAACGAAAATCTCATTAAAGATTGTTTTTGGAAAAAATACTGATTTGATTCTTCAGCAGTGTGGAAATTGTTTGATAAACTTATGGAGGGGAGTGTAACGTAGAATTGAACAGTCAGCAATTACAAGTTCAACTTGTTTTCGTCTTTAGCATTCTCATTTCAAGATATACAAAAAGGCCAAGTAGTGATTTAGTATGCAGATGTATGAATGTATGACCTGGTATTGTTCCAATATAATTTCAGTCCATAATGTTGCCTAGCAACCACCTAGCAACGGCAAAAACATCGGATTAGTGAAATTGAAAAGTTAGGGGTAGGGGAGAATAAAAAAATTATATCTAAAATTGGGAAATTGGCATGGTATCATCATAATTCTATTACTACAGGCCTAGGTAGTATAGACATTCAGAAATATGCAAAAAATCGAAGATAACGCGATTGGTAAATACTTGGCGATTTACTGTTTTTTTTACCTTCATAAACTCATAATATAGTCAATAGTGGCTCGATGTCCATGAAATAAAGCATATTTGAAAGAGAATTCAATATGCTAAATTATTATCTATCAAACAGAGCAATTATCATTCTTTGAATTTTCTAGAGTATTAGAAGGTAAGAATCAATATTTTATGAATTTCAATTTTATTGATCAAGTTCCAACTATCATAAATTTGCCCCCAGTCCCCAATCACCTAGGTTTTTACGCAAAACGTGTCTTATATTTGGCTCAAGCTAAAAAAAAATTGGGGGACGCAAAAGAAATTTGCAAAAGTACTCTTGAAAAAATTTAGCAGACATTACTAGATTAGGGTTAAACAATCTTAATAGGCAAGCCATCTGTAGAACTCGCTTACGCATAAAACGGAAAGAACGCATAGACAAGACTTTTAAGACAAGTTGGACGGTTAGCCCAAAATAAAATGGCCACCTAACAAACATAACCAAGTATACACCCTTATGCAAAGGGGCATCCCTGAAAATTTCAGAATTGATCCATGAAATTGTTTTGCTGAAAACGTGTAGACAAGACTTTCAACACAAATATTAAGGACGAAAAATCCAAAATGAAACAAAACACACTTTGTCTTAAATCATTTTCTATTACTTCTTTAATTTCAAATTAATCAACTGTACTAGTCTACAGTATATTTCATTTAATTTTAAGGGTAGATTTCGTTTATTTGTTTCAGTCGTTCAGCAGATAAAGGATATCCCAACTCCATGGCACGTTGAACTGCCCATGCTTCTGTCAGATTCCATATTTCCATTGCAGTAGCTAGAGCATTTCTAACTGTAAAACAATATTTACAAACTACATTTAACTTTTTACATCGCAAAGAATGAAATACTTGCTTGAGTCCGTCCAGGTGAGCTTTTAAATATATGACCAATATGCATCGAATTTGAGGTGCTGTTAGATCAACTGATGTTTTAAACAAATGATACACAGCGGATTTATGACTACCTCAGATTTGAAGCTTATTGTTTATATATTTACAAAGTTATTAGGGGAGACGCAGGTTAAAATTTATATTTCAGTTGAACAGAAAGCCCAACATAATCATGAGCTACACATTTAAGCTCAGTGACATTACAGAGCTCGTAAATAGGTTGTAAATGTAAATATAAAAAAATTGCATGCAACATCTTTTATCGTATTTGCATTTTTTCTTTTGATAGCAATTTCATACATTAGTAGGCCTAAACAAAAATCATTCAATTTATTACTCATATATTATTTGTCATATGTTATATTTATATGTCAATTGATATGATATACGTATAAAAAACAAACTTATAAGTTTTGAAACAGTATCCGTTCCTTACATGCACATGATATAAACCATCAATCGAGAATCGGGCACAGGTAGTAAGGCTATACTCGTAGTAGTTTAAAGGTTGAATAAATAGTGCAGAGACGTATTCAACGATCATGGTCCTGGTGTCAAAATACATCGAATTTTGAATATTTCATCAAGGCTAACATCTATTTTCATTAGCTACAAAGAAAACCCCCGAACGTACCTAATTTCTGCCGATATTCACAATCACTGGCATCCTAAATCCCCGGGAATCTTCTCCCGACATCGACAGAAAAAATGCTCACGTACCTTTTAATGATTTCCCGGTTATATTGTCATTGGATTCCAGCCCCGTTTTCACCTAACATTCTGTCCAACATTCTGTTTCCTTTATACCATGCGCGTGTCAAGAAGACCTTGAATATGGGCAGATTTGAGGTGTTTTTAGTCTTAGATTTTTTTGATTTTTCTTCGTCAGTGGATCAGATTAACTGCAAGAGTCGCCGGTAATAGACCGTCAACGGCATACCGTGCATACGGTTATATCAGACAACCGCGGTTATACTGTAACATGCGGTCTTACCTATCTCAGCTGCAGCAAGAATTTTAAATGGCGGAGATTTAGAAATGTTTCAAAAAACAAATTGCGGGACGTCCAACCTTTCAATTGTTTATTTAGAAGTCTATTTGCAAGTCTGATTGGTGGTATTCGTCGACAAGTGCATATATTTTAAGAAAATAGGTATGGCGAAGAAGACATTGGGCCAAACGTTGCACTAATAGCTCGGGAAAGGTAAAATGACTCCCAAATTTCTTCTATAGTCTTTATTCAACCTTTAATGTTATGAGACATCACCCTCTTTACTACTTACTTGCTCTGTTGCCACTGCCACAGTGAAACAATACAGGTCCTCTGTTCGCCTTCTGAGTGATTTTCTTCATGAGTGGGGCTAAAAAGGAAAAATAAGTATATTCATACTTGAGCCAGAGGCAAAGGTCGATAGATTAGTTATAGATAGTTATTTTTAAATAAAGATGGCATGGTAATCGATGTGTTTATTTATAAATATTCTCTTAGGGAAGATAATACTGCATTCTGTTGGTGCTGCCATCTTTATATCGGCCCAGAACCTATGACTTGAGCTAAGAAATATAGACTTCAGAGCAGGTGTTATATCGACGAATACAGACCGCTGGGCTATGCACAAACGTCTTCTGTACCCCAAAAGACTGTAGCAAGGGATTACCAACTCGTATTACCAGGGGTATTGTTCGGAATGTAACCCGTGTGAAATATTGACTTTGTTCACAGTTTAAAGAAGGCGTGGATCCAGGATATCCCATTCAAGACAAGTAGTTATGCATGAATATTCTTTTTTATGATATAGTATATAATACAGAAAACATTATTTCTGACCACCAACACACTGGTTGGTCATATCGCTCGCGAAATTTCTAGATGATGAGATAGGCTCGTCTTATACTGGAGGTTGTCTTAATAACTGAATTTGGATGGACAAAAACTATTTCATTCTCATTCAAAATCCTCATGAAAAATATTTATAAAATCTTTATTTGATATCGTTTGATATCCGATAAGAATTCATAATACTTATTTATGGGGGCATGCATATTTAATATTTAATTTTAGTCCCGTCTTATTTATCTGTTTATGAACAGGTTCTTATTAGCTTCTAGGTTGTTTGCAATTGTCTACCGTATAAAGTGAATATTTGCACATATTTCTATATCAGTCTTGGCTATAAGTAAATAGGCAAACCTATTGATGTAAACAAATAATTTGTAATGAAATCATGTAGGTTTTCATGCCATACGACCAGTATGACTTTATAAATTATTTGTCGCATTGTTAGGTATGCACCAAAGTTCCTGTAATTGTCAATATGGATCAGCTAAAGTAGTTAAAGGTCCAAGTGCTTTCGGTGTCGATCCCTTGTTCAGGATGTACACCTTTATGTAATTTGCATTTGTCTATATGAATACGGAATATAAAGAGCTTTTTAGTAAAGAGAGTGTGTGTTAACATAGCATTAGAAATACAACCAAGTTTTTTTGGAACACAAACAGAGTGCCTAACTGTTGCAACTGTTGCCTAACCGGTGCACTCTTGGACCTTTATTTTGTGTGCCTTGAATTATTTTTGGTGCACTTTTGATGCTTCATCTCATGTGCCTTGTTCTATTGTTGATGTACTTTTGGTTCTTCATTTAATGTGCCTTGAACTATTGTTGGAGTACTTTTGGTGCTTCACTTCATGTGCCTTGAACTATTGTTGATGTACTTTTGGTGCTTCACTTCATGTGCCTTGAACAATTGTTGATGTACTTTTGGTGCTTCACTTCATGTGCCTTGAACAATTGTTGATGTACTTTTGGTGCTTCACTTCATGTGCCTTGAACTATTGTTGGTGTACTTTTAGTGCTTCACTTCATGTGCATTGAACTATTGTTGGTGTACTTTTAGTGCTTCACTTCATGTGCCTTGAACAATTGTTGATGTACTTTTGGTGCTTCACTTCATGTGCCTTGAACTATTGTTGGTGTACTTTTAGTGCTTCATTTCACGTGCCTTGAACTATTGTAGGTGTACTTTTGGTGCTTCACTACATGTGCCTTGAACTATTGTTGGTGTACTTTTAGTGCTTCATTTCATGTGCCTTGAACTATTGTAGATGTACTTTTGGTGCTTCATTTCATGCGCCTTGAACTATTGTTGGTTCACTTTTGGTGCTTCGCTTTATGTGCCTTGATTTATTGCTGGTCCACTTTTGGTGCTTTATTTTATGCGCCTTGGTGCACTCTTTGCGCTTCATTTTGTGTTTTCCGAACCTCAAATGTCTGATGTGACCTGTCGTTAAAACGTGACCCTTGAAGGTTTTAATGTGTCAAAATGACAACAATAAATTAGATTATGTTTACAAATATTTTATAATTTTTGTTATGTTTGAATGTATATTTAATCTAACATTAAATATTAGCAGTATATGATTAATCGCTAGTTAATGGCAAAAATAAAATAGCTATACGCAAAAAAATGTGACTGCGCTACAGCTTGCCGGCCTTGACAAGTATTGAGCTTATGTAATTGTACATTCAGTGTTATGAATAAATACAAAAAAAACTAAAGAGGTCTTTGTGATATGGAGACAATTGTAATCAATTTTGCACAGGGAAAAATTACTTTTGTCGTACCCGGGATGTTCAACAAGTACTGTTCGAATTGCAGAAAAATATGAAACAGTAGAAACGTCAGGCTTTTTATTCATCGGTAATCATTGAAAGCCTTGTAATTAAAACCTCCCTCGGTTTTTTTGGCCAAACATGTACAATATGTTTTTCTTGCACATATATAAAGTGCTAATAAATTAACAGCCAACAAACATACCTATTTTGTTATCATTTGTTGTGCAAAAAGCAAGTAACTTACAGCTAGCTATATGAGAATATGAAACATAATATATATTACCTCTTGGTTTATACCACCAATCAATGGCTTCAACTGCCTGTCTCTCTAACGTCTCATTATAACCGATCGCATCACAGAATTCCAATGCATTCATTGCTTCATAGTTCACCATGGAACTCTTGGAGATGTACTCATTCTGTTTGCAAGCATCGATCCTCGTATCTTCAAGCCGTTTAACGCTTTGACGTCCACCGTGCTCAAATGTGCAGTACGTACCTGTCTTGCCTCGTATGTTCAGCAATGTTACCTCTTCTTGGGATGGCTTGGAATTCTCTAAAATAGAGTATCAGTTAACGAGCATTATTTCTCCAGTCTTGGAGCTAAGTTAATCTTAGATTTCATTTGAACCAGTCGCAATATACGTTTAATACAAAAGTAGCATACAGGTTGTCAGGAAAGTAAAGATACAAATGCTCTTATTTCAATTTTACCTGTTGTGAGATGAATTGCTACAAAAAGAATGACATTATTACAACTTATCCTGCAACTTTCAAACCATATAGTGTCAAAATGAAAAAGTTATGATTGTTATGGTAACAGAACTCGGGGGTATCTGTTCCTATTATGCATCAAATTATGTACATATAACAGCATAAGGATTGGTACTGAAACATTATTTGATCATTTCATATTACTGCTGTCATCCAGTATTATATATTTTCCACCATTTTTCGAACTTTCGTGGTGCATCCTGACCGGATATTCAAAGGCCTGTCAATTTAACCGCTGCTGTCCACCTCTCAGATTGCTGATAACATTGGCTTCCAGCCGTGTCTTTCACGTATTCATTAATAGAATGTAGAAGCCTATCGAGACTTTATCAGGAGAATATCGGCCATTGTACAAAAAGGTTAATTGTCATGAAATTTAATGGTAAGATTTGTTTTCTTTGCTTTTTGAATTGGTGCATTGTGGGGGACGAGGTGCAATATTGACTTTCCTATTGATTCAGGGACCTTTTTTCTAAGTACTTTGTATAATATTTCTTTGATTATACTGGTTAGTGACATTACGCGTATCAATGCTATCATTATACTAAAGAGAAAACTGGCAATAATAATACAATATTAAAACATTGATAGAAAATACAATAATAAACACTCTTTCAAATGGTCATATTTTAGCAATCTATCACATTTTAGCAATATCCTGGAGCTGCCCCGCATACCTCTAACAACCGTAACCATGAAAACCATAACTTAAACACGTTTAGACAATATGGGATGAAAGTTGGTAGATATACTGTCATAGTGTTCAATCTGTAGCAATTTCATTTCAAGAAACCTAAATCTCTTAGAATCAGAGTATTTGTATCTTTGCTTTTTGACACCCTGTATTTGTTGGCGAAATACATGAAAGTATAAAACAGTTACGAGACGAGTCCTTAAAAGCAGAATCCTGAAACGATAATACATAAAATTAAATTCATTACCTGTTACCCCATTGCGAACATTAAAAATGGCAGAGTAGCCAGCATCTTTTAAATTTTGTATATTGGAAGACCAAACCTGGCCAGCAATGAATATATTCTTATACAAAGGTTTTGCCAGCCAATACTTTCGCCATCCGTTTCCCATTGGTATGTCAGGTATATGTGCAGCTTGTGCGGCATTCACTACAGTAATATGTTCTCCTGTTACTTGAGCCACTATGCCAAGCAGAGTAGGAAAACCAGAGTACTCAAATCCTTGTTTGGATGCCATTTCGAAAAACGCATTTACATCCACTCTAGGTTTAAATGAAGGGTCTATTCTCGTCTTGTTTGCAAGGTAAGAAAGCAAGAAAAACGTAGAGGAAAAAGCTGACCTACAATGTACCAAAATTGGTTTCGGGAAGCTATCTGCAATTCTTGTAAGGCTATGAACCATATTTATGTCTTGCCACTGAGCCCAGTATAATGGCCTTGCTATACCATATGGTACACCAGCTAACCGTTCGGATATATCCTTTGCATCTAACGTCGTCGGGAAATACTCATCGCCCCTCTGAACTGCTGTTGTAAAATTCACAACTGCTATGATTGATTTGAAGCCAGCCTCATGAGCATATTTGATCATTCTGCTTGACAATCTACCTGCTGTGTAGTAGTTCTCTGTTATACGCTTTGTCCACCATATTTTGCTGTCATACTTGATAGCGTCAAATTCGATGGCTCCACCTAGTGTTAGAAATATATAGCAAGGCATTTATTTGACCTCAAATAACTTATTTACGAACATTCAGAAGGCTTGGGATACTCATCATGATAAACCACGACGTCTCATTTCTTCTCAGCCCTGAGATGTTTCAGGTGAAACAGAAAGATGCTATGAGTATCAGAATGTAGGATACTAATGTCCCCACAGGCTAAGTACATGTCAAATTAAATCCAAGTGCGACTTGACCAAGTGACGTAGCCAGGATCTAGATAAGGAGAGGCAAAGAGCAAAAGAAGAGGCAAATTTAGGCTGAATTGTGTATATTAATACCTTTACACTTTATTTACATAAAAACAATTTTAAAAAATATCTGTAAAATTTTGGTGAGGCAGTTACTTCGCCTTCCACAAACATGGCTACTTCCAATTTTTGACAAGCTGGAGAAAATTCTAAGTAACAATCCAAGTTCTGCTTAACGTTATATATGAGGGGTGATCAATAAGTAATGGACGCTTTTTTAAACAGATACTTTTTATAGACCAATCCCTTTGATTTTCCTACCAGTGATACATCATTCAATTATCTATTAATTCTGAGGATTTGAAGACACAATATAAAATACATGTTGATATATCCTTATTTCCGTGAAGGAGGTACAGGTACCCCGGGACCGACATTTACGTTACATATTCAGTTTCCAGCCAGTTTGGCAAATTTCAGTTAGATTTGAACTTTTTATATGTAACAAGTGTTGTGTTGTTTGAAATATTTTGCTGACTGGTATCACATAACCATTCGAAATGTTGAGGCATGCGCAGACCTCTATTTAGTGATATTTTCATTTCAAATATGGCGGCCAATCCGATGTCTGACGACCCTTACAAAGAATCTAGGCAGTTTGCATTTTTACCTCCTGTGAAATAACAAGTGGAATTTAGTAGTTGTTTTGTGTTTTATTATCATTCTGCATCGTAATTCTATGTGATGTGGTGTTGAAATGTCAGCAGAAATACATATCCATACGATAATCGAGTGAATCAGATAACAGATTTTTCGAAAACCCGTCTCGTGCTAAGAGTGTAAAAACTTGTATTAACATGCTCAAAAGTGCCAATGTGCACATCAATGTCAAGCTAAATCAATGTTGTGTCTAAAACAGGTACCCGATCTACTCAAAACAGCTTGTCATTCACGTATACACGCTTAGCAAACACGGCGAAATGACCTGAATCTTGGAATTTCGTTCAAGAGCTAGTAATGTTTGCTCCGGTCTTCGTCATAAGTGTTCATCAGACTTCACGCATGCGCAGGAGAAAAACCATCAACCAATAAGGTTTATAAATCAATTTTGCGCATGCGCCTTACAACGGTAAACAAATTCGTATTTATAAACGAACCAGTTTGAGATAACCCGATATCAGTCGGAGAAATCTGACGATCTACGAAACTCACTTCAAAAAATCAAATGCGGACTGACGGCGTATTCTACTATGTTTGGATCTAAGATTTTCAGTATAGATAAAGTCTTTTATGATCTTTCGAATGAGGTAAGTCTCTAGTTCGAAAGACAATCGTATCAACTTGAACAAAAGTTAGAGTTTTGACGAAAAATTTTAACATGCGCAGAAGTCCCATTTTCGTTGTACCACATTGACTGTAAACAGAAAGTATTGTGATGTCAGAGTGTTGTATGGAAGGGGTTTGCAGGTCAATTTGAGAAAGCATTGTGGAAGAAGGGGTTGGTGAGAGAAGGGAACACCCTACTCCATATGGACAATGAACCTGCCCACAGAATGGCACAGATCTCAAAATGTTCAGTAAACAATATCCCTGGACCTCAAAATTGAGCCCTTGGCCAATGCACCATATTGTCCAGATTTGCTCGCATGTGACTTATTTATTTCTATACTACTTATTTCTATAGAGAAAGGACGACGCAGGTTTATATACATTGATAAAATAAAACAACCCGTGTAACTGTATCTTGCTACTATGTCAGAGAATGGATTCAGCCTTGTCTCACAATCTTGAATTAAGAGGATGAGGAATTGTGTACATGTAGCACTTGATGAAACTTATGTAGAGGGCCCTGTAGAATGAATGTGGCATGAATACCACATAGTGATGATAAAATATTCAAAATTAACTATGGCATAACAAAATGGGGTAATTCATGACCATAATGGTCTGTTTTGTTCAGCCTGCATTCAACTGCATTGCATGGTAAACAAGCTAAAATAGCTTCAGAATGTTTGACGTTATGTCGGTCCCGGTGTACCTATACATCCTTCACGGAAATAAAGATATATCAAAATAAATTAAATGTTTCGTTTTCAAATCTTCAAAGTTGATAGATAATTGAATGCTAAATCACCGGTAAGAAAATCGAAGGGATTGAACTATAAAAAGCATCTGTGTAAAAAAGCGTCCATTACTTATTGATCACCCCTCGTACTTTATTTGAAAGACCCAGCGTACCTGCGGGACATGCTGGCTTCTCACAGCCACATGCACACGAACTCAAAGAGTCGACCTTCTCGCTTAGTTTGCAATTAGAGTCCATTATGTTTGCTTTCATCGACGATTTCATGTCTTTCAGTTCAGACATCAACTTTTCGTTCTCCGATTTTAAACCAACAATTTCGCCATGCATTTCATTGGCTTTATTATTTCCATCTTCAATCAAAGCCTTTATTTTTTCAAAATCGGATTCCGTTTCATTGGCTCCCTGTTTTGTAAATGGTAGCAGAGCGATTGTATAAATAGTCCCTAATATCCATGGCTGGAACATCTTCACCGTTGAAGTATAAGCTGGTAATGACTTACCATACAGACCATAATAAGTGTACGCTAATTGATTTTTTTGTTTGTGTTATGTCAGGTTTTTATTTGCAGTATTGAACTATAAATGAGTAGTTAAACTGAGAGTAAAACAATAATACAATTATAGAATAACAGGTTTTGTCGATATCATAAAATAAACAAAAAAATAAGCCGAACATATACCACGGTGTCCAACCCAAACGCTCTTACATGCACGACGGAGCGTTTCATTCACGTGGAACCGCCGCGGAGCGAAATAAAATGGCGACTAATGAAGATCCCACAATGACCGTCAGTATTGTTTTACTCGTTTCTCTTACATATCATACGTTATGGTGACATATTATGTGCCATTCGATGAACAATACCCTGAGCAAAGATCATATTTATTCAACTTCTGGTGGTAAACTGTTATTTGCTTGATCAAAGCTCCGTAGTGTAGATCGAACGAATGTGAAGTAGACGAATTGACCACGAATTAAACTAGTATTTATGAAAACGTCAATCTTTCTGTCAAAGTAGTAGATCACAAACTCGTATATTCTCAATTGCTAAAATCCCAGTCCGAATCCATTACTTGTTCTCGAGAAATCTCTTGTTTTCCTCGAAACGCTCTGTCGATTTTGGACACAATTTTAGAACGCTCTTACCATTTTGTTTTGATATTATTTTCAGATTATTAAAGTAGAGTTCGGAGTCGAATCTATCTCTCAAAAACGTGTTGTACTTGCTAGGCAAATTGTAACTTAAACTTTGAATCTAAAGATCTAAAATTGGGGAGGCAAAGATCAAAGAGAGAAGCAAATTTAGGCTGAATTATGTATATTACTACCTTTACACTTTATTTATACAAAAACAGTTAAAAAACGTCTAAAATATATCTAAAATTTTGATGAGTAATCTGCCTACGTCCATGCTTACCTAAAAAACTACACAGCCAGTGAATATTTTTATCAGCTGGGGAGAATTTTAAGTGACGATGTAGGTTCAACTATTTTACTTTACTCAAAGATTCGACCTTCTCGCTTAGTTTGCAATTTGAGCCCATTATGCTTGCTTTCATCGACGTTTTCATATCTTTCAGTTCAGACATCAACTTTTCGTTCTCCGATTTTAAACCCAACGTCTCATCATGCATTTCACTGGCTACATTATTTCCATCTTCAAGCAAAGCCTTTATTTTCTCGAAATCGGATTCGATTTTATTGTAAATGGTAGCAGAGCGATTGTATAAAGAGTAGCTAATATCTGTGGTCGGAACATCTTCACCGTTGAAGTATGAGCTAGTAATGAATTAGACCATAATATGTGTACGCCAATTGATTTTTGTTTGTGCTATGTCAGGTTTTCATTTGCAGTATTGTTATAAATGTATTGTTAAACTGAAAGTAAAACAATATTGCAACAATAGAATAACAGGAAAGCAAAAAGCAAAGAAAATCATGTCCCCACCAATTAACGATTATAATTTTTCATCCTGAATGCCCAACACTAATCAATTGCAGGAACAACATTACATGACGATCCAAAACGACCACCAAGGAATTTACCTAACATGCTAAAAAACATATCATTTGTAGAATTTTATACCATGAAACGGTTACCTGAAAACCTCATATAGATCCATGAAAGGGTTTGGCTGGTAACGCGTAGAGAAAACTTAACAAAAATGTTATCGAAATGGAAAGTCCATAATGGCTGTCTAAAAATTTACCCAGAAGGCCCCTCAACTACTAATCAGTTGCAAACTGACGAACGTAAAGACAATATGGCCCAAAGTTATGTGGTGTGGTACATAAAGAGGTATAAGTACAGAGATCGCATACAACACCGAATTCTTAAAAAACTGTAATAATATAAAAGGAATTGACAAAATTTTAATAACTTCCTCCCGTTAAAGTAGCACTGTTTTAGATTGTATTGGTAGATTTAATATCACTGTACATACTTATTGCTTATTGAGCATCACACAACAGTACCGTTTATCATTCATTTGGGATTAAACAGGGGTCTAATTTACATATCATTAATTATACAAATTTATTACAAATATGAAAATATGAAAAATTATTAGAGAACATTGCTAGGAAAAACCTTGACCTCGGACAGTAGGTGAAGTTTTGCAAAGTTACCATCTTTTGTTTTTATTTTTTCTTCGGCTCCATTGACTTACACTCCCCTCCATAAGTTTGGCAACCTTTTTCCCCCATTGAACTACGTGTTAAAGCCTCTTTACCTTTGAATTTTTATTTACTTAACCTGCGATAAAAATACTTATACTATTGATGGAAACGTAATTTGACTTTAATTCCAATACCTCCAAATTTTCTCAATTTTTTTCCTCAATTACAATAGGTCGAAAATTGATGATGAATTTGATGAATTTTTGAAAATCGACATTCCTATGTTAACCAATGGGAAATGGTAGGTTTGCCGCAAGTCATATGACAGAATATCCATCCATCCGAGTCCTTGCAAAAAATACGAGTTAGGCAGGTAATTGAAATTGAACTTTATCTAACAAAAAATTGATATGTTTCTTCAGGTTCAACAAAGTTATAGGGCTTTAAAGTCAAAATTGTTTTTCAAAAAACCTCTCCCATTGAAATAACACAGGAGACGAAAAATAATTTTCAAAAATGACTTTGAAGCGCTGTAACTTTAATATTCATCAAATAAACTCAACACTTAGTGTTCAAAAAAGTTAGACAATTCAATTTTCTATATGAAAATATTTTTTGCTGAATCTTTTACTCAGAACATATCCTGATTTTTGATTTGCCCTGAACCCTCCATTTCCCATTGGATTACATGAGAATGACGATTTTCAAAAATTCAACAAATTTATCATCAATTTTCGACCTATTGTAATTGAGGAAAAAAAATTGAGAAAATTTGGAGGTATTGGAAATAAAGTCAACTTACGTTTCCATCAATATCATAAGTTATTTCATCGCCGGTTAAGTAAATAAAAATTCAAACGTAAAGAGACTTTAACACGTAGTTCAATGGAGAAAAAACAAACTTATGGAGGGGAGTGTAACTTTGGGATATTATCATGTATTTCATACTTGAGTGGGTTTGGGGTAGATATCACCCCGGAATATATATCATATCTGAGGAGCGGGCAGGATATATTGTATATGTCCCGCCCTAGGCCAAATGCGGGCAGATATAATATATCCATCCCGCTCCCGGGAATTTTTTCAAAAGTTTAAAAAAGTTTAAAATTCAAATGTTACAATTTCATTGTATTGATCTGAACTGAAGGAATATTAAGAAAATGTTAAATATAAATTGTGCTTTTACAGTATGGGCCTATCTTGTCATTTGAAAAAAAGGTGGTAAAGGTTTTATCTACCCCAAACCCACTCAAGTATGAGATACACCAGTTATGTACGGTCGGTTTTGGATACAGTGTTTATCCCGCGGGGAATATGTGTATCTCCCTCGGTCCCTGCGGTCCCTCGTGAGATATACATATTTCCCTTGGGATAAACCCTGTATCCAAAACCTCCCAGTACATAACCCTTATATATCAATATATGTTAATACAGTGTTAAGTCAATTTCTTCGAAAATTCGAAATTAAATACATTGGATTTGTACATATTTTTTGATGACACTTGATAGATCCTTGCAATACTTAAAGTGTAAGAGACAACAGAATAAAAATCAAAATTGTTATTTTTCAACTGTTTTTGGAGTGGTACTTTTTGTTGATTTCTTGACAATTTTTTTGTGCTTGAGACAGTAAAAAAATCAAAAACTATTTAATTCCACTATTTTCGGGTAGGAGGGTGCAAGGGGGTACGTTGCTATTTAGTGATTCCTATGCACTTCCAAAGTGTTTGTGTCAAAAAATGATAAAAATGTTCCATTTTAATTTCAGTGAGGGGTGCCATAGGGGGTACATTCGCACCCATCACACCCCCGTCTACCATTTGACCGGCCTATTCATTTATGTATGTTCATAGATTTTATGGCAAATACGATCATAAATCAAAAGATCACAAGATCATGATTCAAAATAGGCGTGACAATAAGTGCAACCCTGGTTAACGCCAATGATGAAGCTGATTAAAAATATGGATTACACATCAAATGAATAGTATTTTCTTACTACACACCGGAATAGCCTGACAACGGTCAGATACCGTTGTCACAAATGGCAGACATAACCGTCGCTTCAACTCTTTATAATCACTTGCTCCTCGTTTCATGGGACTTATCATCGCTAATTCTGTGCATGTATTAAGCTCTTGTGATGATGTATCATATGAAATCCCAATTTCAATCAAATTGGGTCGTGAATCGCCACAATATAGCGTCTTCGATATTGTCAGTGACAACGGAATCTGAATTTGTAATAATTTACCATATGCCGTTGTCTTTGTAAATTATTTCAAATTTAGATGGTATGAAGTGTTCTCGGGTGAGACATATCGAGGCTAAAAGTACATTTGTAAGCCATAACGTCCAATCCAAATGTAGCAAAACCTATTTTGAAAATGTGAAATTAAAAACAGAAAAGATTGATATGTATAGGGATAAGATGGTAACAGTGAGTTACTTATTAATGAACTTAAGTTTATAAAAACTTGACCTCCAGACTTATGCATGTTACCATAAAACACATTTATATTATGCACTGTTTCTTCACTTGGTAAGGAGTTGCGAGCTTAACAAAACAAAACAAGAAGACAAAACTGCAATGTAAGTATGTTCGCATGACATTTCAACAATTATAGCATGAAGGCAAGCTGTAAGAGATTCGACAATCTCATATAACAATATGGTACGAAATACACAAATAAGTGAAAACCCTAGTAATTCATGGAAAATGTCAACCATTCATTAATTAAAATTAAATTGTCAATGACTATTTCATTTTTTTTATATTCTTAACTGCTCTGTTTTTGACTTTTTTATAGTTGCAACAACCATGTCCATTTATTTGTTTATTTATTTTTTTGTCGTTACATCATGTGTTTATTCTCATTTATCATACCCTTTCCAACAAATAAATGAATCCCTATTCCATAACCAAATCAGCGCCATACTGTACCAATGTAGTTTCTGCTAGAGTAACTAAACGTCGTTCATTGTGAGTCTTCCTTTTTCAAAGAATTCATCCAACGCGACATTGGCTGAAATTGCTGTAAAAAATGTGAAAAACACTCATCTACATAACATATATATACCGACATCAATCACAGCACACAAAACAAGTAGACACAATTACCAATTATACCAAACTCTTGTGGTAGGTATATCTCAAATGTGGGGAAGCAGACCAATAACACTAAATCTAACAACACAACATCATAAAACAAACTGATTGAGGTCGTGAACTCTACCCTTTTTCAGCTGTGAATAGTAATTTAAAACGAAACTGAATATAATGAAAAAATATTTTAGTTATCACAAGAATATAAGCAATACTGTGCAATATATAAGTACAGCTAGAACACTTATTCCAACAGATAAAGGGGGACTTAGGGAATCAAGATTTTGACAAATAAGAGGCCATAAGAATGCTAAAAAAGAAGGTTTGGCTCATATAGACAAGGAATATACAACGTATTGGTTTGTATAACGTTTACCAAAAGCAAATAAAGAATGCATAGGCAAGTTGTACTACTAAGAGAATCCAATCATTCAATATAACAAATCTATAAAGTAAAACGAAACTGAATATTATGAAATGTTATTTAAATTTTAACTGACTCAGGAGTAAAAGCAATACTGAGCAATATTGTTTAAGTTACTAGAATCTCTTACACGAAGGTAAGGTAAAATATTAAATCACCGGTGTCAAATTACAAGATAATAAGGTATACTAGTACCTATCATAAAAGGGTAATTTTACGTGTTAGTAACGTAATACCATTCGGTATCTACGGTATACCGTATTAAAGTTTACATTGGCGGGTAATATCAGCTTAAATAATTACTTATTTTATAATGGTAATTTGACACCGGGTGTGCTCAAATGTAATATTTTTAGTAGTCTGACATTTAATTAACTATTAGATAATCTGCGACTGTCCAGAACAGTTTTGAAAGTATTATTTGTATTAATTTTTCACGGACATCATCTGGATCTTGTATTATTTATTGGAGAATCATAATCATCTGAAACCCAAGGTTCAACAATAACTTTTATATTACGGTTATTTAATTATCAATTCGTGGAAAGTGAACTTTTTATTTGCTATAATAACATTCTGTTCTCTTCTACGTTTTGCATTTCAGATAAATCACTAAGATTGGGCACATTTCATTGCATGGTGCAATAACGAAGAAATACTGATCTAGAATGGCAGCCAAGAGTAATTCAAGAAGTAAGTTATGTTCTCTGTTTTTAAATGACTAAAGTTATTGCACGTGAAGAATTATAGAGAGCAAACAGGTCCTGTCGAAGATGTTAAGAATTCTGCGAAACGTTTTGAACGTTTTGATAAGTAGACAACAAAAGACCAATTCAGGAGTCGTGCATTGAAGGCACGAGAGCTTAAACGAACTAAAGTTAAAGGCAGAATCAGATCTAGAAAGATCTTGACAACAAAACTTGACAAAAATTGTTTCAATTTTAGACATTTTTGGGCTCATATCATTCCTTGTCAAGTCTATTCTCTAAAAATTTATGGAAAACTAAAGGTTCCCTTAAGAAAAAAACCAATGCTTTCCATAGATTTCCATGAAAATTACTAGTATTCCATGGAAATAACCATGGAAAACCATGAAATAATCTATGGTATTTACCAGTATTCGATGGAAAATACCAACGGAATTGTCCATGGTAATTACCATGAAATACTGGTTCTCCATGATTTTTGGTCATGACATATCTTGGTCATGTATTTGCATTTTAATATCAACCCATCAACCATTTTATTTTTTAATTATATAAGAAATCCTGGGATACAAAGTTGCTAAAATGTATCAAATATTTTTATATAATTTCTGATCGAATATTCAAAGAAAACTTTGAATACCAAGTCCATGCTCCATCCCTACAAAATGTAATCAAGTCCATGGTTTTTGTATACATATCAAAACACCTGGCATACCATTTTTTCTTGAGAATGTAATCAAGTTCCATGGTCTTTACTTCTTTTAACTTGATGATAGTATCAGATCTAGTGAGCAGCCTTATGGCAAAAACTATTTCAAGCTTCAGATGAAGCGAGCAAACCGTAACAAAAATATTGTCTAAATTTTTAGATTTTTTGGGTTAATATGTCTATTTTCTAAAAATCTTAAAAATTGGGAACAGTAGTTCATGTTTCAGTATACAGGTTTCACTGGACAAATTACCAGAAACGCAGGTGTCACTGTATATTTTACCAGACATGCATGGAGTTGATGGCAATCAACTCCATGCTTTCTACAAAATGCAATCAAACTTCATGTGCTTTTCTGGTAAAATGTACAGTGAAACCCGGTTTTCTGGTAAATTATCCAGTTAACCTGTATACTGAAACCGACACTACTGTTCTCAGTTCTTTAGAATTTTTAGAAAAATAGACATGATCTTTGCCTAAAATATCTTAGAATTGAGACAGTTTTTGTTTAGATTTTTGTTTCCTTATTAGTATTTTTTTATTCAGTTTATTTTATTACAAATTATCATATCAAAATACAAATACAAATAGCGGCTGTACTTATATTAACAGTATTAATAACCACGTTTAATACAAATTTAAGGTACATATGATTTGGTCACAGATTTTAAACAATATACAGGTGGTGGAAAGACTTACTAGACATTAACACATCTTTCAACAAATTGTGCGCTTAGCTTTAAAATACATGTATTGACTCTGTCTGGAAGGCTTTGATCACCATTTACAAAAAGGGAAAGTTTATCTTGTTGAGATCTATAAACTTGATAGTTGAAATTTCTCATGCTCCTTAATTCATCTTCAAATTCTGCAGAAATCTAGATCTAAAAACAACATGCAGGGTTATCTCATTTTTAAATCATCATTGACACATGGGAGATTCAACATTTGTGAAATTGTGTGAATGTAAATGAGATTTGAATACTAAGTCACATCTTACTTTATTGGAGATAATCTCTTGATTTCTGTTTAGGCCAAGATATGAAGTACGGATCATTTTGGTATTTATTAAACCCTTCTTAAGTTCTGATTTAAAAATATTTAGATTATTTGAACTTCTAACTTTAGGTGTCAATGAGTTCCACTCAGTTATTGTAGTAAAAATACATGTTCTATTATAAATAGCTGGCCGCTTGATTGGAATACTGCAGTCAAATCTATATTTGCCCTGTTATGATTTCTTTTAAATGGAAGGAATAGGATGTTTGATACATACAGGTAATCAGGCAAAATACTTCTATTGACCCTATACATAAGGACATTTCTGTGCATCTTTCTTCGGTCAGATAAACTTGGCCAATTTAAGTTTTTTAACAGTTTGAGTGATGAAGTGCCCCGTAAAACGGAATGTTATAAAAACCCTTCGACCTTCGACCTGCACCTTCGACCTTCAGCTTCGACCTGCAGGGTGCCCAAAAAGCGGGCAAAAAAGAAAGTTATAAAAACCCTTCGACCTGCACCTTTGACTTTTCTTATGAAAATTGTCAAAGTCCAAAAATATTTCTTTGAAAAACGACTAAGTCCAACTTCACATAGATTATGAAATTGAACGGAGCTCTGTCCTCGTCGAAAGCTAGCTGTCATCTCTTGAGTTTACATCGGCGAAATACTTTATAGGCCTGGTGACGTCATCACTTTTCGGACAAGATTTCAAAGTTAAATAACAAGTTATTGACGCCATATCCCGTTTTAATATTGATCACACAACAAGACTATAATTGGAACTCAATAAATAAAACAGTAATTGATCGCTACTTACTCTAATTTTACTTCGATTCAATCGAATCAAAACCAGGAAGTAAGTTCTAAAAAGGGAAACTTCCATTTAAACTACCCGATTGACTACCCGATCAACATCAACAGAATCTTAATTTGATAACATGAAAACGCTATTTCACCCCTGTAACTAAACCTAGAGTACTGCAAACGTTGCTACAATTTAAGATCTTAATGATCTCACCTGTGAACCACAAATCAAGTGACTCTTGCGTGGTCTGAGATCGGCAAAAATAGCTTCTATAATATTTTCTTTTTGGACACCCTGTAAGTCGAAGGTGAAGGTCGAAGGTGCAGGTCGAAGGGTTTTTATAACATTCCCCGTAAAACACCTGAACAGATACAAGCAGCTTTATAGAATAGTCTGTCAAGTACTGCTAGTTTAGTGGCATTTGCACACCCATAAAGTATATTACAGAAGTCAAATAGAGGGAGAATAAAGCATTTAAACATAAGTTCTAGGTGTTTTCCACCTATCTTTGGACTAAGCAATTTGAGGGGGTTTAATTTCTTGTCAATTTTTGTTGCCATTTCAGTAATATGATTTTCAAAGGTCAAATGTTTATCTAGTATAAGACCTACATGTTTATGATGGTCAACACGCGGGATCAAGTTTTCACCTAATTTAAGATCAGGTGTTTGTACTATAATAGCTTTTCGTGGATAGGAGAAAGTTAAATCTTTACTTTTACTGGCTTTAAAATTCAGTTTCCACGTTTTGGACCAGAGTGAAATGGAATTCAGGTCTTGTTGTAAAATATTATTCTTTTCAACTACATTTCTACTTGAGAAGGACTGGTAAAGGGAAGTATCATCTGCATATTACTTATATTAAAATAGGATTTTATTAGTACTGATGCCCTTTTAGGGCCAAACGTACATCCGAAATACAATTTTCAATAACAGTAAATATAGCAATAAAGTAAAGAAAATAGGATTACATTCTTCAAATGACATATAAAATGTTACTTTGATATAAGAATCCTGTCTCTACCAATCATTAGATAATTTATCATGTCAGCAGATTCTTTTAATATGATCCCCTCACTCGTCAATAGAAAAATTGTCTTTTGGTGGTCATTCATGTTTTTAAAATTACTACACAGGTTTTCAAGTTTTTCAATATGGTATTTTCTGATATACTCCAATTGTTTACATTTGAATAAAAAGTGTGTTTCATCTTCTATAACCGAGTCCTTACATATTTTACAAAAGCGACTATTGAGATCAGTAAGGGGTCTTGTATATCGGCCTCTATCTCTAGATTGTGGGTGCTTATACGTAATCTAGTTAAATGTTTAGCATTTGAAAGTGTCGTTTCTGAAAGGTAGTGTGATTTTAGTTGTTTAAATAATTTAAGTTTCCCCCCATTCCCACTTATCAGATTCTTCCAATATACTTGATATCTCTCTATTAATTTCTTTTTGACTTTAATAGCAAGCCTATTTGTGCTCTTCTCTATGTAGAGATATATGAAACATTTACTTATTATTATATAAAGTTATCTGGGAGGTCATTTATGTATAATAGAAATAGAAGAGGGCCTAAAATCGAGCCTTGTGGTACTCCTGCGTTTATGAAATTAAGTTCAGAAAGATCGGAATCTTTTCCATCGATGACAACTTTAATTTCCCTGTTTGAGAGATAAGATTTTAGAAATAATAACACGTTTGGTCTAATTCCATAAATTTTATTATGCGGAAGGGTGTCAAAAGCAGCAGTAATGTCCATTAGTATTATTAGTATTGACTGAAATATTATTATAGGCAAGTTAATCTTTTAAAATAAAATGATGTCTGATTTGAAAATATCAGCTAAGGAAAAGGTATTTGGTGAAAATATCAACAAAGGAAAAGGTATTTGGTGAAAAGTTCAAAGCTGTATATGTAATAAAGGATGTTATTGTAGCAAGCAGACATTGCAATCAGACAATGTCATGTGATTTCCTTCTCACGGATGGTTTCTCTTGTTAACAAGCATGACGATGCTGTCTAATTATGTAATACTAGTGTTCCATCATATATCGATACTGATATAATGCACTACATATATAATGAATTATTTCTCTAAGTTTTGGCATGTGTTTCATTGCAGCAGCCAGGTACATCTGTAGATCATTCAACAAAACTATATAAAACGGTTCAACAAAACTGTATAAAACATATGATTCCAAATATTAGAGCATTAGTAGCAAAGTTGTTAATGAATAATTGGATTATAAGACTGATATGTTTTGTCGACATGGAATATATGACCAGATTAACATAATTGAGTCTATATGTTTTTTATCCACCTAAGCTCTAATACTAGTGTTAATTGCATTAACTTTCACATTTATACTTGTAGACATTCTTTATCTTTTTAATCATTAAATCAATTATCAAGAATTCTTAATTTTGTTGTTTAATTTTGCAAAATCATAATAATTTATTCTTAAACATGTTCTTCAGGTTGGCTTATCAAATCACAAAATATATTTTTCTTCTTTCCACAACCTTTATTTTACTATAACCAGGACGTTTCGGATCCTGTTTGGATCCTTTTTCAAACTGACCTGAAGCGCTACAAAACAATTAAATAAAAACAATATTACGTCATATTAATTCACCAAAAAATTCATTCCAAATTCCCGCCAATTTATAGTTCCCTTGATCCCTGTTCATATTATTATCATTTTTCTTTATAAAAAGAGATTCTTTTATCTTATTTATTTATAACTATTATTATTTTATTTATTCTTTTATACATTGGTTAATAGATGCAAAACTCTTGTAACAGAAGATGCTGATAAAGCCATAGAAATTGAACATATCAAAAAGGCGTTGGGAAATTGTGGATATCCCCAATGGACCGTTTCCTCAACAATGAAAAATGTAAAACGTAAGGTCAATCAAGATGAAGAGGAAAAACCGCTGGGGACTGTAGTGTTACCGTATATCAAAGGTACGACGGAGAAGCTCCAGAGAATTTTTAGAAAACATAAAATTAATGCAGCAGTGAAACCCTACATGACTCTCAAAAATATGTTAGTCCACCCTAAAGACAAAATAGACATTAATGATAAATCAGGAGTTATATATGAGGTACCTTGCAAAACGTGTAACAAATCGTATATAGGAGAAACCTCAAGACCTTTGAAAGTTAGAATTAAAGAACATAAGATAGAAGCAGATTCGAGGGACAATTCACGTTACACGCGCCAAGCAAAAGAAAATATGAGAGGGGTGATGAATAAATCAGCCATTATGGACCACGTCCTTCAGAATAATTGCGTAATGGACTGGAACAATACTATGGTTTTGGACAATGACAATAAGAGACTTGAAAGATGGATAAAAGAATCTATTTTTATAAAGAAAAATGATAATAATATGAACAGGGATCAAGGGAACTATAAATTGGCGGGAATTTGGAATGAAAATAATTAAAATTTAATTGTTTTGTATCGCTTCAGTTCAGTTTTTATACAGTTGAAAAAGGATCCAGACAGGATCCGAAACGTCCTGGTTATAGTAAAATAAAGGTTGTGGAAAGAAGACAAATATATTTTGTGGTCATAATAATTTAGCAGTAAAGTATAATTTTCATGTGAAACCAAGGTTCTTATTCAAAGGTAGAATCAGTCTATTAAGGGGATGACAAAATTCAATCAATTCAGTAATTAATCAATTTAAGTTACGTCAATGAAAAATGTGATGATTTTATTATAAAAAGATGAATACATTGGCGTTTTTAGAAATTTGATATGACAAGGAATGTTAAGAGCATATTCTAAAATTGAAATAACTTTTTTTAAACTCAAACCAGTCAAACCAATTCGGTAATATTTAGACATTATCAAACACTCGTAATGTTTTAGCAACTTTCACTTTATGGTTAAACAGGTCGATGTTATAGAGTAGACCAATGGTCAAGATAAGTATGTCATGAGAAAAAATAAAGGAAAACCAGTATTTCATGGAATACCAGTATTTACCATGGAATATACTGCCTGGTAATTTTTTTTATAGGTTATGTTTTATTTATCAATACTATCATTTCACAATGTCTGACAATGGGCCAAGGCCATTGGCATTAGTGGCCCATGTCGATTTTCACACATACACATTTATACAATTTCTAAAACAGAGTTAAGTAGGCACATAAAAATCAGGTAATTTTAGGCTGCTGAACACTCAGCATGACAATACATGTAAGTTACATGTGACATTTTACACCAAATATATAAAGTTAAACATAGTCTACAATTAAAGAAATAAAGTTGGCAGTTGTTGTGACTATAAGCTTGTTAGTTTCAATTTTATATGTTGAGCCACCATATAACAATGTATCTAGTTTCTCTTTTGCATTTAGTTTGTTATAATGGTTAATGTTGAAATTGGGTATCCCCGCAAGGTCGAGTGCTAGTTGTTCCCTGAGATCAAGTAAAAGGGGGCAAGAAAAGAATAGGTGTTGGGTTGTCTGAGATCGAAAACCGCACAGGCATTGAGGATTGACATTATTGAATTGATGCTGGAACTTATGGTAACGAAAAATGAAATCACATCTGGTTTTATTAAGCACTATTTCAGCTTGCCTGTCTAAGTTCAAGTGGACTGTGTCAATTAGGGTCTTCTTCGAAAATAAATGTTTTTTAAGATGGTATTTAAAAGTGCACTTTATTGGAATGGTTTTGAGTTGATCAGGTAATGTGTCCCTCTTCCATTCAGATATAGAAGAAACTACAGTACCGCGTCTAGTTTTTTCAGATTGTTTCGCGGGTACAATAAAATGGGGCATTTTTCTTAGGGCTCGAGTTGGCCTCTTGTTTCGGTACAAATTGAAAATATTTGAAATGTATGGAGGGCATTTTCATAATAAACATCATGCATTAATAACAGTTTCTTTTGTTTTCTTTTTTCCGATAGTGGAGCCCAGTTAAGAATTTTCAGAACTTTGTTTGTATTTGTTCCCTTGATACAGCCGCTAACAATTTAGGCTGCCTTATAGTGAAGCCTGTCCAATTTCAAGAGTTCGTGTTTTGGAGCCGCATCAAATAAAACTGAGTCGTATTCTAAATGGGGTAAAATAAAGGACATATACATAGTTTCAAGGTGTTTACTAGCAATCTTATATTTTAAACAATTAGGTGGATTTATCATCTTGTCTATTTTGATACGGAGTTGGGTTATGTGTTCGGTGAAAGTCAGAGCATCATCTAAAATTACACCCAGGTGACAATGTGAATCTTGTCTGGCTATAGTTACACCATTCATGGTAACTGGCTCAAACTGCCTCTTGAAACGACATCTACTCCTAAATATCAATTCTTTACTTTTAGATGCTTTGAATTTCAACTTCCACAAATCGGACCATTCAGACAACTTATCAAGATCAAATTGTATTTCCCGCTGAGCTTCAGTTAGATCTCTGTCCTTATCAACTTTAAAAAATATAGAACTGTCGTCAGCATTTTACATTTTACCGTTTCTAATGACTTCCGGTAGATCATTTATGTACAAAAGGAAGAATAATGGCCCCCATATAGATCCCTGGGGTACCCCACTATTGATTATGCCTTCCTCTGAGAATTTGGAAGATATATTATTGACACGGCAGTTTAATTTTCTATTGGTAAGATAACTTTGAAAGAGATCAATAATACTCTGAGGTAAACCGTATGATTTTAATTTTTTGATCAACAGGAAGTGAGGAACGGCGTCAAAAGCACCTTCTATGTCGAGGAAGATGCCTCTGGTGTCCGCCAAATCATCAATATTTGAATTAATAAAATGAACAATGCTTACCAGTTGATTTTGTGTATTGTCAGATTGTGTCCTGGTAAAAAGCCAGATTGATTGATATAAAGTAAATTATTTTCTTTAATAAAAGTGTACAAGTGTTCATAAAGTATTTTTTCAAATATTTTTGAAATGTTGTTGAGTAATGTGACTGGTCTGTAATTAGTTGGATCAGAACGAGATCCTTTATTCTTAAAAATTGGAACTAAAGTACCAAGTTTCCAAGTATCCGGGTAAATGCGATCCTGTAAAATTCTATTGAATAACTGACACAGTGGTTTATCTAAGGTGGAAGCTACTATTTTAAGCATTTTATTTGAGATATTGTCTGGTCCACCCTGCTTTGAAGTATCAAGATTTTTTAGCAATTTATTAACTGTTTCCTGTTCTATTGATGGAATTTCCATTAAATTTTCAGTTCTAGATGGAAAATATCTGTCCGTGGATTCATTGTGATTATGATGAAACTTTTTAAGAAATTGATTCAAAAACAAGTCAGCTTTAGATTTATCATCTTCTGCTGTAATAATACCACTTTTTAAAATTGGAAGATCTGTATTAATTTTTTTCCCAAAAAGTTGCTTGATGACCTTCCAATAAAAAGATGAGCTTGATGAATGAGTTCTCAATTTTGCACAGACAGTATTCTCATGTGTTAATTTTGCGCTTGCAATTGTGTCGCTAACCAAAATAGACTGATTTTTGAAAAGTTGAAAATTCTCGTCCGAGTAGTTTTTCTTCAATTTTCGATAAAATGTATCCCTTCTGTTTATTGCAGCTTTGACCTCCTTGTTAAACCACGGTGTGTCATTTGAACGCATTATCTTTGTTTTACTCGGAATATTATTAAAAAATAAGGTATATAAATCATCGGTAAACTTTTCCACTAAATCGTGGGTAGAATTAAATCGAAACATACTGTTCCAATCATGATTAGAAACAGCTGCATTAAGTGCAACATTGTCACAATCCGAGTATTGCCATACACGTTTGGTAGATTTAAAGTTATTATGTTTAAGGCCCATGTCGAGCATTGTTAATATGGTTGAATGATCAGAAAGCTCAATAGGTGCTTTAACTTCAGTGTTTAAAACAAATCCGGGTGAATCTGTAAAAAATAAATCTAAACATGATCTTGAGTTTTGGGCTACTCTTGTTGGTTCATGGATTAACTCAGTAAGACCTTGATCAATCATCATGTCATAAAGCATACCGCCCTCTATAGTATTGACATCATTGTCCCAAAAAAGTTTACTTCTACAATTGAAATCACACTGGTAATTCCCATGGAAATCCATTGAAAGCATGTGTTTTAAGGGTTTCTACAATAATACATTCATAATGTATACTTTTCTATTGCTATGCTTACTATTTGTTTTATCTGGGAGAATCTAAACAGTTTTCCCCATTTGGGCACTTTGAATCCTTAATAACTTCACCAATGTATAACATGTCGTGTATATATTTGGGAGATATTAATTTTGAGATTGAATATATTGGTAGGTAAACCGTACATGTTGCATGTAATTTTGTCACTCCTTATGGATCTGATTCTCCCTTTAACTGAAATATTATTTATTCATTTTATTTCATTCATTGGGTTTTCAGATGCCTTGGATGATAAATTTCTAAATAGTATTGCTGGTGGAATAGGCATGATGTACAACGACCTAGGAACCGAATTAGATGTCACGCATCGCGAAATTGAAAACATAAGAATGGGTCATCCTTATCCTAAACAATGGGCATTCCAAATATTAGTATTATGGAGAGAGAGACAGTCAAAAAATGCTAACATGATTGTAATCCTGGCAAGGGCCCTTAAAAATATACAACTCGTTCAGCTTGCAGAAGATGTAGAATCACATGGGCAGCAATTAGGAAACATCGAAAACCAATGTGGAATTGTTCAGGGAGGAAAACGCAGTTTTCCTGAACAGGTTGATCAGCTGGGAATAACTACGAACGCCGTCCCGGGTAAGTAAGAAGATTTTGTGTCAAATAGATTAAGTTTAAACTGTTAGAGTTTCAGTTCCCGGGTTTTCGTTTTATGAGATTTTCCACCATGCATATACTTTTTAAAACAAAACAAAAATTTAATTCGCAATGATACGACGTCAGATACTGTTCATTTTACCGACAAAATGCAAAGATTTACGCGATAAATATGCGCAATGCTTCTCCAAGTAATTGCAAAAGTTTTAATATTCGTGGAATCTTCTTAAAAACCTCAAGTTTTGTTCCGATTTATGTGCGCTTCAATACAATTCTAAACTCAAAAAGGTTGTGTCACGATATACAGAATTAGAATCACTTGAGAGTAGACATTTCAAACCCTACCCGTTTTCTTCTTTTGTACGCTTTTCGGCCCTTCGCTCTCGTTGTCGCACAGTCTTTCTAGACTAGTCTTTAAGGCTTCACTTGGGGTTGCGGTGATAAAATTATGTCTATGTCAAAACTGGTTCAAATTAAATGAAATTAATTGTATGTAGTAAGGGGTATATTTAAAAGAACATGCTGAAACATTGGAACGTTTTGAATATTTATCCCTTAATTAGAAATATTTGAACTCAAAAAATGAAACGTAATTTTGTGAATTTTTCACATGGCTTCACTTCATATTTCTTTCAATTTATACTTCTTAAAGACTGTATTTTAATCGAAATGATATAGTTTTGGGATAAAAATATAGAATATGATATGCCTTAAAGGAATCAAATTAAAGAAGAAGAATTAACCTTTCAAACGATTTAATGTTAAATTGATCAAAATATATATCTTGTTGGTACGAAATTCTGCCTGTCCACACTTTTTTTGCATAAATATAGGCATAAGCGTTAAGTTAACATTGTTATATTATGACGTCATCACACAGAACCTGTTTGTCTTTTTCAAAATGGAGAATTTAAATATTGTATCTGACATCGTATCAATGTGATTTATTTTAAAAGTTAAAAGTAACCTTTATATACATACTATTTCTAATGTTCAAAATGTTAAATAATATGATTAATTTACCATTTTTAGATCTGTCGCCAGAACGGAAAAGATATTTATCGTTTATAATTGTTATAAATGAAACAATGATGACCACACTAGTGCCGTATACCAAAACAAGAATGCAAGAGAAATTTGACTCACTAAAGGGTAACTCTGAAACAATTGGGACTGTAGAAGATTTCGCAAACAGGTTCCTTGATGAAAAAAGTCAACTTAAAGGTGAATTTACAGTTGCAATTAAGGATCCATTCGTACTCTTGGACTTAATCCTACGTGTTCCAAACCTGAATGCATTGCCCGATGTTAAGTACTACCAGAGGATCAGTGATGCAAAAAACCTATGGGCAGAGAAAAGCTTGATGAAATGGGATCCAGAAAATGTATTTTCAGCCATGAAGATAGTGATCAACCAAATAGTTTGCGACAATGAACTGAAAGAAAATGCTATGAAGGAGCTGGAAAAGTGGGAAAAGAATGGTATAAGTACATTGTTTTAAACTAAGTATTTCAAAATGAATTAACCGCTAACATAAATAAAATGTGAATATGTAGCCTATTCAAAAATGTTCACTGTAACACATCATTGCACGAACATTTTGTATAATGTACGTCGAATAATAATATATTTATGCTTGTAGAAACAATATCAAGCTTGTAATAATAGCGAGGTATTTGTATATAGTAGTAATGGGCATTGCAATTGGTTTCTTATGGTTTCAAAGTTATTGATATTTCTTATATTTAGATGTCATGCGCCGAGGCTTTCCCAAAATTAGAGTAAGTTAGTTAAATATTTATTATAGTGTCACAGGCTATACATGGTGAAGGCATTATACATCTACAAGAATTAGGCAATAGCCCCCAGCCGTCTCCGGCTAATGAGACACTTTTTATATCAAAGAATTTACCTATTTGTTGAAATTGTTTTGTGCGATTCAATTCATAGATTGTCCAGTTTCGATATAATTGAAGAATGTGTCCATGATGGTGTTAGTTTTAATATCAAAGTAATAAGTGTATCTATGTGTATCATATTGATGTTATTTTGTGCCATTCGATCAGTTCATTTGTTACCCAGTTTCAATATTGATTCAAAAAATGATTCGAATCTTTTTAGTTGATACTCATGTTGCGAAAATAAGTCCATGTGTTTCTTTTCTTTACAAAAATAATCCTTTGATTTTTCTTAGTTCAGTAGCCCTGCAAAGAAACAAGCCTACATTAGCCTATAACTTTCAATACTAATTGATGCCATTATGAGGTACATGAAATATATGCAGTTGAATATCCAAGATCAACTCAATGTAATGTCGTGGTCACATTTGCTCCGATTTTTACTACGGGGCCCGGCCGATTGAGTATTTTGTTCAAAATTGTATTTAATTTTAAACAAAATACTCATCGGCCGGGCGCCGGTGCTGAAAATCGGAGCAAATGTGACCAAGGCATCACAAGGGTATTACTGTAGTACAGTGACCCAGAGCAAAATTTAACTGCTGTAGTTGTTCCCTAGATTTTCTGGTGTCAATAAACATTGTGGTACTTTGCGGAATGTCTGAGGCGATGTTTCGATTTCAGCATACATATTTTATCTCTCTGTGATGTCAAGGCTACAAACACGATACCGGGTCGGTCATGTTGAGATGGTAGTCTTTTGACAGCTTCAGGGGTAGTCCCAATTTTGTCATCAATCGATAGTTCATCAACAAAGTCATTCACAGTTTGAGTCAAGTCCAACGTTTGATCCAAATTTTTAATCACAATATAGTTGGCTTCAGTTTCAATCACATTTGAATTCACAGATTTAGATTTGTAGTTAGCTTCATCTCGATTTTCCAAAATATCCAATCGAGTGTGTATATGTTCAATATTTTTACGTAAAGTACTGATCTCGTTGTCCATCTTCAACTTAACCTTTAATTGATATTATTTGACTGTCTAAAATGTCCACAAGTTGTTGTCGCCGTAAATCCAGTTGTTTTAAAACTCGATTCGAACTGTCCATTAATCCTCCACTTTTTGTTGCAACGCGACTATAACTGAATTTATATCATCCGTGGTACCTGTAGTTGTGTTGTGATTGTTATTCAAATTTGAAATATATGTTACTAACACCCCAGTCACATTTGTCGCACGGCGGCCGCAAGTCGACCGCAGATCAATTAAATCGGTGAATTTCTGCGGCGAGCGAAGAAAAACTACGCTCGCCTTGCGGCCTCCGTACGGCGAATGCAGATTTTTACAGGCCGCATGGAAGGCGTAGAAATTATAACTCGGAGTTATAATATTTGTTCATTTCTGAGGTCCCTGTAGAAATCAACTGGCTCAACAAGATTGAATCATTATTTGTCAATGTTTCACGATCACTTTTCATTTGATATTACATCCTAACACTATGAATAACATTTACAAATTGTCCCGATGTAAATAAAATGAAAAAAGTATTATTTATAAACAGAAAGTTAAAATTCACCATGCGGCTGCCGTGGGAAATGTGACTGCAAAAGTATGAGAGCGCAGAAATTCCACGGCGAGCGTAGAAATGTTACTGGCCGCAGAAATGATAGACCGCAAGGTCGCCGTAGGAAATGTGACTGGGGTGTAATTGTGGGAAGATTACATGTGGAAGCCATATTGGATTTGGCCACATTTTCTGCTGGCCCTGTTGAAATCTTTGGTTGTCCTGTTGTTTCTTGTTTAGTTTTCCTTGGAGGTTTAGTCTTGCCGATATTCTTGGTACCTTAATACAATAGTCCAATGGGGTGACATTAGACATTCCTAGTACCTACCCAGTGTATATACATAAAACAAGACTCGTTGTTTTTCAGGTTATACCGTTCCTGACCTAAACTTTCAAATGGACGAGGGGTTTATCCTTAAAGTTGAGAAGTACTGGAACATTCTCACTAGCTCCATGGGCGAGGATGATGAACAATTTACTTTGGAAACCAAAGAAATTGCCAAGTTCATTGAGGCATCATTACAGAGAGTAAATCATGAACGACAAAACTCAGCCAGGAATGACCAAAGTTCAACAATGACAGAGAGTGCATACATACAAAATGACAGCCAACCTACTCAAATCTCAGACCGACGAGGAAATCAAATCATGATACAGACACCAGCATCCACTATTGGAAATCGGCTTCCACTAGGTAGAAATCTTTCACAGATAATTTCACAACATATTCATGCTAGTATGTATTACAACTTCTCATGACTTCCCGATCTTTCATAATAGATGATCATTTCACTTGTTCGCTTGAATAAACCGCCTGTTTAATTCGTCTTATAAAATATTTCATACAACACATTGCGACATTTAGTCGACTGTATCAAATAAATATGTTATTTAAGTCCTTCCAGAAAAACTGAACATGGATATGTTTACACACTTAGAACATTCACAAAATTTTTGAAACAAATAAAATTACAATTTTTTATTTTAGGTCAAAAGTCAATACCAGCAGAGTCACCTGACGTTCCAACACTTGTAGGTACTTTCAAATGTAAGTAGTTTTCATGAACTGGACACGAGGTGTACACAATGCATAATAATAGTCACTGACTTGCTCGATGTCAAGGGTCATATATTTAATACATTATACAATTGTTGACCTCTCCAGAGGTCAACCGGCAAAATTGTATATCGAGACTGTAAACCGAGAAACTACTGTTGACAGAGACCGAATATGTATAAATCAGTGCTATAGTTAATGCATAACTGATTTTATAGAATGATAATATAGTACCCCCCTGAAATATTATTCTAGGGGGGTAAAACTGCTCAGAATCCTTCGTCCACCAACTAAAAAATCCCAGACATATATGAATTGATGCTAAATGAAATCATCTTTAAGAAACATTATGTCTATCAAGTGGCCCTTGAACTTCCCAAAACCCATGCTGTATCCTGGCCTATATACTCTGAAGTAAACGAAGTTGAATTATATAATTTATTACCAGAGTGATGAATCGTCACAGAAACATACGCGTTGCTTAAATAGTAACAAAAATCGCCGTATTTAGCGCCCATCCCGCTTGACAAAGTTCAAGAATTATCGAAGAATGACCAAGTATTAACAAATACATCAGAAAAATTGAATTTGCAAAGAAATCAAGTGGGCACTAATAGAGTACTTTATAATTATTTACTCTAAAATGCGGTAAAAGCATAGGCGTGGGATGGGATCCCCCCATGACCAATAAAAAATACAACCAGAGCTAACCAGTAGATAGAAGATGCGTTTTATTTGAATCGTCTAGCTCAGTTTTGAATGAAGTGGCATCACCCCCCCCCCCCCTGACTAAAAGCTGGCTACGCCCCTGAAAAGAGTAACGCATTTTGTGATTCGCTGCATCCCCTGATAAACATCTATAACACATTCGCTTCTTTCCACACCATATTAAACTAGTCTAATATTATCTCAAAATAGTCAATAATGATTGAAGGAAATGTTCAAGTTTAAAATGTTTCTTGCCATTTCCCAAAAAAGCAATGTACAATCTCTCGTTTCTTTTTAATACTTCTTCATTCTCACGACTTTCACACGAAAAATGATGATCTATATGTTAGGTATAACTTTAGATCGATATTCACTGGTGATCCACTCGATTACGCTGGTTACCAAAACGAACCGTTTTGGTAACAAAATGTCGGAACGTCGAAGGCACGATTTTTCTTTTTTCCTTATTTCACGCGTTGTAGGCGGAATCCCCACGACGTTTTTTCTCACAAAGTGCATCAGTATCATATGTTTTAGAAAATGTACATGTTTGCGAAAAAATAGCTCAGAGGACAACAGAATCGTCGATTTACTTCCTCACTTAAGTTACATAAACGGTTTTTCGAAAAACAGTTAAGATCTGCACTTATAACCCAAACCGTTTATGTAACTTAAGTGAGGAAGTAAATCGACGATTCTGTTGTCTTCTGAACTAATTGTTCGCAAATGTGTACAATTTCTTAAACATATAATACTATTACACGTTTGTGTTAAAAAATGTCGTGGGAATTCTGCCTACAACGTGTAAAATAAGGAAACGAGAAAATCGTACCTTCCGGATGTTCCGACATTTTGTTACCAAAACGGTTCGTTTTGGTAACCAGCGTAATCGAGTGGATCACCAGTGGATATTCGACAATCTCTATTGGAAATTATGAAGTTAATCGGGGAATACGAGTCTTGGATCAATTCGAGGGCTCCTCTGGGGATTTTACAATATTGTTTATTTTGGTTCATTTTAGTGATCTTTACTGAAACTCCCAGTGACCACGCGGTACTAACTTCGACCGTTAATTTGATTTTTTGACCTACCAGATGTTTGAAAATTAAAGATTGCGAGTCTCACACTGCACCGTTTTCTTCAAACTTGTTCCATTCAAAGCATAACAAAAATGCCTTTCTGTTGGTACATTATTCTGTTATACAGAGTCCCTACTTCCAGCGGCATTTTGGTCCCCACGCACCGACGATTACACCGAAAATTGTTTTAAAGTAACTAAGTAACAAACTCGATAATTCAGTGCCTACTTAAGATTAAGTCTGCGTAACCTAACAACTTAGTAGGCCTAACTAACTCGAGTAATTTGGACAAAAAGAATTTTTTCTTCATAAATAAAACACAAGGTGCTCATCAATACTGGCTACCGAGATACATCATCAGTAGTCTCCCTTGATTTCGGGGGCTACTCAATGGGACTTTGCAAATGCTCCAACTATATCCGATTATTATTTGGAAGGTCCCCCCGAGCGACCGAGTGTCAATATCATATAGCCCAAGGTCAATATCATATTTTCCGAGGAATAAAACCCATATTCAATCCCGACCAGAAATAACCTATTTATTCCATAATACACCCCTCTAAAATGCTACATTTGGATAATGCAGATAACAGGGAAAAAATAACCGGGAAACCGAAAATAGGTTAATATGCTCCAATACGATTTTTTCCCGGGGACAATACGATTTTTTCATGTAATACGCTTGTAATACGAAAAAAACGGGTACCCAAAAAACGAAATATACGAATATACAACATAATTAGATCATTAGAAAACGTGTAAGATTTGTTTTGAATTTACAAAAATGTATGTAACTTCCTTCAAAATTGAGCTAGAAGCTTCAAATAAAAAGCATTTTAAGGCTCTTTTCGTCCTCTATCATCATCTTTCCATTGGTAATGAAAGGGGGAGGGGGGATGCGATCGCACCCCTTCCTGGCTACGCCAATGACATTGTAAGACGATTTGAAAAACAAGACAAATCAATCTTACTCTATTTTCAATAGTTCGTTTGTTGGTACGTGAATTGTTTTGATTATGATTTAAATCTGTAAATAGCTATCGTTGCTTTAGCAGGGAGGTGACGTGTTAATTTACATGATTTTGATTATTAATCATAATTTAAGTTATCCCAATTTTCGACAAAATGTCCACTGGATTGTAAATTGTTATGTCTTACAATGTCATAGTCGTAGCCAGGAGATGGTGCGATGGTGCGATGGTGCGATCGCACCCCCCCCCCATAACCGATGAAAATATGGCCATGACGATAGAGGAAGAAAAGAGCCTTAAATATACTTTTTATTTGAATCTTCTAGCTCAATTTTGAAGGATGTTACATACATTTTTGTGAATTCAAAACAAATCTTACACGTTTTCTCATAATCTAATTATGTTATATATTCGTATTTTTCGTTTTTTGGGTACCCGTTTTTAAGTTTGAACCCAGCATGGAGGATTTACTACCCGGTACCCGGTTTTTCTACAATGCACCCTTTCTAGATTTCAGCGTCCATTTATTGTAACTCGCGTTTGCTAACATTTGCTCAGTTCTGAGATGAAGGCCACACGGATAGTAAAAAGCCCAACGTTAGAACTATTTTTGACCTACATCCCTATTTTCGTAATTAAAATGAAAGTTGAACCCTTCCTCTTTATTTTGATACCAAACAACAGCATGCTAGGTACTTAAAATTAGGTAAACTTTACTCCTCAAAAGTGCAAAAACTTAGCTTCTTTTATAAGATAAGATAATCACAATATAGGGGATAGCAACAATTTCGGAAATTCGCGGAGGTCAAAAACCACATTTGTGGGACATCGCGGGACATTGCGGGACACGCGAATTAGCCTAATTTTGATCAAATTCGCGGGATAATCCCGCCATTCGCGGGACACTTGACAGCTCTGTACTCGGCGGTAGGTTATACCCATACGCGGGTAGACTTTCCCCTCGTGACCAAGTCCCCTGCTTGCTGCTGAGCTCAGATGTTCTGCTGTAAATGTATAGTCTAGTGTTTCGTTGAAGAAGCAGCCCAGATATTTGTAGCTTGACAGATTTGACACTTTTTCGATTTCAGAATCATTGAAGAAGATATTATAGTTCGTTTTAGGCATAGTTTTCTTTCTGAAATGTACAATTATAGTTTTTCCCATATTTATAGATATCCTCCATTGATTGCACTACTTTTTAACAATATCGAGTAGCTTTTGTAGATCGGTTTCGCTTTCACAAATCAGGGCAATGTCATCTACATATAATAACGTTTATAAGTTCATCACCATATTCACTGGGGGGTATCGTGATGCAACAACACCGTGTTGTTGCATCAAGATGGCCAGACTTCCGGTGATAGATTTTCGTACGATGTTTTGTTTTCCCAATTTACACCCATTTCTAGGACGAGTTGCTCAATAATCATACACATGCAGTTAGCGCATGATCCATATTTTAAAAAATTGTCATTGGTATACATGTAGCATCATCAAGAAGCGATAAATTCGTGGTTTTAATTCCTCACTATTGATGCAACAACACCACTCTGTTTCTTATCGATGATGCAACAACACCAATGTGCTGATGCAAAAACGCCAATATGATGTATCATTGAACAACAAAAGAAACTGATTTATGTTCTGTTTACATGTGTAGGTCGGGACATGAATAAAACGCGTGAGTCAGTGGTCCATGAACGAAACGTATTTTGTTTGGTTTCTTTGTCTATACCAAAGTTAAAAGGATATACAAGGCAAACTAAATAGAGTACAGAATCCACGGGAGGCAATCTCATTGATATTGTATCTGAAAAATAAAGATTATACATTTTCTAAATTAAATACCCTTGATTTACCGTATGGAAATTGCTTACAAATAACTAATAATTTTGGAAAGACAACAGCTATCAGTCATTTTGTGTTTTTAGTACCTCAATTGAAATACTCAATTCTGATTGGTTGATGAGCGGTCAACAAAATGTATTGTTAGTACCTCAACTGAAATACTCGATTCTGATTGCTTGATGAGCGGTCAACAAAATGTATTGTTAGTACCTCAACTGAAATACTCGATTCTGATTGGGTGATTAGAGGTCAAAATTATGTACTGTTGACCGCTACTTCTGAAAAAAAGTTTCATGACGTCACAAAAAACATGGAAGACGGACATTTTGTAAACGTTGATGAAAATGACTTTACTAGGCGACAAGTATAACAAAAATACAAATAGAAACTTAAAATTAACATTAATTCACTAACGAGTGCGCCGTGATGTGCCAAATACATAGTTAAGCTACTTGCACTGTCTCCATATTTTCTAAAAAAATATTGCTAACGCGGTTCGGAGAAAAGGTTGTGAAATGAAGCCATTCCGATTGATGATTGTCGTCTATATGTGTATTATTAGTTTACTCGGACTAACAAAACAATTGTAGACCTCTCCATTTGATCAACCGTCAAAATCATATACCTCGACTGTAAACCTTGAAACTACTGTTGACCTCGACCTTCGGACTCTGTCAACAGTAGTTTTTCGGTTTACAGTCTCGGTATACAATTTTGCCGGTTGACCTCTGGGGAGGTCAACAATTGTAAACTGTTGACCACTACTAGGTACTGTTGACCCCTATTTTTGAAAAATTGTTTTTTTAATGTTGACATTTTTTAATTTTGAAAAAATAAGTTGTGTAAAACATTACAAGTATTCGACGGTTTGGGGATTTTTTGCTAAAATATGATACCTTTACTTATCAAATATGTTCACGTGATATTCGATTATATATTCGTCCAATTATTATATTATTTGGACTAACAGAAGAATTGTTAACCTCTCTTTTCGGTCAACTGGCAAAAGTGTCCTCGACCTCTGGTCTTGATCAACAGTACATTCAAGGTTTACAGTATCGGTATACAATTTTGCCAGTTGACCTTAAGAGAGGTCTACAATTGTATATTGTATATCCTTTGTTATCCCACCCAAAGTATGATGTCATATATCAAGTTGAAGAGTTGTATACGCTGCTCAGGAGTTAACGCTATCCAGGAGTTGTACATTGTTCTCAAGATTTGTATAGGATGAGTGTTGGTTTAATGATTTTGCAGTTATACAATGCTATTATATAAAGGTTATTTACTGAGAGGGATTCAATATTGGTTTTATTCCGAGAGACAATATGATATTTCCCGAGGGCCCGGGATATCTGGGATAACTGTACCCCTATCAATTTACCTTTTTGGGCCCTTAATCTTATCACTTTTGTTTACCTTTTTACCCAGTCGGAGAGAAGGTATCCAAAGAGAGCAATACTAGTAATTCTACATGTGCGTCGTGCAAGATTTCCATTAAACGTGTAACTAAACGGCCTCTCTAATAAAGTCAATTAGACGTTTTTACACGTTGGCTCTCCAAATTGGAGGAAATAAAGGATCATATTATATCATAGATGAAGCAATCATCCCATCAACATAAGCTCACGAATGTCACTGTTTTAGTTATAATTTGATAAACAGTGGTAACGTGCATCTACTAGTTTATCACTGTTCCACAGATGGATGACAGATAATTTCCAATAGCTCATCATGTTTACCAAGAACGAAAGATGTTTGTCAACCATTTTGAATGATACTAACTGGAGTCAGGGTCATCAAGCTATGGAACAGTGGTTTATGAAAATAGATTGGGTTACTAAAGCTTGCCATGTTAAAGGCGATTGAACTATGTTATAGAACAACGTCCAGTACATTATAATATTTAAAAGTATACATTTTTGAAAATACATAAAGGATCTTCGCCCGCAGGACGTGTATTTTGAATGCCTTGAGAAGAACGCATGGGTAATGGGTAACGGTGTTGCAACAGTATCATTTAAAAATCTGTTCCTCTCGAGATTTATGGTCTTCTGAAATTATACTATCAATTGGTGTTGCTGCATCATTGCTCAAATCTAGAGGAGTGTTGTTGCATCTTCGGTTTGGTGTTGTTGCATCAATAGTGAGGAACTAAAACCGTGAACTTATTGCTTCTTGGTGATGGTACATGTATACTAATGACAGTTTCTTTAAATATAGATCGTGCGCTAACTGCACGTGTATGGTTATTGAGCAACTCGTCCTAGAAATGGGTTTAATTGGGGAAACAAAATATCGTACGAAAATCTATCACCGGAAGTCTGGCCATCTTGATGCAACAACACGGTGTTGTTGCATCACGATACCCCCCAGTGATATTTGACCCAATACGACTTGAGGTTATTGTCTTTGTTAGGTCATTTAGGAAGATATTATACAAACAAGAAGAAAGATTATCTCCTTGTTTTAGTCCAGCCGTAGAAAGGAACCAGTTTGTTGTTTGTTGTTGTAGAATTTCTGTTATACATTGTCCTTAAAGCTCAATACATACGGCCATCAATACCCGTCTTAGTCAGTTGCATAAACAAACAGTTCCTGTCGATTTTATCAAAACATTTTTCTACATCTATGAAGCATATAAATGTTGATTGTTATGTCACCACCAAAAAGTGGTGACATTTTGTTATGGTCTCCGGTTTTGTGACGGCAGTTGGCGGTTTGTGATCCGGGGTCGGCGGTAGGCGTCTGTAACAATTACTATTTAGACTGACAAGACACAGTTTTTTTCAAAAGCATCTAGAAGTTTTCAGAAGTTCAATATTTATATATAATAGTTTATATTTAAGAATTGACCTTCGGTGACCTTTTCAAGGTAACAAAAGGTCAAAAATTTCTTTTTTCAACTTGCTTCAAATTCACCAATTTTCTTTTCAAATCATCTGCAAGTTATCACAGAAGTTTAAATCTGACTTAAAATTTGAGATTTGACCTCCACTGACCTTCTCAAGGTCAAAAAGGTCTTTTTTCAACTTGCTTCAAATTGACCAATTTTTTCAAAATCATCTAGAAGTTCTGAAAAGTTCAAATTGACCCCCTTCTTGGTGAAATGATGAAAATAAAACTTTGCTCCGACAGCAGTTCATTCATTTTGTTATAAAAACATCACGTCTTTATAACTAGGTGGAAAACAGTCAGTGATTATTCAACAGGACGAACTATTAATCAATATTATCTTTATAAATCGTTTCAGCCACTGGCGAATCAAAAACTGGCATCAGAACAAAACCAATGGATGATGCTCCTTGTACCCCAAAAGTACTTCGAAAGCTGGAAAGAGCAATGAGTCAACTATCAAGAAACGAGTCAGATATAAAGGATACCAATGTCCTTATTAAAGATTTGGTTGATGAAATTAAGCTGCAACGTGAACTAATTCAATCACAAAATAAACAACTAGAAGAACAAAGAGAAGAAATAGAAGATCACAAACGAAGTATTCAACAACATGAAAAAGACCTTTGCAAGAAGGACAAAGATATCCATGCGAAAGATAAAGAGGTACAGACATTACGCCAAAAATTGACATCACAGCAGAATAACACCGAAATACAGGAGGAACTGAAATCGGCACGTGAGCAGTTAAAAGAGTTGAAAGCTACATATTCTGCCCTTGAAGACATAGTGAGAACGATGAAGATGAAACTGGCTGCCATGAAACGAGATTATGAAGATTTGAAGAGGAAATATGACCACAAGTGTAATGAATGCAGACAGTTGAAAGATGAAGTTAACACACTTAAGAATGAAAAAGACAACGGATATTTAATTGCAATTTGCCAAGACCAATCTTGGGAATAACTTCATGTAAATGTGAAAAGTTACTATTTTGCAGACTTTTGTTTTGTCTCAATATACAGGATGAGCAATAAAAAATGAGACACTGTATCAATTAAAAGTACAAGTAAGGGTTATTCAAAATGTTTTGTACAAAAATATATCTTATTGTGAAAATAAAGTACCAATCTTGTTCATAGTTGGTATGTATGTGCCCGTATATTATTCCCTTACACTGTCAAAGTTTCATGTATATACGCAAACTACTTAACATTTTACGGTCGCTATAGTAACTACGGTGATGACGCTATGTTCCATACCATTTTGTAAAAGATAACTAGTAACACAAAAAGATCCATGTTACTAAACAAGCTAAATTAACTTACATAAACTGTCAAATTAAATTTAAACAATTTCTGGTATAATTCTCATGGCAAATGTGAATCTTTTCTCAATGTTACCAATCTTGTTTTCTTTGGTTATGTCAAAAAATGACCGTAAACATACTCCCCAATCAGTATTACACAAGTTATATTCATTCATGCATTGTGATACATTGCACATGATGACTCCAATAACTGACATGTAGGTAATATTCCAAGATGGAATTATTGAAGGGATAATGTATTGAGGGTAGCTGTAGTTATGAGAAGGCTTGATATCCTATAGGTAGGTAGCCTTGCCCAAGTCGGTATTTTTTTACTAATCTGATCTTGAATTATTACCGCCTTGTACCAAAGAGAAAGCCACGTACTTTACCGACAGTTTGTTGATGTCGGTAAAATTTGACCAATCAACGACGGCCTTGTAGCGATAGCTCATTATTATGCACGGTCAAAAACAAGTACACTTTTCACCGGGACTTTTCGCGAACAAATCTTGCACGAATCTGAGCACGAATTCATCATGAAAATACAAATATTTTATCAGATGAATATCAATGAGAGTTTTGTGGATAACGGGGCATCGATTTTTAATTTATATCAATGACTCTTACCTTCCAACGCCTTCCAATGTACATTTAATCATAATACAATATTATTGTAACTCTAATGAAACACTCGATCAGATCATTGAATTTCAAGTCGTAGATGGGAAGTTTGTTTTGTTTATGCAGCTCAACCTGAAAACGTTTTGATTGGTCATTCAGCCTGAAGTCACACGTCGTGTCCACGCGATATCTGTCAATCAATAAGGTTTCGCGATACCCCTGATAGCGTAGGTATTATGGAAATCTCGAAACCGTTGAATATTTCAGCATAATAACAGCGGAGATGTATTGGATTGTACAAGGCGGTCATAATAGAAATCAAGATAAGTAAAAGAGACCGACTTGGGCAAGGCTAATAGGTAGGATGATTCAGACATTTAGGCCTTATGGACTGGACATAATGCTGAAAGTATAATGCATTACTGAAAAGGAAGACTACATGTTAAAGCCACACACACATATTTTACCTTTATTATAAAACCCCCAAAAAGTAATATATATGACACTGTGTTAAATAAAAATGAGATAAAAATATAAAGTGGCTCAGGCTACGAAATAAAGAAAAAAAGAAAAAGATTTGCAATGACCAGTATTCGAACCTGGAAAAATGTATTCACAAACCTGATGCTTTAATCACTTGACCATGACCTCAGTTTGAGGAGCAATTTTTATTATAGATTGTTAATTTTTGAAAATATTTTTTCCACAACATTACAACCTAAAAATAGTATTTTATGCCAAATTTAGAATTAATGAGTTTTCTTTTGATAGTCTATTACCTGCCACGGGAGGCAGAAAAAACATGGCCCCCAAAATATTTTTCTTGCTTCCAATTTTCAAAATGATATACACTACCCTCCATAAGTTTGGCAACCCTAGCTCCCCAATTGAACTCCGTGTTAAAGCCTCTTTACGTTTGAATTTTTATTTACTTAACATGCGATGAAATAACTTATGATATTGCTGGAAACGTAACTTGACTTTATTTCCAATACTTCCAAATTTTCTCAATTTTTTCCTCAATTAAAATAGGTCGAAAATTGATGGTAAATTTGATGAATTTTTCAAAATCAACATTCCCATGTTAACCAATGGGAAATGGTAGGTTTGCCGCTAGTCATATGACAGAATATACCATCCATCCGAGTCCTTGCAAAAATACGAATTAGATAGGAAATTGAATTTGCTAATTTTATTTTACAAAAAATGATACGTTTCTTGAGGTTCAACAAAGTTATAGAGCTTTAAAGTCAAAATTGTTTTTCAAAAAACCTCTCCCATTGAAATAACACAGGAGGCGAAAAACGACTTTAGTATTCATCAGGTAAACTAAACACTTAGTGTACAAAAAATAAATTTTCTATATAGAAATATTTTTGCCGAACCTTTTACTGAATAGATATCCTGATTTCTGATTTGCCCCGAACCCACCATTTCCCATTGATTTACATGGGAATGACGATTTTCAAAAATTCATCAAAATCATCAATTTTTGACCTATTGTAATTGAGGAAAATATTCGGAAAATTTGGAGGTATTGGAAATAAAGTAGTTACGTTTCCATCAATATTATTCTTATCACAGATTAAGAAAATTAAAATTCAAAGGTAAAAAGGCTTTAACACATACTTCAATGGGGAAGCTAAGGTTGCCAAACGAGGGTTAAGTAAAACATAGATTAAATATAAATTAGTTATAACATAACATGATTAACAGCTGAAAGAATAAAGATTGACGGAACCAGTATATCAGTAAGTATATTGCTTATGGTTCTGAAATTTCCAAAAATTGGAAAAATGAGATATGAATACTTGGATACGTTTAACTCAATTTGCCCAAATCTAACTGTATTGACTCCAGATGAAAAGGCTTATTACTGTATATGTATAATGCTGAGGGTAACATGTGTATCACCTTTGCAAAATACCTTTATAAAATAATTAAAAAAAGATCAACTATATTAACAATATTAATATATACAAGTAGGGTAATAGTAGTGGTTGGTATATATCTAATGATCAGTCAATCGCATTATATTGTCATTACATGCCATGTAAAAGCATTGTATGTTATTGTAATTGTATGTATAGTTTTATTTTATCATGTTTATTTGCTGTACACTTACCCTTACAATAAAGCATTGAATTATTATTATAAACTTGTAAGAAGAATAATACTATATCTGTATAAAATTTCACATAAACAAATGAAAATCTCTTCTCTTGGGAAGCTTTCGTGCAAAACTTTTCGAAAGACCCTTGTAATTAAGATCACACAGATAAACCATGTGTTATACTCCATATATGGGGAATTCATTTAGATTTTCTATGATATAATGACTTATCTTCAATGTTGTAGAAATTGTGACAGTTTTTGATTCTGATGTCACAATTCACAAAAAACAGATCTACAATCTAAAAATGAAGAAATCGTGAAAAAAGATCTTAAAGCCCCCGATAAATCGGGCTACGTATACCGCCGTGTTTACATTAGGGGATTAGAAGAGTTTATTTTTATTAGGCCTTCATGCATGTACTCGTGTGTACAATCAGCATACCCTTCAATATTATATAAGCCAGGCTATTCAAGTACAACATAATGTACACTATTTATGTGTGTACTACATTGGAATACAATTCCCTGGGAAACAAAACACAAATACTTTTTATATGTTTAAAATGAGCCATTTGATTGATGCATACAAAATGTACACTTAATACCTTCATATATAAACACCTACAAAGTATATCTAATAGTCATTTTCAATCCAATGGTGAAACTTGCCTGGTTACGATTATACGGGAAATCAACACGGGGCGATAGTTGTACACCTTCCTGGCTTACCTCTGAAGCCTGTACCTTGTAATCTCTTTATATTATATAGTACCCCGGACAGGTTGTATGATGCAGTCATTTTTTTACTCTATATTTGCAATAGAACAACCATTCTTATTAAAATTTTCATATTTTATTCTAGAGACAATTTCCAACATGGAAAAAAAATATTTTAAAGAAATTCCTAATTTTATGATTTTGATAGGCTTTTTTCAAAAACACTCCACTGTCGATAAAATACAGGTTTCGCTTGAACAATTAAACTTTTAACGTCATTTCAAAGATTGTCTATTATTGAATTTTTGGCAGCCTAAAGTCTTTCCAGATGTATTTGATGCCATATTAATTATGGCTGATTATTGTTATTCATTTTTGTCATATTCAATAGGCCTAATATTATTACAGTGCATTAGGCCAGTGAAAAACTTGTCACTCAAGGTCACGTTTCCTCTGAAAACGCACCTTTTTCTCCACTGGGTTTTTCCGCCACTGTCACTCAGCATGCAAGCCCGTGGCATGTAAATTGTACCATGCTTTTAAAATGCTAGGTCTCCCTGACAATTTCATGATAAAATTTGACACAGCTATATTAACATCTCTGAAGGATCTTATGCCAAGAATACTTGAAATTGGAGATTCGTAATGTTTTACTTCATTTTGGACAGTATTGAACAGTTCGATCGGGTTGAACTCATGTCCGTGGACAAGAAGATTGACCTCCTCTATCTGGGCTCAATCTAGGGAACGCTTCACAAAACGAGACCCAGAGCTACAAGTTTTTATTGGCCTAATGCACTGTAATAATATTGAATATGACTCAAGTGAATAACAATAATCAGCCATAATTATTAATATGGCAACATATATATCTGGAAAGACATAGATGGCCGAAAATTCAATAGCCAGTCAATATTTGAAATGACGTTAAAAGTTTAATTGTTCAAGCAAAAACCCGTATTTTATTGACAGTGTAGTGTTTTTGAAAAAAGCCCGTCAAAATCATAAAATTGGGAATTTCGTTAAAATATTTTTTTTCCATGTTGGAAATTGTCTCCAGAATAAAATATGAAAATTTTAATAAGAATGGTTGTTCTATTGCAAATATAGAGTAAAAAAATGACTGCATCATACAACCTGTCCGGGGTACTAGGTTAGCGAGAGCGCTGCGCCTGCGCAGTTTTAAATTTTGGCGCACACTTTAATACTCGTATGTGTGTGTCGCTCTGTAATAATAGCTCTTAATCTCAGAAAAGTTATTAAAGTGCATTACGTATGCCTTCCTGAAACGTTTGATACCATTCATGAACTATATAACCTCAGTTTGTTTCGATATTCAATGGGTAATCAACCTCGCATCATAAAGTAGTTCCATTTTGGCATAGAAACCATCATTTTCAGGTGGTTTCGGATCAATTCAAACAAGATGCCCATTAAACGTTAATTTCTATAATAAAAAGACACTATGTTGCAGACACTCCAAGTGAACACTAGTACAAATCTTGATTATTTTAGAACCCATCAAAATCTTGCCAATTCATGGGTTGCGGGTGGCAATTGGGACGATACACAATTTAAACCATGAAGAACTACAAAATGTCTCCCCTGGAAATGGAGGTGACATAATTTGAAATTTTATCTTTTTAACATGCACAATAGTATATACCTCAGTAGCGGATCGAGGGGTGGCATGAGGCCCAAAATATTTTTGAGCCCAGAAATATTGTAGGGCCTCAAAAATTTTTAAATAATGGGGCTTAAAGGAGGAGGGAAGTTAGCGCAACAGATTTTGGACAGTCATATGTTTGATTTCGGCCATTTCCTGGGGATTTAAACAGGTGCATATGTTAGGCGAATGTTTTACCTCCAGGAAAATCACTTCTAAAGATGATAAAATAATTTTGACTTTGAGACAGGGTAGATGCAAACAACCCACCCACATGTTTTTTCTGAAATGTTTTCCTGATTTTCAACCCCTTCCATCCTTTCTTTTTTAATTTTTCTTGCATCAATATGTTGCGTTTTGACACACAGTTGATCCCTTAAAAGGAATAAATGATTCCATTTAGATAAAGTGGAAAACAATATTTCCCATGTTATTTTCCCATAGGAAAAATTATTGCTTTCAGCTAAGTTTGGTCACCCATAATGGGTATCTTTAAAACCCCTGAAGGAATCACTTATTCCTTTAAGTGGTTAACTATGTGTCAAAATGCAACATATTGATGCAAGAAAAATTAAAAAAGCAGGGATGGAAGGGGTCGAAAAATAGGAAAACATTTCAGAAAAATCATGTGGGTGGGTTGTTTGCATCTAACCTGTCTCAAAGTCGAAATTATTTTATCATCTCTAGAAGTGATTTTCCTGGAGGTAATGCATTGGCCTAACATATGCAATTGTTTATATCCTCAGAAGATGGCCAAAATCCAACATATGACTGTACAAAATCTGTTGCGCTAATTTCCCTCCTCCTTTCCCATGCAGGAGACTGGGACTAGACTGTAACTGTAGACTGTTGTCACTATTCTATTCTTAAAGTGCACAAAGTAAAGTTTTCAAAGAATTTGGCTCATCTATTGAGAAATTACTTGTCAAATCGCTTCCCATTTTCTTTTACAAATGCTATGAAATTCTCATTGCGTTCCTCCGATATTGGATCTTTTGACATGCTATATTGAATTTCGAGTTCTCACAGAATATTTACTCATCATTTTTATATTTTCACAACTTGCCAACAATACTCTAAGGCTACCTTGTATACATTTTCAGTGAATAGTATAGTTTCCATATAGCTTTCGAAATCTCGCTATATCCTGTTTTCGTGAGATTTTAAGAGATTTGCATATTAAACCTCTAATGACTTACATTACCTTCTTTTAAATATTTGAATTCAGTGAAAGTTTTCTCCTATAATAGCTTTGATTTACACAGTTATGTAATTTGAATAATTTATCTATTATAATTATCTATTATAATTATTGAATAATTCTTCTATGACAATTTAAAAAAATAGTACCGTGGGTACTGGGCTCACATGGACTCAAAAGTGAGAGATGGCTAAAATGACAGAAAAAACGATATAATGTTTTGCTGATTTTTGTAAAAAATTATTTCAAGCCACTTGCCACTATTTGGACTGACTGAGAGACAGATGGACAAATCGATGTTAAGTAAAATGGCTGAAAAAAAACGGATATAATTTTTTGCCAATTATTTGTAACAAAATTATTTCATACAACTACAGTGACATAGCTTTTTGCAATGCAGGACACCTGAAATTATTTGTAAAGCTAGGAAGTGGGCCAAAAGTGAATTTCGTGAGACAAAAATGGCGGCTATTTTGAAAATAGCCAAGGTTTTGAACCAGGAGTTATAGGGGAGTTTTTTGTATTGATGTTGAACAGAAATAACTTAAAACAGGAATGACGTGTCGCAAAAAGGTGGCGCATTTGTTTTTTAAGGGTATCGCGTGAATGTAACTTTGATTCCCCGGATTATAAGATAATATTCTAATTAAAGTTATATATCATTTTAAAGCTGTTTCGATGAAGATTTTAGATCAACTACACTCCGTTCACATTTTTTGCGCGTTCGTTTTTAAAAAAGAGTTTTTTACCAAAACATCTGGCAAATATCCCATGTTGACACGTTACATTTTGAATTATTTTCGTCTTTAAACGCTCATAACTCAAACAATATATGACTATTATACTTATTTTTCGTCTTGATAAAGGTAGATGGAAGTTTTATTTCATAGGATGAATTTTAGTAAGCGTCCCATATTGTGACGTCATAGAGTCTGAAAAATAGAATCTGTTGACAGCCACCTTTTTTGCTCATTTTTTGGTACCTTCAACTTTTCAGGTGTACATTAAACAAAAAATACGAGATCAATTTTTAATAAATCATACATGATTATTTTGCTCCTAAACTCTAGTTTATTAATAAATAGTTGATTTTGTTAACAAAAGTATGTATTTTCTGTTGTATGTGGAAAAGTGGAGGACGAAAGGTTTTCAAAATTCATTAAAATAGGGCTAATTTACGCCATTCGCCTATTTTCAAGCACAGCAACACGTATATTTATTTCACCTAAAATATCAATTGATTCGTGTTTTATGATGCTCCTAGCCCATTAACAATATATATATGATATCAGAGTTATTCGTCTAAAATGTTTTGAGATATAGAGGTAAATGTGGAGGACGAAAGGATTTTCATGTGTGTACATTTTTCTCAAAAACGTCACATTCTATCATGTTAAAAGCGAGGATCCTCTGGATTACGCCACAAAATGTGTAACAATGCGTGCGCGAGCTTTTTGCGACACGTCAATCCTATCGACAAAGGTTTTAAAACGTGCCACTATTGTTGACGGACGTCTTGTAATATATAGATAGTATTAGATACACTGTCCCACATGTTTTGTTCAAGAGCAACTTAAGCATACAATCTTTCCACAAAGATAAATTCAGACCAACATTTGGACATCTACATCATGTAGGTAGATTATAATTGATTTTATTTATTTGTCATATCCAGTATTTAATTTATTATAGGTTTAAACCCATATTAATATTGAAGTCATATTTGGTAAGTTAAATTCCAGTATATATTAATTATAGGAAATACCCATATTAATATTTAGTTAGTCATGATTGGTAAGATAAAAATCCACATTAGATATAAAAGCAGGTTCCTCAGGCTTGTGACTGGGCATAGATGGGTTTAACGTTTTAGTCCATGGAAACACTCCCCTTCCCTGCATGGATTCAATAAATAAGACTTAACTGGGTCCCTGAACTATATTAACAAGTCCACGAACGCTTCAGTATACGGTGTATTTTTATAGTTAACATTTTTCATCTGTTTTCGGACGGACGGACGGACAGACAGACATACGGACGGACAGACAGACATACGGACAAGTGAGTGATTGCAAAAGCTCACCATGTGAGCTAAAAACTTGGGCTAAATCTCCATAGATGCAATGCTAAAATTCTTTAAAACCTTGGATTATTTGTATGCCAACCAACATTTGCATGTTTAATCACATGTACATAAACAGGGTCATCATGTATATCATTCAAGTTTTATACAGATTCAACTAACACTGTTTGATAAATCATGAAATTAAGCCACTTTTCCAAGATTTTGGCATGTAAGTGAATGGAACTCTAGCCCAAATTAAAAGCTGAATAAAAGATGGCAGCACTAGATTCCATTGCCTTTTCTGCTATTTAGAAACTATCCTATTTGGTTCATCAGTTGCCGAGAAATTACTTGTAAAAAAGTGTCTCATTTTTAGGGGCACCCGATATATATATATTTATATATTTCATATATGTACATGTAGATGTACATTGAAGTCTGTAATGACTTTTTCCAACATGTTATGGGGAAGTCTCCTGATTGTGCATCAATAGTTTGAAAATTGTTAGCGGCCAACATGGCCATAGTTCAACAAGTTAAACCTAGTCTGGGCCTTATTTCTTATCTGACATATCTTGTGGCCCGCCCTAGGTTTAACATCCGTGCCCATTCGGCCCTTAATGCAAAAAATATAATGGTGGCCTATGGCAGCGCATGAAATTCCATGTGCGTTTTATTTATAACTGATAGTGAGAATTTGCTACCAATGAAAGCATAGCACGGATGTTAAACCCAATCACGGCAACAAGAACATTCAGATTAATAAATAAAAGCCGTGGTATTGGGTTTAACTTGTTGAACTAACATGGCCAAAGACCCTTTTTAGTTATCCCCACAAAAATAATCTATAGAGGCTATGACTGGACAATGTACAGAGAGATATCGGCATCGAGTGAAGCAATGGATCAATGCTGTGTTTTCCATTCTGCTTAAACATCACAGTATCCATGTCCATTCCTCACTTCTACCTCAGTGCCAGGATGATTTTTCACCGTTACTTCAAAGTATAAGCCTAGGTGGTTTTTAAAATATTATATATGGGGTATTTAGGAGTGGGTGGTTGGTTGCTTATTTGAAGAACCTTTGTGTGAATTCATAATACGACCTTATTTTGTCACAATGATTGATCCAGAAGGTGAAATAAAAAAAACAGCAGAAGCGTGAATACGCTACTCACCACAAATCAAAGTACAAACAAATAATAAAAACAACAATATAAATATTTTGCCAAATGAGAACATCACAGCGTATCATAGTGAAATCATGATTTTTTAAAAATCCTTTAAAAGTTTACATATGCATAAAATCATGAATAGTTGAAATGATATGACCATTGCTTGATCTATGCATTGGAGTAGAGGAGACAGTGTTAAGTGTTGTATTTGATGAACTAAAAATCTAAGCTTTTGTATGTCACCACCAAAATCTTTACACAACATTCTATCATGGGCCAGGGTGTTAATTGACAAAAAAATACACGATGGACTTTTTGAATACTGCTTAAATACCTATATGTACATATTTGTTGCACGTTTATGTCTCTTCACGTTGATTCAATACCAAGCTAGGCATTTTATGGAATCTAAAAAGGTCACGTACGCGTTTTGTAAATATATTACATATATTAGACACAGTGCTATGCAGAGCTATTAAATCAAATTGTAAATAACGCTTTTACAGGTTCACTCTATAAATGATAACAAGGCACAGACGTGAACAATATCGTACCTAAAACACAGCATTGTGGTCTTGTTGACCAAGAAAGCAAGATGGCCGCAGAAAAGTCAATCAGCTCTAGAACTTATCACTGTGTAACATATGTAAAAATTTGAACGGTTTGGCTGGACACCTGTAGACAAGTCTTGAAAGTGAAGATTTTAGGACGGAAAATCCAAAATGGCCACTGTGAAAGGAATGATGGTCCCCCAGGGATTATGGTCCCCTTTCTTAACGGCCCTTACTGGCCCTGATTGTGTATAAGATAATGAGGGAAAGAGTTGTATTTAGGTCACCATATAAATCAATGGAGAGTAGGACCATAATTTGATAGGACCTCCTACCCTTTTACACCTCCTTAAAATTTACCCAGAATGCCCAAAAACCAATCAGTTCTTGACGTTGATATGTAGAAACATCCCTGAAAATTTCAGATGAATCCCTCAAATGGTTTGGCTGAAAATCTGTAGACAAGTCTTGAAAGTGAAGATTTTAGGACAGAAAATCCAAAATGGCCACCTTAAATTTTAACCAGAATGCCCAAAAACTAATCAGTTCTTGACGTTGATATGTAGAAACATCCCTGAAAATTTCAGATGAATCCCTCAAAAGGTTTGGCTGGAAACCTGTAGACAAGTCTTGAAAGTAAAGATTTTAGGACGGAAAATCCAAAATTGCCACCTTAAAATTTACCCAGAATGCCCAAAAACTAATCAGTTTTTGACGTTGATATGTAGAAACACCCCTGAAAATTTCAGATGAATCCCCCAAATGGTTTGGCTGAAAACCTGTAGACAAGTCTTGAAAGTGAAGATTTTAGGACGGAAAATCCAAAATGACCACCTGAAAATTTACCCAGAATGGCCAAAAACTAATCAGTTCTTGACGTTGATATGTAGAAACATCCCTGAAAATTTCAGATGAATCCCTCAAATGGTTTGGCTGGAAACCTGTAGACAAGTCTTGAAAGTGAAGATTTTAGGACGGAAAATCCAAAATGGCCACCTTAAGATTTACCCAGAATGCCCAAAAACTAATCAGTTCTTGACGTTGATATGTAGAAACATGCCTGAAAATTTCAGATGAATCCCTCAAATGGTTTGGCTGGAAACCTGTAGACAAGCTGAAAAGTGAGACGCCGCCCGCCCGCCCGCCCGCCCGCCGCCCGTCAAGCTGACTACAATATCGTACCTTTTGTTAGGTACGATAAAAAGTACTGAACATTTCAGGGAAATTTCTTGTGTCAATGGGACTGATGATCATGATAAGCTTATAAAATTTGATCAAATCCATCCACTGGTATTTGAGTTGTAGCATTGACACTCCGTTTGGTTGGACAATTAACAACAAAATAATTTTCAAATTAAATTGTAACCATTTGATGACAATTACATCGAGGACGTTTATTTTTCATATTTTTTTTATAATAGCTTTAAGAATAAAACAAAAATGCTGAACTTAGTTCACCAAATCATAAGTGGTTCTTTTTCATTTTTTTTAATTGACAAAGAGGAGGCCCACTTTTCAAAGCTTTTGCCAAAAAATAAGCTTATTAGATTCAAAGCAGTTTTAGGCAAAGTAAAAAGTTTCAATGCACGTTGAGAGCAAAAAGTATTTTAAAAGTGTGACATCTTTTTAAATAAGGTTCAGCTTGTAATGTATCCTTTGTTCCTTTCCTCTATCGTGTCTATTGCCAATTTGGAATCGGTTCAGTTAAAAAGGGATAATTATGTACCTACTGTTGTGTGTACAGAGAAACAAAGCACACGACGTGAACGAGATCACACATCAAAAAAACTTTCAAAATGGCCGCCAGAAAAATTCGTTGCCCAGAAGTAAATCAGCTCTAGAACTTGATATCCTCAATCATGTGTTAAAATTTGGAGACAATCCGACAAGTGATTTTCCTGAAATGGCGATGACAAGATTTATTGGAAAACCTTCAAAATGGCTCGCAGAAAACAAGATGGCCACCCAAAAGTTCAAAATGGCCGCAAGAAAACAAGATGGCCGCCCAAAAGTAAATCAGCTCTAGAATTTGACATCCTCTATCATGTGTGCGAATTTGCAGGAGAAAATCCGATGAGTGGTTTTCCTGAAATGGCGATGACAAGATTTTCAGGAAAACCTTCAAAATGGCCGCCATAAAAAACAAGATGGCCGCCAAAAAGTTAATCAGCTCTAGAACTTGATATCCTCTATCGGGTGTGCGAATTTGGAGAAAATCTGAGAAGTCGTTTTCCTGAAATGGCGATGACAAAAAAGCGGGACGATCATGATTACAATCACGAAGACTAAGACAACTATACACGTATATCCCACCGATCGTGTGATAAAAACCAGAACAACGGCAACGCCAAAGCGTAGCGAATCCCATCGAACAGCCATGGATGGCATTTTACAAACAAAGTATATAGCAAAAATGGCAGCCATCTTTCAAAATGGCCGCCTTCTTCCAAAAGTGCCATTAGACCATGTGCCATGCTTATAGTATTCACATATCAAATATGAACAAAATCGCTCCACTACTTTTCAAGTTATAGTAAAATACGTTAAAATGGCGGCCATTTTTCAAAATGGCCACCTTCTACCAAAAGTGCCATTAGATAGTGTGACGTGCTTATAGTATTTACATACAGGGTGTCCAAAAAAAAACAGGACCGTAAGAAAGTTGAATAACTCGGTCAATTTTGCATATTTTGCCCTGAAATTTTAGAATTATTTAAATCATTCAATGTGAATTTTGTTCTGAAAGTTTGATGATTATCTGTTTATTGTGTCAAAAACTACAGTCCTTTACAAAACATGCTCAAAGTGGGCACTTCTCCTCTCTTTGCACAAACGAATCCTGCGAACAAAGTTGTTAATGACCCTTACCTATACACATTAATGTGAATGGTTAATATTGGGGTAGTTATTGCCCTCTTAAGACTGTGAGGGGCCTGTCAGTATACACATTGGCTTTGAGAAATCCTCAAAGATAAAAATTTGGGGGATTTAGATCAGGCAAATGAGCTGCCCATATGGTTTGCGTTCTGCAACTGATGAGCTGACCACCAAAGCATTGCCTAAACCATTTCAGCATATCATTTGCACTGTTGGGGTGGTATTGGCTTGTTGAAACCACTGCTTAATTATCTTCTTAGATGTCTCTTCTGGTGCTTAGTGACCTCCAAAACTTGGTGAGAACTTACTGGTCCTTTTTCATGGTGATAGCAAGTCCCCGGTCACCTTCGAACCAAAAGGGACTGATGATTCCATGTTTTCTCATTACCACCCAGGGAGTGCATTGTTCAGAATGCAATGGATGCTGTAACACTTCATCAGGAGGATGTAAGCCCCAGTAGCAATTGTTCTTGGAACAAACTTGTCCATTCAGAAAGACATGTGTGTAGGAGGATCATCAACAGCTTTGTTCGCCGGATTGAATTGTGCATAGAGATGAGATTTGCACATTTGGGTCATGTTTTGTAAGGAACTGTAGTTTTGGACTCAATTGGTAGATTATTATCAAACTTTCACAACAAAATTCACATTGAATGAACTAAATAATTCTGAAATTTCAACACAAAATATGCAAAATTGACCGAGTTATTCAACTTTCTTACGGTCCTGTTTTTTTTTGGACACCCTGTACCAAATATAAACAAAAAATCGCTCCACTACTTTTCGAGTTATAGTAAAATACGTTAAAATGGCGGCCATTTTGAAAAATGGCCGCCTTATACCAAAAGTGTCATTAGACAGTGTGCCATGCTTACAGTATTCATATACCAAATATGAACAAAATCGCTTCACTACTTTTCAAGTTATAGTAAAAAACGTTAAAATGGCGGCCATTTTTCAAAATGGCCGCCTTCTACCAAAAGTGTCATAGGACAGTGTGTCATGCTTATAGTATTCACATACCAAATATGAACAAAATCGCTCCACTACTTTTTGAGTTATAGTAAAATACGTTAAAATGGTGGCCATTTTTCAAAATGGTGGCCATTTTTCAAAATGGCCACCTTCTACCAAAAGTGTCTTTAGACAGTGTGCAATGTTTATAGTATTCACATACCAAATATGAAGGATATAGTCCTGAGTAAGGACATTAGCGGTTACCGTTAGTGATTTGGTTTTCTGAATAAAAAGTCATTTTCTCCTTCCCTACCCCATTGGAGCGCCATCTAGCGTTTGGGAAGTGAATCGGGAATAAATATTTATAGGGTAGGTCCTAATTTATCTGAAAACATGTCAGAGTTCAGTGGGAAATCTCATTTTAAGCTGGCGGCGGAGTGATTTTGACCTTGGTGATTTTACCAGAATTCTCTGAGAAATCTGACGATAGAGGGGGTTAGTGTCTTCAAGTTTATTTATTTCAAAAATTCGGTGGACAACCCATGGTAAGATTGTTATAGCAGGCTAGGCGAGTCTCTCCCGAACACTGTGGTATGTTGCACTAGGCTTGGATACTAATCGTTAATAAGATACAGGGTAAAATGTTATAATGGCCACCTATGGGAAACTCTACTGTGATCTTCAACCTATTAGAAGGCGCTTTTTGGGGCATTTTGAAGGTTTTATCCCTTTTTGAGGTTTTTTAGTTCATTGAGAAGCCTAATAGCGCATATCATATTAAAGGGCTGTATCTTAGCTGAACAATGCTACCAAAATCGTGACATTTTGAAGCAATTTTGGTGTTTTGGGGGCGAGGCCACTGTGCCAAGTACCCCGAATTCCATTTCCCGTGCCATTCAATTGTTTTCGGGGCAGTTTTGAATGAACCTTTGTTTCTTCCTACCAATATGACGTCATAAGATGCAATTGAACGCCTTGGCATGGATATCACTTGAAAGATAGTAGAAATCGCTTTCCAATGATACCCCATATAGCCATGTTCACCTTAGTTGGGTGTACTCAATCTGTGATGCAATCTGTAAGGTGTACCCCTACCCCAAAGAAATTTCAAGAAATCTCAAAATCAAATTTCCTGAATTTCGCTAAAAGGACCTGTGTCTATAAGGATTGAATTTTCCTCCGTGCTTTTTCTCAAATATAGGATTGTTATATACCATTGTGATCGGGATAATGCCTACAATGCTAATATAACCATGTTGGAAGAAAACAAACTAATTCAGTTTACTATTAGGATATAGTCCTGAGTAAGGACATTAGCGGTTACCGTTAGTGATTTGGTTTTCTGAATAAAAAGTCATTTTCTCCTTCCCTACCCCATTGGAGCGCCATCTAGCGTTTGGGAAGTGAATCGGGAATAAATATTTATAGGGTAGGTCCTAATTTATCTGAAAACATGTCAGAGTTCAGTGGGAAATCTCATTTTAAGCTGGCGGCGGAGTGATTTTGACCTTGGTGATTTTACCAGAATTCTCTGAGAAATCTGACGATAGAGGGGGTTAGTGTCTTCAAGTTTATTTATTTCAAAAATTCGGTGGACAACCCATGGTAAGATTGTTATAGCAGGCTAGGCGAGTCTCTCCCGAACACTGTGGTATGTTGCACTAGGCTTGGATACTAATCGTTAATAAGATACAGGGTAAAATGTTATAATGGCCACCTATGGGAAACTCTACTGTGATCTTCAACCTATTAGAAGGCGCTTTTTGGGGCATTTTGAAGGTTTTATCCCTTTTTGAGGTTTTTTAGTTCATTGAGAAGCCTAATAGCGCATATCATATTAAAGGGCTGTATCTTAGCTGAACAATGCTACCAAAATCGTGACATTTTGAAGCAATTTTGGTGTTTTGGGGGCGAGGCCACTGTGCCAAGTACCCCGAATTCCATTTCCCGTGCCATTCAATTGTTTTCGGGGCAGTTTTGAATGAACCTTTGTTTCTTCCTACCAATATGACGTCATAAGATGCAATTGAACGCCTTGGCATGGATATCACTTGAAAGATAGTAGAAATCGCTTTCCAATGATACCCCATATAGCCATGTTCACCTTAGTTGGGTGTACTCAATCTGTGATGCAATCTGTAAGGTGTACCCCTACCCCAAAGAAATTTCAAGAAATCTCAAAATCAAATTTCCTGAATTTCGCTAAAAGGACCTGTGTCTATAAGGATTGAATTTTCCTCCGTGCTTTTTCTCAAATATAGGATTGTTATATACCATTGTGATCGGGATAATGCCTACAATGCTAATATAACCATGTTGGAAGAAAACAAACTAATTCAGTTTACTATTAGGATATAGTCCTGAGTAAGGACATTAGCGGTTACCGTTAGTGATTTGGTTTTCTGAATAAAAAGTCATTTTCTCCTTCCCTACCCCATTGGAGCGCCATCTAGCGTTTGGGAAGTGAATCGGGAATAAATATTTATAGGGTAGGTCCTAATTTATCTGAAAACATGTCAGAGTTCAGTGGGAAATCTCATTTTAAGCTGGCGGCGGAGTGATTTTGACCTTGGTGATTTTACCAGAATTCTCTGAGAAATCTGACGATAGAGGGGGTTAGTGTCTTCAAGTTTATTTATTTCAAAAATTCGGTGGACAACCCATGGTAAGATTGTTATAGCAGGCTAGGCGAGTCTCTCCCGAACACTGTGGTATGTTGCACTAGGCTTGGATACTAATCGTTAATAAGATACAGGGTAAAATGTTATAATGGCCACCTATGGGAAACTCTACTGTGATCTTCAACCTATTAGAAGGCGCTTTTTGGGGCATTTTGAAGGTTTTATCCCTTTTTGAGGTTTTTTAGTTCATTGAGAAGCCTAATAGCGCATATCATATTAAAGGGCTGTATCTTAGCTGAACAATGCTACCAAAATCGTGACATTTTGAAGCAATTTTGGTGTTTTGGGGGCGAGGCCACTGTGCCAAGTACCCCGAATTCCATTTCCCGTGCCATTCAATTGTTTTCGGGGCAGTTTTGAATGAACCTTTGTTTCTTCCTACCAATATGACGTCATAAGATGCAATTGAACGCCTTGGCATGGATATCACTTGAAAGATAGTAGAAATCGCTTTCCAATGATACCCCATATAGCCATGTTCACCTTAGTTGGGTGTACTCAATCTGTGATGCAATCTGTAAGGTGTACCCCTACCCCAAAGAAATTTCAAGAAATCTCAAAATCAAATTTCCTGAATTTCGCTAAAAGGACCTGTGTCTATAAGGATTGAATTTTCCTCCGTGCTTTTTCTCAAATATAGGATTGTTATATACCATTGTGATCGGGATAATGCCTACAATGCTAATATAACCATGTTGGAAGAAAACAAACTAATTCAGTTTACTATTAGGATATAGTCCTGAGTAAGGACATTAGCGGTTACCGTTAGTGATTTGGTTTTCTGAATAAAAAGTCATTTTCTCCTTCCCTACCCCATTGGAGCGCCATCTAGCGTTTGGGAAGTGAATCGGGAATAAATATTTATAGGGTAGGTCCTAATTTATCTGAAAACATGTCAGAGTTCAGTGGGAAATCTCATTTTAAGCTGGCGGCGGAGTGATTTTGACCTTGGTGATTTTACCAGAATTCTCTGAGAAATCTGACGATAGAGGGGGTTAGTGTCTTCAAGTTTATTTATTTCAAAAATTCGGTGGACAACCCATGGTAAGATTGTTATAGTAGGCTAGGCGAGTCTCTCCCGAACACTGTGGTATGTTGCACTAGGCTTGGATACTAATCGTTAATAAGATACAGGGTAAAATGTTATAATGGCCACCTATGGGAAACTCTACTGTGATCTTCAACCTATTAGAAGGCGCTTTTTGGGGCATTTTGAAGGTTTTATCCCTTTTTGAGGTTTTTTAGTTCATTGAGAAGCCTAATAGCGCATATCATATTAAAGGGCTGTATCTTAGCTGAACAATGCTACCAAAATCGTGACATTTTGAAGCAATTTTGGTGTTTTGGGGGCGAGGCCACTGTGCCAAGTACCCCGAATTCCATTTCCCGTGCCATTCAATTGTTTTCGGGGCAGTTTTGAATGAACCTTTGTTTCTTCCTACCAATATGACGTCATAAGATGCAATTGAACGCCTTGGCATGGATATCACTTGAAAGATAGTAGAAATCGCTTTCCAATGATACCCCATATAGCCATGTTCACCTTAGTTGGGTGTACTCAATCTGTGATGCAATCTGTAAGGTGTACCCCTACCCCAAAGAAATTTCAAGAAATCTCAAAATCAAATTTCCTGAATTTCGCTAAAAGGACCTGTGTCTATAAGGATTGAATTTTCCTCCGTGCTTTTTCTCAAATATAGGATTGTTATATACCATTGTGATCGGGATAATGCCTACAATGCTAATATAACCATGTTGGAAGAAAACAAACTAATTCAGTTTACTATTAGGATATAGTCCTGAGTAAGGACATTAGCGGTTACCGTTAGTGATTTGGTTTTCTGAATAAAAAGTCATTTTCTCCTTCCCTACCCCATTGGAGCGCCATCTAGCGTTTGGGAAGTGAATCGGGAATAAATATTTATAGGGTAGGTCCTAATTTATCTGAAAACATGTCAGAGTTCAGTGGGAAATCTCATTTTAAGCTGGCGGCGGAGTGATTTTGACCTTGGTGATTTTACCAGAATTCTCTGAGAAATCTGACGATAGAGGGGGTTAGTGTCTTCAAGTTTATTTATTTCAAAAATTCGGTGGACAACCCATGGTAAGATTGTTATAGCAGGCTAGGCGAGTCTCTCCCGAACACTGTGGTATGTTGCACTAGGCTTGGATACTAATCGTTAATAAGATACAGGGTAAAATGTTATAATGGCCACCTATGGGAAACTCTACTGTGATCTTCAACCTATTAGAAGGCGCTTTTTGGGGCATTTTGAAGGTTTTATCCCTTTTTGAGGTTTTTTAGTTCATTGAGAAGCCTAATAGCGCATATCATATTAAAGGGCTGTATCTTAGCTGAACAATGCTACCAAAATCGTGACATTTTGAAGCAATTTTGGTGTTTTGGGGGCGAGGCCACTGTGCCAAGTACCCCGAATTCCATTTCCCGTGCCATTCAATTGTTTTCGGGGCAGTTTTGAATGAACCTTTGTTTCTTCCTACCAATATGACGTCATAAGATGCAATTGAACGCCTTGGCATGGATATCACTTGAAAGATAGTAGAAATCGCTTTCCAATGATACCCCATATAGCCATGTTCACCTTAGTTGGGTGTACTCAATCTGTGATGCAATCTGTAAGGTGTACCCCTACCCCAAAGAAATTTCAAGAAATCTCAAAATCAAATTTCCTGAATTTCGCTAAAAGGACCTGTGTCTATAAGGATTGAATTTTCCTCCGTGCTTTTTCTCAAATATAGGATTGTTATATACCATTGTGATCGGGATAATGCCTACAATGCTAATATAACCATGTTGGAAGAAAACAAACTAATTCAGTTTACTATTAGGATATAGTCCTGAGTAAGGACATTAGCGGTTACCGTTAGTGATTTGGTTTTCTGAATAAAAAGTCATTTTCTCCTTCCCTACCCCATTGGAGCGCCATCTAGCGTTTGGGAAGTGAATCGGGAATAAATATTTATAGGGTAGGTCCTAATTTATCTGAAAACATGTCAGAGTTCAGTGGGAAATCTCATTTTAAGCTGGCGGCGGAGTGATTTTGACCTTGGTGATTTTACCAGAATTCTCTGAGAAATCTGACGATAGAGGGGGTTAGTGTCTTCAAGTTTATTTATTTCAAAAATTCGGTGGACAACCCATGGTAAGATTGTTATAGCAGGCTAGGCGAGTCTCTCCCGAACACTGTGGTATGTTGCACTAGGCTTGGATACTAATCGTTAATAAGATACAGGGTAAAATGTTATAATGGCCACCTATGGGAAACTCTACTGTGATCTTCAACCTATTAGAAGGCGCTTTTTGGGGCATTTTGAAGGTTTTATCCCTTTTTGAGGTTTTTTAGTTCATTGAGAAGCCTAATAGCGCATATCATATTAAAGGGCTGTATCTTAGCTGAACAATGCTACCAAAATCGTGACATTTTGAAGCAATTTTGGTGTTTTGGGGGCGAGGCCACTGTGCCAAGTACCCCGAATTCCATTTCCCGTGCCATTCAATTGTTTTCGGGGCAGTTTTGAATGAACCTTTGTTTCTTCCTACCAATATGACGTCATAAGATGCAATTGAACGCCTTGGCATGGATATCACTTGAAAGATAGTAGAAATCGCTTTCCAATGATACCCCATATAGCCATGTTCACCTTAGTTGGGTGTACTCAATCTGTGATGCAATCTGTAAGGTGTACCCCTACCCCAAAGAAATTTCAAGAAATCTCAAAATCAAATTTCCTGAATTTCGCTAAAAGGACCTGTGTCTATAAGGATTGAATTTTCCTCCGTGCTTTTTCTCAAATATAGGATTGTTATATACCATTGTGATCGGGATAATGCCTACAATGCTAATATAACCATGTTGGAAGAAAACAAACTAATTCAGTTTACTATTAGGATATAGTCCTGAGTAAGGACATTAGCGGTTACCGTTAGTGATTTGGTTTTCTGAATAAAAAGTCATTTTCTCCTTCCCTACCCCATTGGAGCGCCATCTAGCGTTTGGGAAGTGAATCGGGAATAAATATTTATAGGGTAGGTCCTAATTTATCTGAAAACATGTCAGAGTTCAGTGGGAAATCTCATTTTAAGCTGGCGGCGGAGTGATTTTGACCTTGGTGATTTTACCAGAATTCTCTGAGAAATCTGACGATAGAGGGGGTTAGTGTCTTCAAGTTTATTTATTTCAAAAATTCGGTGGACAACCCATGGTAAGATTGTTATAGCAGGCTAGGCGAGTCTCTCCCGAACACTGTGGTATGTTGCACTAGGCTTGGATACTAATCGTTAATAAGATACAGGGTAAAATGTTATAATGGCCACCTATGGGAAACTCTACTGTGATCTTCAACCTATTAGAAGGCGCTTTTTGGGGCATTTTGAAGGTTTTATCCCTTTTTGAGGTTTTTTAGTTCATTGAGAAGCCTAATAGCGCATATCATATTAAAGGGCTGTATCTTAGCTGAACAATGCTACCAAAATCGTGACATTTTGAAGCAATTTTGGTGTTTTGGGGGCGAGGCCACTGTGCCAAGTACCCCGAATTCCATTTCCCGTGCCATTCAATTGTTTTCGGGGCAGTTTTGAATGAACCTTTGTTTCTTCCTACCAATATGACGTCATAAGATGCAATTGAACGCCTTGGCATGGATATCACTTGAAAGATAGTAGAAATCGCTTTCCAATGATACCCCATATAGCCATGTTCACCTTAGTTGGGTGTACTCAATCTGTGATGCAATCTGTAAGGTGTACCCCTACCCCAAAGAAATTTCAAGAAATCTCAAAATCAAATTTCCTGAATTTCGCTAAAAGGACCTGTGTCTATAAGGATTGAATTTTCCTCCGTGCTTTTTCTCAAATATAGGATTGTTATATACCATTGTGATCGGGATAATGCCTACAATGCTAATATAACCATGTTGGAAGAAAACAAACTAATTCAGTTTACTATTAGGATATAGTCCTGAGTAAGGACATTAGCGGTTACCGTTAGTGATTTGGTTTTCTGAATAAAAAGTCATTTTCTCCTTCCCTACCCCATTGGAGCGCCATCTAGCGTTTGGGAAGTGAATCGGGAATAAATATTTATAGGGTAGGTCCTAATTTATCTGAAAACATGTCAGAGTTCAGTGGGAAATCTCATTTTAAGCTGGCGGCGGAGTGATTTTGACCTTGGTGATTTTACCAGAATTCTCTGAGAAATCTGACGATAGAGGGGGTTAGTGTCTTCAAGTTTATTTATTTCAAAAATTCGGTGGACAACCCATGGTAAGATTGTTATAGTAGGCTAGGCGAGTCTCTCCCGAACACTGTGGTATGTTGCACTAGGCTTGGATACTAATCGTTAATAAGATACAGGGTAAAATGTTATAATGGCCACCTATGGGAAACTCTACTGTGATCTTCAACCTATTAGAAGGCGCTTTTTGGGGCATTTTGAAGGTTTTATCCCTTTTTGAGGTTTTTTAGTTCATTGAGAAGCCTAATAGCGCATATCATATTAAAGGGCTGTATCTTAGCTGAACAATGCTACCAAAATCGTGACATTTTGAAGCAATTTTGGTGTTTTGGGGGCGAGGCCACTGTGCCAAGTACCCCGAATTCCATTTCCCGTGCCATTCAATTGTTTTCGGGGCAGTTTTGAATGAACCTTTGTTTCTTCCTACCAATATGACGTCATAAGATGCAATTGAACGCCTTGGCATGGATATCACTTGAAAGATAGTAGAAATCGCTTTCCAATGATACCCCATATAGCCATGTTCACCTTAGTTGGGTGTACTCAATCTGTGATGCAATCTGTAAGGTGTACCCCTACCCCAAAGAAATTTCAAGAAATCTCAAAATCAAATTTCCTGAATTTCGCTAAAAGGACCTGTGTCTATAAGGATTGAATTTTCCTCCGTGCTTTTTCTCAAATATAGGATTGTTATATACCATTGTGATCGGGATAATGCCTACAATGCTAATATAACCATGTTGGAAGAAAACAAACTAATTCAGTTTACTATTAGGATATAGTCCTGAGTAAGGACATTAGCGGTTACCGTTAGTGATTTGGTTTTCTGAATAAAAAGTCATTTTCTCCTTCCCTACCCCATTGGAGCGCCATCTAGCGTTTGGGAAGTGAATCGGGAATAAATATTTATAGGGTAGGTCCTAATTTATCTGAAAACATGTCAGAGTTCAGTGGGAAATCTCATTTTAAGCTGGCGGCGGAGTGATTTTGACCTTGGTGATTTTACCAGAATTCTCTGAGAAATCTGACGATAGAGGGGGTTAGTGTCTTCAAGTTTATTTATTTCAAAAATTCGGTGGACAACCCATGGTAAGATTGTTATAGCAGGCTAGGCGAGTCTCTCCCGAACACTGTGGTATGTTGCACTAGGCTTGGATACTAATCGTTAATAAGATACAGGGTAAAATGTTATAATGGCCACCTATGGGAAACTCTACTGTGATCTTCAACCTATTAGAAGGCGCTTTTTGGGGCATTTTGAAGGTTTTATCCCTTTTTGAGGTTTTTTAGTTCATTGAGAAGCCTAATAGCGCATATCATATTAAAGGGCTGTATCTTAGCTGAACAATGCTACCAAAATCGTGACATTTTGAAGCAATTTTGGTGTTTTGGGGGCGAGGCCACTGTGCCAAGTACCCCGAATTCCATTTCCCGTGCCATTCAATTGTTTTCGGGGCAGTTTTGAATGAACCTTTGTTTCTTCCTACCAATATGACGTCATAAGATGCAATTGAACGCCTTGGCATGGATATCACTTGAAAGATAGTAGAAATCGCTTTCCAATGATACCCCATATAGCCATGTTCACCTTAGTTGGGTGTACTCAATCTGTGATGCAATCTGTAAGGTGTACCCCTACCCCAAAGAAATTTCAAGAAATCTCAAAATCAAATTTCCTGAATTTCGCTAAAAGGACCTGTGTCTATAAGGATTGAATTTTCCTCCGTGCTTTTTCTCAAATATAGGATTGTTATATACCATTGTGATCGGGATAATGCCTACAATGCTAATATAACCATGTTGGAAGAAAACAAACTAATTCAGTTTACTATTAGGATATAGTCCTGAGTAAGGACATTAGCGGTTACCGTTAGTGATTTGGTTTTCTGAATAAAAAGTCATTTTCTCCTTCCCTACCCCATTGGAGCGCCATCTAGCGTTTGGGAAGTGAATCGGGAATAAATATTTATAGGGTAGGTCCTAATTTATCTGAAAACATGTCAGAGTTCAGTGGGAAATCTCATTTTAAGCTGGCGGCGGAGTGATTTTGACCTTGGTGATTTTACCAGAATTCTCTGAGAAATCTGACGATAGAGGGGGTTAGTGTCTTCAAGTTTATTTATTTCAAAAATTCGGTGGACAACCCATGGTAAGATTGTTATAGCAGGCTAGGCGAGTCTCTCCCGAACACTGTGGTATGTTGCACTAGGCTTGGATACTAATCGTTAATAAGATACAGGGTAAAATGTTATAATGGCCACCTATGGGAAACTCTACTGTGATCTTCAACCTATTAGAAGGCGCTTTTTGGGGCATTTTGAAGGTTTTATCCCTTTTTGAGGTTTTTTAGTTCATTGAGAAGCCTAATAGCGCATATCATATTAAAGGGCTGTATCTTAGCTGAACAATGCTACCAAAATCGTGACATTTTGAAGCAATTTTGGTGTTTTGGGGGCGAGGCCACTGTGCCAAGTACCCCGAATTCCATTTCCCGTGCCATTCAATTGTTTTCGGGGCAGTTTTGAATGAACCTTTGTTTCTTCCTACCAATATGACGTCATAAGATGCAATTGAACGCCTTGGCATGGATATCACTTGAAAGATAGTAGAAATCGCTTTCCAATGATACCCCATATAGCCATGTTCACCTTAGTTGGGTGTACTCAATCTGTGATGCAATCTGTAAGGTGTACCCCTACCCCAAAGAAATTTCAAGAAATCTCAAAATCAAATTTCCTGAATTTCGCTAAAAGGACCTGTGTCTATAAGGATTGAATTTTCCTCCGTGCTTTTTCTCAAATATAGGATTGTTATATACCATTGTGATCGGGATAATGCCTACAATGCTAATATAACCATGTTGGAAGAAAACAAACTAATTCAGTTTACTATTAGGATATAGTCCTGAGTAAGGACATTAGCGGTTACCGTTAGTGATTTGGTTTTCTGAATAAAAAGTCATTTTCTCCTTCCCTACCCCATTGGAGCGCCATCTAGCGTTTGGGAAGTGAATCGGGAATAAATATTTATAGGGTAGGTCCTAATTTATCTGAAAACATGTCAGAGTTCAGTGGGAAATCTCATTTTAAGCTGGCGGCGGAGTGATTTTGACCTTGGTGATTTTACCAGAATTCTCTGAGAAATCTGACGATAGAGGGGGTTAGTGTCTTCAAGTTTATTTATTTCAAAAATTCGGTGGACAACCCATGGTAAGATTGTTATAGTAGGCTAGGCGAGTCTCTCCCGAACACTGTGGTATGTTGCACTAGGCTTGGATACTAATCGTTAATAAGATACAGGGTAAAATGTTATAATGGCCACCTATGGGAAACTCTACTGTGATCTTCAACCTATTAGAAGGCGCTTTTTGGGGCATTTTGAAGGTTTTATCCCTTTTTGAGGTTTTTTAGTTCATTGAGAAGCCTAATAGCGCATATCATATTAAAGGGCTGTATCTTAGCTGAACAATGCTACCAAAATCGTGACATTTTGAAGCAATTTTGGTGTTTTGGGGGCGAGGCCACTGTGCCAAGTACCCCGAATTCCATTTCCCGTGCCATTCAATTGTTTTCGGGGCAGTTTTGAATGAACCTTTGTTTCTTCCTACCAATATGACGTCATAAGATGCAATTGAACGCCTTGGCATGGATATCACTTGAAAGATAGTAGAAATCGCTTTCCAATGATACCCCATATAGCCATGTTCACCTTAGTTGGGTGTACTCAATCTGTGATGCAATCTGTAAGGTGTACCCCTACCCCAAAGAAATTTCAAGAAATCTCAAAATCAAATTTCCTGAATTTCGCTAAAAGGACCTGTGTCTATAAGGATTGAATTTTCCTCCGTGCTTTTTCTCAAATATAGGATTGTTATATACCATTGTGATCGGGATAATGCCTACAATGCTAATATAACCATGTTGGAAGAAAACAAACTAATTCAGTTTACTATTAGGATATAGTCCTGAGTAAGGACATTAGCGGTTACCGTTAGTGATTTGGTTTTCTGAATAAAAAGTCATTTTCTCCTTCCCTACCCCATTGGAGCGCCATCTAGCGTTTGGGAAGTGAATCGGGAATAAATATTTATAGGGTAGGTCCTAATTTATCTGAAAACATGTCAGAGTTCAGTGGGAAATCTCATTTTAAGCTGGCGGCGGAGTGATTTTGACCTTGGTGATTTTACCAGAATTCTCTGAGAAATCTGACGATAGAGGGGGTTAGTGTCTTCAAGTTTATTTATTTCAAAAATTCGGTGGACAACCCATGGTAAGATTGTTATAGCAGGCTAGGCGAGTCTCTCCCGAACACTGTGGTATGTTGCACTAGGCTTGGATACTAATCGTTAATAAGATACAGGGTAAAATGTTATAATGGCCACCTATGGGAAACTCTACTGTGATCTTCAACCTATTAGAAGGCGCTTTTTGGGGCATTTTGAAGGTTTTATCCCTTTTTGAGGTTTTTTAGTTCATTGAGAAGCCTAATAGCGCATATCATATTAAAGGGCTGTATCTTAGCTGAACAATGCTACCAAAATCGTGACATTTTGAAGCAATTTTGGTGTTTTGGGGGCGAGGCCACTGTGCCAAGTACCCCGAATTCCATTTCCCGTGCCATTCAATTGTTTTCGGGGCAGTTTTGAATGAACCTTTGTTTCTTCCTACCAATATGACGTCATAAGATGCAATTGAACGCCTTGGCATGGATATCACTTGAAAGATAGTAGAAATCGCTTTCCAATGATACCCCATATAGCCATGTTCACCTTAGTTGGGTGTACTCAATCTGTGATGCAATCTGTAAGGTGTACCCCTACCCCAAAGAAATTTCAAGAAATCTCAAAATCAAATTTCCTGAATTTCGCTAAAAGGACCTGTGTCTATAAGGATTGAATTTTCCTCCGTGCTTTTTCTCAAATATAGGATTGTTATATACCATTGTGATCGGGATAATGCCTACAATGCTAATATAACCATGTTGGAAGAAAACAAACTAATTCAGTTTACTATTAGGATATAGTCCTGAGTAAGGACATTAGCGGTTACCGTTAGTGATTTGGTTTTCTGAATAAAAAGTCATTTTCTCCTTCCCTACCCCATTGGAGCGCCATCTAGCGTTTGGGAAGTGAATCGGGAATAAATATTTATAGGGTAGGTCCTAATTTATCTGAAAACATGTCAGAGTTCAGTGGGAAATCTCATTTTAAGCTGGCGGCGGAGTGATTTTGACCTTGGTGATTTTACCAGAATTCTCTGAGAAATCTGACGATAGAGGGGGTTAGTGTCTTCAAGTTTATTTATTTCAAAAATTCGGTGGACAACCCATGGTAAGATTGTTATAGCAGGCTAGGCGAGTCTCTCCCGAACACTGTGGTATGTTGCACTAGGCTTGGATACTAATCGTTAATAAGATACAGGGTAAAATGTTATAATGGCCACCTATGGGAAACTCTACTGTGATCTTCAACCGAACAAAATCGCTCCACTACTTTTTGAGTTACAGCAAAAATCGTAAAATAACGAGTAAAGGCCGCCATTTTTCAAGATGGCTGCCATGTGCTTCTTTAGTATCTACATTTCAAGCTTTATTAATGTCCTATATAATTTTTTTACATCTAAAACATATTGCTATTACAGTTTTACATATTGCACCTAAATTACTGTAAATTCGGCACTAAAATGGCCGCCATTTTGAAATGAGCGGACATTTTGAAAATCGGCTTTCGAGCAGAACTTCTACCCCCATAGGGTATATGTGTACAAAATATGAACAAAATCGGGCCAACGGTATTTGAGTTATTGCCCGGACAGACGGACGGACGGACGTACGGACGGACGTACGTACGGACGGACGGACGTACGTACGGACGGACGGACGGACGGAGGCGTTCCCTATATCCCTCCGAACTTCGTTCGATGGGATAAAAACATGGGGAATAATGTGCTCACGTGTGCTATTTCAATGACTGTATAAAAATAGTACAGGTATGTATAAGCATCAATGTAAAAAACCATAAACGCTATCATTACGATGTTAACCGTATTATATTGTGACTGTTTGGAAATGTAACAGACAAAAATATACAATAACATTACACTGCTGTATTTCAATTAAAACTTTTGAAAAATACATGTATTGATACTCTACATATAGCCAACTATAATCGTATGTATTTCCTATCAATATTCAGCTATCAGTCTTTCAAGAAATACATTGAAAACTCTATCTTTAGAGAGCCCTAACATGACCTATACTGAAAATTTGTCCATTAAGCAAATAAAAATCTAAATAACTCATTAGGGTTGTTCAAAGTAGAAAAGCTAAAGGCTTACTATTGTGGACAATATCCTAACCAAATATGCAAACAGATGTATCAAATTGTATATGTTTCTGTGTAAATTCATCACTCTAAAACATGTTATTATTTCAAACAGGAACACCCTGACGACAGTACAGTCAGAAACCGTTGTCACAAATGGCGGCCACGGGTTCGTACATGTATTTGATTCGATTTTCATTAACTGCATGTTTAATAGAGCACCTAGATTAGTTACATCCCCTATTTGTGACAATGGTATCTGATTTTATCGTTGCAAAGGTGTTCCAGTGTGTATTCTACTGTCACTGAAAGATAGACCATCCAACCTTTTTCATTCATTACAAAGTGTTTCTATTCCAAGCTTTTGCGTTTGCATGATTTTAAGTGCAATGCACTGGACGTCATATGGACATTATCTTATTGACCAGTACATGCTTATGCTGCCTACAGATAAACTTTACAGGAAGAGGGTGTATTTCCAATATAGCCTCATGAAAGTTCCCATCTCTCTGCATCCAGTGGGTCATCATATATATCATCAATGTTATCTTCATACTGTTCATTATCTGAAATACAAGTACCAGTTGTATAATCTCTAGCAAAGCCAGGATGAGGCAGATGAGACGCTTGCCTCTTCGTCTTTTTAACTTCCTTTGAGAAATATTGAGGAAATATTCCTGTAGCAATGATGAGTTTTAAATTAATTGTATAACTTTTATAGATTTTAATCTTAAATCATTAATTTTTGAATCAATCGTGAACAATCTCAGACATAATGATATGATTATCATCGAGATCTTCTATTGACAGGCAAGTAAGGCAAGGTTTGGAAGTATTTTTCGCTTTGTCCCTTTTTTTCTTCAAGGCTAAGTCATTGATAACTAGACAACAGCAACGCCAAAGTGTAGCAAATCCCATCGAACAGCCATGGCTGGCATTTTTACAAACAAAGTATACGAGAGCAAAAATGGCAGTCATTTTTCAAAATGGCAAGCTTCTACCAAAAGTGTCATTAGACAATGTGGCATGCTTAGTTACTATAGTATTTGCATACCAAATATTTAGAAAATGGCTCCACTACTTTTCGAGTTATAGTTAAATACATTAAAATGGCGACCATTTTTCAAAATGGTCGTTTTCTACCAAAAGTGTCATTAGACACTGTGCCATGCTTATAGTATTCACATACCAAATATGAACAAAATCGCTTCACTTCTTTTCGAGTTATAGTAAGTATATGTCAAAATGGCGGCCATTTTTCAAAATGGCCGCCTTCTACCAAAAGTGTCATTAAACAGTGTGTCATGCTTATAGTATTCACATATCAAATATGAACAAAATTGCTCCACTACTTTTGGTGTTACAGCAAAAATCGTAAAATAGCGAGTAAAGGCCGCCATTTTTCATGATGGCTGCCATGTGCTTCTTCAATATCTACATTTCTAGCTTTGTTATTAAAATATATTGATATTTCAGTTTTACATATTGTACCTAAATTACTGTAAAATCAGCACTAAAATGGCTGCCATTTATAAATGAGCGGCCATTTTGAAAATCGGCTTTCCAGAAGAACTTGTACCGCCATAGGGTATATGTGTACAAAATATGAACAAAATCAGCCAACACTATTTGAATTATTGCCCGGACGGATGGACAGATTGACGGATGGAGGCATTCCCTATATCCCTGCGAACCTCGTTCCATGGGATAATTAACAGTTTTTAATATACCTTGGTCACCAAAATCTCCTTGGTGTTCCATCAATTCGTCTTCATCCCAATCATCTAAATACAATGAAAACATACTCTGTAATAATTTGTAAGACTTGGTAACATTTTTTAATATTGCTTCAAGTTCTGTGATCCCCCCCCCCCACTCTACACACTTCAAGAAAACATTTGAAATAGATTCTCACTTTAAATAGACGCTACCTCAAATATACTCTCACCTTAAATGGACAGGGGTCCTGAGGTTTGATTCATGTTCAAATTCTGTGTAAAATCTTAGAATTTCGTTTCATATGGAATATGATTCTTATACTGTTCTAACTTACCCATAATAAGAGCAATGTCTCTATCAGGTCTTAGATGAAGCACAGAAAGATCCTGCATGGTCATTGTTATATTGCCATTGGGGACTGTCTCTTTTTCTATTGATGTACCTGAAATATAATGTACACAAAGTAAAATAAATGTGCTGATACAGACTTGATTTAATTTACTTGCAATATCAACAAACAAGAGATCATTTCAGTGTCACTGATTCATTACATATAATATATTAATAGAAACAAGTAAAATGTAACAAGGCATTAACATGACAAAATCTCACCACCTACAAATGGTTACAAAAGTGTAACAATTGGTTGTATCTCAAATCTAAAGTCAGATTTGAACTTTTGAGAAGAAAATTGGTCACCATGAAGCAAGCTGAAAAATACCTTTTTTGACCTTCAATATGTTGCCATGGTAACAGTTATGGCAGAAATGTGTTGGAACTTATAACACGTTTATAAATGTTATCAGTAAAAATTTGAAGTCACTGTACTGTAAGTTATTTGAAATAGTAATTACAGACACTGACTGCCAATTGAAAGAATTTGTTACAGATGTCAAATACCAAACACCATCCACAAAAAAGTTGAAGACTATAACAGTATGTCACCACTTATGGTGGCGACATAAAAATCATAAGCCACTATTAGGTTATCGGGTTATGAGACACTATTAGAGAGTAAACCAAGAATGTCCAATTAATATTTTTGGAATTCCTGCAATACTTACCACCAGCTGTTATTGTAACTTTGTGACTAGAATATGGCAGTTTGTCAAATATTGAGTTGTCCAACTGAAGATTGCCACTCAGGTCTAACTCTTGAATTGCATTGCATCCAGTCAGAACTGCTGTGATTCCTGAAAAAAGAATTAATAAAAGCATAGGCTAAGGGCGATAGAATTCATTTTTAAATAAAGATGGCATGGTAATCGATCTGTGTTTATCTATGTTTCAGAAAATGATAATACTGGATTCTGTTGGTGCTGCCATCTTTATATCGCCCCAAAACCTATGAATAAAAGTGATTAAAAACATAATAAAAAGCATCAAATATAGGATGGTGATTTCTGACATAAAATACATGGTACTTATGCTTTGAAAACCCTTATTCTGAATTTGGATAGATCCCCCTCTCTATATACTGATCCACACATACATGCTGCTTACAAAGCTTGGTTTAAGAAGATGTTTAAGTCAACTATCATGCTCTTGGCTAGTCATGAATAGCTAGATAGTTTTACAAAATACAGAACGCACTAGCATATAAATTACTTCCATCAGCTATAATTCAAATACAGTAAAACACCTTAGTGAACACCTGTCTCTAATTGACACCCTACCTCCTCACATACTCTGCTGACTTCTGTATAAATTACCCTCTCTGTAATGAACACTTACCAAAACTGAACATTTTTCTCAGCAAAAATTAAATATACAGGTTTTACTATATATTAGAATAGGTGTGGATTATAACAGGTACATGTACAGAGCTTTTACTGTCTGAGAGTGACACATTTATACATGTACAAAATATTAAGGCACATGGATACAAGAACCTTACTAGTATGCGCCAAATCGCTTCCAAAGTGGCTTAGTTAGTCTAAACCGATGTTGAGGTAGATTACTAAGAAGTGGCCCATAGTCATTATAGATTGGTTCATTGACTTTTCATTTTCACTTGTCTGCAGTTAAAAAGGTGACACGAAAGGGCTAAAAGGCTTGCCCCAAGGTGCAACCGTCAAAAATATGAGTTTGAAAAAAATTATGTTTTTCAAATAATAGCAGTGAGTATATGAAATAGGAGGCATATTTGATATTGATATGTATGATAGTCTATTTGGGTGTGGTCATTTTTATTAAAAACAATAATGGTGAAGAATTATGTATTGCATGCTGACCTTAAAATGCCATTTTAATTCAAAAGTCACTGTTGCTAATGATAATATTCCTAGTTTACTTATTTAATGTTTTCTAAATGTTTCAATTACCATTATGTTAGTTTTTGGCAAAGTAAATAATTAAAGGAGTCACACAAGGATCTACTTTATTTACAACTTTTTCATATTTAGTGATGATTTAAAAAAAATACTAAGTTTAACACAATTTTATTTGTTAAATATTAAATAAAATGATCATGGTATAACAGGTTCCAGTGAAGTTTGACATTTTTCCAGTTTGACAAAAGTATTAAACAAAACTGTTTTATAGGTGTTTTTACTCATGACATATTTATTCATTGCATCTTCTTACATTAATTCAGGCACATGTATTTCAGAGGGAAACAAGTTGTCTGAATTCAGACAGAAACATTCCTTAGCTAAACATATAGTGTATCTTATACTTGAATATTCTGTGTCTGAATTCAGGCAGCGGCATTCTAATCTATGAGTAACCTAAATTTTCACTGTATGAATTCAGACACAACTTGATAATACTGAATTTGTTTATCTCTTGTGTCTGAATTCAGACACAGGCTTTTCCATATTAGAAAACAGAAGCTGATTTCAACTGTCTGAATTCAGACACAATTTGATAATAGTAAGATGAATTTGTTTATCTTATGTGTTGTGTCTGAATTCAGACAGTGGAAATCAGTATCAATTTTCTCAGATTGAAATCTTGTCTGAATTCAGACACATAAACAAATTCATCTCACTATAATGAGACTGTGTCTGAATTCAGACATAGGCTTTTCCATGCTAGAAAACTGATTCAACTGTCTGAATTCAGACATGGACTGATCATAGTGAGGTGAACCCTAATTAAGTTATGCAATGTTGCATATGACCACATTATCCATACTTTTCTGACAGAAATGGACATAATATACTCTAATTCACATCAAAGTAGTTAGAAAATAACAATTTCTTTTTATATATGGTTCTCAGTGACAGTTCTCATGGTTTAATCTACTGTACATCATTACAAAATGTATATGTTCAACCTTAAGTTCATCAAATTGTATGTCTGACTACTTTAATAATATATTTCAGCACATATTTTTGAGTACACTCAGTACATACAGAAAAAGTTGTCAAGTTATTCCATTCCATTTCATTTGATTTATTTGATCCTTTTAACTTAGAGATGTTAACATACATTCTGCATCACATGATTGAAGCTTATTTAAAATTGATGAACTATTTACAATCAAATTATTTTGTTAATAACTATTATGATACTAGTATAGTAACTATATAGTAAATATAAAAGGTATAATATAAAATGTACAACCCAAGGGAAAAGTGAACCATGTCACTTTCACTTCATTTGATAGATCTTTGACAATTTGTAGCTGTCAAAATACTAGATTAATAGTATTTATCTGTGTGTCTCGAATTGTGGCGGGGGGGGGGGGGTGTCAATGTTTTTTTTAAATTTTGTTGTAAGTTGATTTTATTTCTGATTTGTTGTGGGATTCAATTAATTGGACTGTGTTAAAGCGAATGCTTAACTTCAATTTTAAGTTCCCTGTCAATAGTCATGGTACAGTAGATGCCATTGAATATAAAGTTTGCCGTGTTCAATTGATATCCCGTTAAAAGTAAATTTTAATGTCCAATTTCCACAACCAAACCAATCTTCACTGCTTCACCAGTACTCATTCTATATCCTACTATGTATTCCACCTCAAACTTCTGTCTTATTTGGAGGGGTCTCTGGTTTCCCCCTGATTTAATGGACATTTGCTTGTTACAACCTGAAATAGTATAGATTAAACAGTTTTATCTATGTTATCATGAAGACTCAACTTGACGGATGGACAGACAAAAGCAGACAGACACTCCTAATAATAAAGAAAAATAACAAAATAAGCGGGAAAATATCACACTTCAAATTTAATATGGAGTGTTATGGAATATAATAATTTGAGTGGAATATACCTTTTTGACCATTATTGTGTTTTGATTCAATGTAATGCTCATACCTTTTTCTGCAGACCTCGACTTTGTTCGTTCAATAATGCTGTTAGGATTAATCACTTTCTTTTTTGACTCATGTGTATGTCCTTCTCATATAGCCATGAGAGTTTGACCGGATTTTCTGAAATATTAATTATCAGTCTATCAATGTCAAGTAAGAATAAGTTAATTAATTAAGTAGAATTTAAAACAAACAAAATTTTTTTAAAAATTAAATATACATTTTGATGATGGTGTTACATACTTGCAGTGCAAACATAGATTCCTTCCAATATATGCAAACTCTCTTTGTTATGTTCACTGACTTTTGTCACTTTGTATGGCTCGGCAAGTCGATTATCAAATGATATCGGCCCTGTTTCAAATGTTGGTACCTTAGTTGCCATCTCATATTTTCCAAGTTAGTTTTGCATTGTGTTTTCTACCACAAGTAAATGCATCCAGGAGTGTTGTCTTCATAAGATCTACATCTAAAGCCTTCTCTTTTCAAGTATTAGCGGTTCTGCAAAATAAACAGTGCTAACATATTATTTGACCTCACAGACTTGACGTTTTTGTCTAATACAAGATTAAAAAACCATAAGAGTCATTATAATATTTTGAATTCTCATATTAAGCTGTCACCCAAGGAGGATTGGAAGCCAGGGTTCCAACTCAATATTCTTTAATCTCTAATCGATGCGATAGTTTCAGATCCTGCCTGTATATTTCTACGGCTGCCAGGAGAATGACTGATATTCTTGATTGAATTTTGTATTCATAACATGGCTATGTGATAATACCCATATATGAAACAGAATATCGATTGGCGTCACTGGGAGAAAATCCTCCTTGGCTGTCACATTAGTTATTTATGAAGAAATGTATATTATTTAGGGTCTGCCTAAAAAACAGATGACTGGGTAGCCGGTGACTCAGGGTACCTAATGTGTCTAGCAGGGTTACCAACTTTCAAAGTTGGACATTTTCCCCTTATATAGTAGCAAATTGACATGATAGCCCCAGCCTCCTAAGTGTAAACTATACTGTTCTATATTTACACATTATCTTTTTATCAAAAACCTACCAGAGACCAAGCACTTTTTGAATAATCGACTATTTTTTCAATATCAGAATACCTGGAAGGCATAAAATCAAATCCTAGCCCTGCTAAGAATGTTACCAAGTCACCTGGCAACCTCGTTATCCAGTCACCCCAATTTTACACAAAACCTTTAATTCTCCTCTCAAGCTTAACCCTCTTCTAAATTATTTTTACATCTTTCTATCCTACTCTGGACTTAAAATTATGATAAATTGACTTACCAAATTCACAATTCCCTGTTGATGTATCTGCCATACTGTACATAAGCATGTTCCAATAATCCAGTGTTTAACTGTTTAATTCAGATCTCTTTCTTCAAAATGTTAATAATTTCTAATATTGTCTGTTAAACCTGTTTCCGCCAAAAATTTGAATGGGTGTAACTTAAATCCCTTCTTTCATTGGATAGTGTAAAGTTTGGGTGAGTCTAATATTTCAAAAAGGGTACACAGTGATTCAATGGACTGATCTGAAAGCTTATTCCCTAAGTGCTACTAACTGTATCTGTATGCAATATACACCACAAAAGTAACATTAACATCTTCAAATAGAATAGTTTCCATTGGACAATTGATTATACAGTATACAAAAGGAAAATAACAAAAGCATGACAGTTGGAGAAATCCTAGGTGCTGGAAATTTGAAGAAGATTCTAGGATTTATTTCCAATATGTTGATGATAGTCGGGGTAAGTTATTTTTATTAATATAGTTTTAAATACTTTTTCAAAAATTACATTTAATTTAAGAAAATCCAACTAATCTTAAATATAAAAAGAGATATTGAAGATTAGAATTAATGCGGATTATGTGAGCTTCCCCCTTAAACCAACTAGAACTTTTAAACCAAGAATGAATCACAGCCCCTTCAATGAATGATATTGGTTTAAAACTTATGAATTTGAAAATTTTAGATGAATAAATCACTGGCCCTTCAGAGGGGAATAATAGTGCAATGATGGTGGTCTTTCCTAACTTGGACTCAACCACCAATGATAGGGTTAAATTACTGTTGCTGCAAAATGTTGATTATATAAAGCTATTAATAATTTACATTATTTTTTGTAGGAACAAAGCCCTACATGCATACATAAAATATATTGATTGTGAAGAAGAGTCTGCTACCAACATATGGATAAAGGTGAGTAATTAATTCTAACATGTTTATTTGCCTTGTTTTCTTTAAAACAATTTTTCCTGAAATTTTGAAACAATATTCAACATTTTTCCCTTTCGTTTGGGGCCCACATCTTTTGTATTAAAGGATAGTACCTTGTTGACTCCTTACTTTTTATTCATTATAAGTTCTAGTTCAGTGTTCCATCTGTACTTTGTTGCATTAGGCCATATGATGTAGATACTTTGTTTTATGTCATGCTTTAAAGTCCAAATTACACAATGGCATAAGGAAAACAAACATTAACACTTGTTCATCCTTCTTCAAAGGACTTCATTTATGCTTAAACAGTCGAAATGTTGAGGCATGCGCAGACCTCTATTTAGTGATATTTTCATTTCAAATATGGCGGCCAATCCGATGTCTGACGACCCTTACAAAGAATCTAGGCAGTTTGCATTTTTACCTCCTGTGAAATAACAAGTGGAATTTAGTAGTTGTTTTGTGTTTTATTATCATTCTGCATCGTAATTCTATGTGATGTGGTGTTGAAATGTCAGCAGAAATACATATCCATACGATAATCGAGTGAATCAGATAACAGATTTTTCGAAAACCCGTCTCGTGCTAAGAGTGTAAAAACTTGTATTAACATGCTCAAAAGTGCCAATGTGCACATCAATGTCAAGCTAAATCAATGTTGTGTCTAAAACAGGTACCCGATCTACTCAAAACAGCTTGTCATTCACGTATACACGCTTAGCAAACACGGCGAAATGACCTGAATCTTGGAATTTCGTTCGAGAGCTAGTAATGTTTGCTCCGGTCTTCGTCATAAGTGTTCATCAGACTTCACGCATGCGCAGGAGAAAAACCATCAACCAATAAGGTTTATAAATCAATTTTGCGCATGCGCCTTACAACGGTAAAGAAATTCGTATTTATAAACGAACCAGTTTGAGATAACCCGATATCAGTCGGAGAAATCTGACGATCTACGAAACTCACTTCAAAAAATCAAATGCGGACTGACGGCGTATTCTACTATGTTTGGATCTAAGATTTTCAGTATAGATAAAGTCTTTTATGATCTTTCGAATGAGGTAAGTCTCTAGTTCGAAAGACAATCGTATCAACTTGAACAAAAGTTGAGTTTTGACGAAAAATTTTAACATGCGCAGAAGTCCCATTTTCGTTGTTCCATATTGACTGTAAATTCAGCCCTTCACTCAAGCCCAGGTAGTTTCATTCTTGGGGCCTTATATAAGCTGAGTTTCCTAGTGGTCAACGCAGAATATGCGTTGTGCAAATTGTCCAATTACATGTCTCATTTCCTGGAACTTATGAATAATCTTACCATTTGTGTCTCTTCAAACCACCTTATTTTTGCAGTATTCTTTTTCTTTTTCGTGAAATTGTTAAATATTTTAATTTTGGACATACTATAGAATGTTCTACGGATGATGTTTTATTCTTAAGCTAATATTTTTATAGATCCTATGATTTTTGTGGTAAAGATTACAAACTTCTAACTTAGTCATAAGATATGTAAGGGCATACCACTATAGTATAAAGACAGCTTTGTGGACCATTCAACAGGATTTTAATTACCCTTGTACACTGTGTGTAGTAGTTCTCTTAGGGTATGTGGTGTAGGCTTAAATTGTTTAATGTCCAGTTTGTTTGCTCAAGCCCAACAATTGAATAGAGAGAAGCAAGGGTATATACTTGTAAAATACCCTTGCAGCAAGGATGCACTTGTTTGCTGGGAAATGTATATGATAAATTGCTTGAAAAGGGTATGGTATTCCTATTTGCAGTGATTTCAAATACACATTTAACTAATCATGTACATTGGTACATGTGGCATGCAGTATGTTTCAAAGATATTCATAGAAATAAAATGCTCAACTATTCAATTGATTATAATTAATCCAACCTTATTGATAATTAACAAATCAATTATATTTTAATATCAATCTCAGTGAGGTAATTTCCAAAAATTTTAAAGCAGGTAATTTTATGATTAAGTAAATGGGTCTTCACATGCAGTATCATTACTCTGAACAGATTTGCCATTAAAACTCAGAGTATACCCTCACAAAAAGATAAAAACAGATGATTAAATAAAGGAAAAGGAAAGCAACAGAAATTAACGAAACAAAATAATTACTTATAGTATGAACCTAAAAGTTAATTCATCACTTTTGTTTATTTTTTAGTGAATATTTGTTGAACATCTTATAAGGGCAAATTCTTTGAAATTGAGATGCATATCTAATAACCACAAATTGCACAAGCATTTACACTGCCATATAATTTAATTTGATATCAACTACAATGTTTAACTCCTTGATATTATGACAAATTCCATCTGAAATTCACAAAACCACTTAGCGATTTCTTATAAAATATAGCACCAACGAGATACCTATCTATTTTTATAGCATAACATCTTTACACAAAAGCTAGGCTTTTCAATAGGTTGAGATCACTCAGTTGTGAACCATATAATAAAATCAACTTCTAGATTGAGTTTCATGATTTAAGTTTGGAGAAATCTGATGAAGTTGAATTTGGTTATATTGCTTCAAATGTTCATAAAAGTGTGAGCATTACAAAGAGAATGCTGTGTTTGGAAATAAATATATCACAAAAATATGTTTTTTTAATAAATGGTTACATCATTTCTCATTAAAATTCTCCAAGATTCTCCTATTCTGAAGTCCAATAAACATGACAGTTACCACTTAAATGGATCAAACTTTCCAATGACTGATTTTGACATTATCTATTGTAACGAGTTGATCTAATAGAATGGACTGTTGGTACTGTCTCCTAAAATAAATAAAATACCACCCTTTATTTACCAGTGATAGACCACTTCTTCAAAATGGGAATGTTAACCATATAAAAACTAATTTGATTATGAATTTCTTTTTAATAAAATGTGTCAAATACAGAATCCAGGCTAGTTTAACCTTGTTAGAATACAGCATGTTTCAAATGCAATTCAGGGCCAAGCTTGATACTAAATGAATATGGGCTAATAGGACCATCCTGATGCTAAAGTGTCAGCAAAAGCTCAAAATTCATTTGATGTACTTGTATTGCAAATATTAGAAATAATGTTCAAAAACATCAAAGAAGAAAATGGATAAACAACCAATAGGAAAAATAAATATGAAACACAGCAGATGCTCATCGAGTTTCAACCTCAATCTAAAGCATTGTTATATTCCTTGGGCTATGAGGTAAGTTATGTGTTAGCATGCCACCAAGAGAATATTAATTGTCAAGATTTGGGTGATAATTATTGATCAAAGTATCAAAGACAAAGTGTCAATTTTTCTAGGGAATTCTAAGTGTTTCGATATGGGTGAAAGACTAAAATATAGATATTGAGATGCAACAAATATAATTGTAATCGCAGATACTCTTATCAATTTGGCTCAAAATTATGTAATGACATGCTAGTTCCTCAAATACAAGGTTAAATTAGAAAGTTGATCAAAGTTGAAGATACATTGTGGACTATTGTGACTATTATTAAATTGTGAAAATACTTAGTTACACCCAAATTCTTGAGTACATACATGTCTCAGCTAAAATCCAGTTTTAGAGGAACACTTTTTATGTTATAATGTTAAAGCTTTAAAACAATGAAGCCACTATGTATTTGGTTTATAACAAGATTCAAGGACACAGCATATTTATGCTTCCTTGCAATTGCTGATACCAAAGTTCTGGTACCAGGGACATGTCAAATTAATCAACCTACTTCAGTGATGTGATCACCAACTTGTCAACACTAAACAGTTTTCCATGACCTTAAATCATTAATCACGGAAACTTGAATTTGAATCGGGTCATTTATATTTTTAATAAAGGGAATATCTCAAACTTTTTAGAAAAGGAAGGATATTCCATAAAGATTAAACATATATGATACCACCCCTTTTAAAATATATCCCATGTTAGTTGTGTTACATCCACACCTCTAGCATCTGATACACAGATACAAGTGGGTTAAATTTCAAAATGTTAATTTTTGCCCTCCCCAAGTAAAATAAACATTAACATTATGTAATGTTGTGATAAGGGGGAGAGGGTTATATCATATTAAGTAAGCTTTAGAGAACTGATTGATCTATTTCATTGCATGGAAACCAGTGTTTCCTAAGTGACATTTTTGTGGTTTTGAGAAAATGGGTTTAAAGTTGAATATGAACCATTTATGATACAAGGCTGATTTTATACTATCTCATGTCATTGTAAGGTTTATGTATATGATTTCAAAACTATTATATTTGCAATGGTAAATGTAGTTTTTCAGAAAGGAAATTGTGGCAGAAGATACTTTAGCTGTTTTGCACGTTTTGACATTTACGTCGACTCATTGTATCAAACTGATCAATTCATTGATTTTGCAGTTTGGAAAATAAAACTTATTGTATCATAGAATTCCCTTTCAAGTTTATAATGTTGAAGTTTTCAATCAACTGTTTTAATTGTTTTAATAATTCAATTAATGCCATATATCACAGTCATTGTTTTTTTAGTAAATTGTTTTTATCATTATACCATTATACTGTACATTAAACATTATTGCAATATTAGCATATACTGATTATTTGTTGAAAGGGTTGACTCAGAATTTTAATGCAGAGTAGCACGGGGTACCATCGAATAATTTTGGCAACGTACCGGAGAACAACATTTTGCTAAGAAATGGCAATAATTTAGCACAATATATTTTTTAACTAGAGTTCTATTTTGATTTTGACAAAAGTAAATATTCCATGCAGTAACTATTTCATTTATGAGTTTGTTGGAATTCTGTTGGAACCCAGTTCTGATCAAGTACGAAGTTATTGAAATCGGCGCAGACGGACTTTACTCCGAAAGATGGTTTTTCGATTATAACTTTTCACAACATTTAAGTATAGACTTTTGAAAAAAGTACAGAATAGTCCTTATACTTTTGAATAATTCTGTTATTTCTGATTCACACGACTCTGATTTGTTTAATTAAAAAAAAGTTTTAAAAATATTACTTAAGAACGTAACCGGAGCTGGGAACGTAACCGGAGCAGATCAGTTGAATTATTTAATCAAAAAAATTAAAATATATGATTTAAAGCACATATACTAATTTAAAAACATACGGGATTGTTCGAATGCGTATTTATTAATATATATGCTTTAAATCATATATTTTATTATATTGGGATAGGTTATTTTCTTTGGTATAACAAAATATTTGAGCTAAAAAATAATTTGTGAAGTTTTCTAAATGTTTTTTTAATGAAAAATAGCATGCTCCCCTAAGCTGGACAAATCTTTGACCACCTGTGACTTACCAACCATATTTCATGACTACCAGCCTGATATAGTCACAATGTTACATGACTTTAAATATCAAGTAGTTATTTCCTAAAATGACAGGGTTGCAGCTTTTTTTGACCACCCTGTACAGCAATATTACTTAATATTATTATATTACTTAAATAATATTATAGTTTTCTTTTGTTTAATTCCAGGTGATGTTTGAGACCAAAAAACGGCGAGCCGTTTATGTTGGCTATTTCCAAAGCAACAACATGTATGCATGTCAATACAAGGATTGACATTGCGCATGTTCATTTGTTGCACAATACAACATAGAAAAAGCAAGCAAGATCAAAGATTATTAATTGAGCCATTAGAGCCAAATACGACACCAATCTCAAAAAAGAAGCTTTAAGATGAAATTGGGGAAGATAGCATCTCTCTATATAGGAATGAACAATCTCACTGTTGAGTCAAAGCCAGTGATATGGTGGGATCAATTTATGTGGCAAACGTCAAAGCCATTGTAATGTGGCAAACGTCAAAGCCATTGTAAATTCCTTGAAGATGAATCTGACAAAATGCGAAGACTTGATGAATATGACCCTAATTTACTTCAGATTTTTTTTTGAAATCGTTAGATTAGAACTTGGGCTAGTATAATGATGAAGCTAATAGATTATAATGTATTATGAAAGAACTAGAGTATTACTCATATTTACACGCCTAACCATCGACAACGTAGTGACAAAATATACCATTGCACACTTTATATTGTACAGTGTCACTAAAAACTGATGATGCAGGTGTGATGTAGGTTTTCAAAAATTAATTTTGGGAATACTTGAAAGATTTCAATTTCATCTTCAACTTTTAGCTTTCTGATCATTTATTTTTATGAGAATATGTTTCTCTAAACTACACAATTTAAGATGAGTGAAGATTTGATAAATATTATGTATTGGGTGTAATTTTAATAAAAAATCAGAAGAGTAGTTGTCAACTCCACTGAAGGGTGTCAGTGTAAATGAAATTCATGAGATGTTATATTGAACAATGCAATAATTAAACAAGTTATGTTTAAGGAACATGTTCAATTATCCCCAATACAGATGTTCTAAAGTTAAGGTAAATTTGATTTTTAAATCTTGTTGAATGTTATTTCATTTTATAAAAGTGTTGGTGTGGTGATTAATATGTGACCATGGGGTGTTAGCCTCTTACCCCTTGATCACTTGACATCTGTACTTTAATGTATGAATGAATTTTAATTATCTTAAGAAGTTGATAGAGAGATCTATACTAGTTAGTGGAAGATGACTTTTTAAAACCTCTTTATGCTATATCTGGAAAGTGTTGAGGTTCAATACCATGGTTCAATCAAGTTTATGTAAAACTGTTGTTTTTTTTTGTTTTTTTATTAATCATCTTTATTGTATTCCATAAAATACAGATATACATACTTAAACAATTGCCAAAGTCTAATGACATTGACGGCAATTTAGGACATTGACGGCAATTTAAAACTGTGATTGTTAAGTTTCAGTTTTAAATCAATCTGATCCCCCTGCCCATTAGTGTTATTAAAAATATGTTGTCAGGGTTAACTGTGAATTCAGATATGTAAGTTCGTTGAAACAACGTACATCAAGATGACAAGGCACATTTGTAATTTTTTGATTTTTATTATTTTAACTAAAACATGAATATTTATTAAATTTTCAACCGACCTTAATTGTTGTGTAACTTAAGGAAACATATTCTCATAAAAATAATTTACACTCTTAGGCGACAGGGGGAAAAATGTGAAAAACACAACATTTTCCAACCGATCATTGTTTTTGGTTTGATTTACTATGAAAAAAATCGAGCACTGCTCGAAAATCTTTTAACGTAATCAGAAAGCTAATGGTTTTCCTAATCGAATACACACAAAATTAAACATGAAATTCTTTATGCATTCCTCAGATTAATTTTTAAAACCTACATCACACCTACATCATATCTCTTGCTTCATATCAGTTAGAATAGTGACACTGTACATCAAAAGTCTACGGGGGTATATTTTGTCACTGTACTTTGTCGATGATCAGGTGTGATTTAAAATAAAAAAGTTCAAATGATCAATCTTCTGCCTGTTGTACCATCAGTTACAGTATCTTCTAATGAAGTATTTTCTGTAATGCTAAAGATTACTTGATCTGTACCTGATGAACTACTTTTTAAAAATATCTTGTCATAAAATTTGAAATTGTACCTATATAGAATTGCAATTAAAACATTATATAAGACATGTTAATTGCAATCCGATGAAAATTTCTGTTGCCAAACTTATGAATGGAAGCGAAATTGCTTTTAACACACAAATGTTGACTTAATGAATTTGAATTCAAACATCAATTTCGATTAAAAAACAGAAGTGAAAACTATAATTTCTGAATCCTTACCTGTAATGTCAGTTTACTAGAATGTCTGAATTCAGATACCTTATTTCAGTTTTATAGATTGTTGTCTGAATTCAGGCACCTCATCCAAGCTTAGCAAGTTGTCTGAATTCAGACACCATATTTCAGTTTTATAGATTCTTGTCTGAATTCAGGCACCTCATCCAAGCTTAGCAAGTTGTCTGAATTCAGACACCATATTTCAGTTTTATAGATTGCTGTCTGAATTCAGGCACCTCATCCAAGCTTAGCAAGTTGTCTGAATTCAGACACTATATTTCAGTTTTATAGATTGTTGTCTGAATTCAGGCACCTCATCCAAGCTTAGCAAAGTGTCTGAATTCAGACACCATATTTCAGTTTTATGGAATGTTGTCTGAATTCAGGCACCTCATCCAAGCTTAGCGAGTTGTCTGAATTTAGACACCATATTTCAGTTTTATGGAATGTTGTCTGAATTCAGGCACCTCATCCAAGCTTAGCAAAGTGTCTGAATTCAGACACCTTATTTTAGTTTAAGAGAATCTTGTCTTTTTAAATTAAAAATGTGTGGGCATGTCTGAATTCAGACACATATTTTCCCATACTAAGAGTTGCATAGAGTAAAACATCTGCCTGAATTCAGACACTTCATATATCTACACAAAAAGCTTGTAAATATGTTGCTGATGTCTGTACATAACATAGATATACAGTACCTAGAAATATATATCTTTATTTTTATACTTTGCTGGTTGTTTATAATCTTTTCTCATACAAAAAACTTCTCCAACACCTAAAGAATACATTAATTGTCAAATATATTTCTTAATTTATATTAATAATTCAAACTTTTGTCACCTATGGAATTGCCAAACTACACTGGAACCTGTTGTATTGTGTTTGTTTCATTGTTTCAACTAAAAATCGCAATTCATTGCTCTTGCTCTTAGAGCTGCAGGGCATATACCAGTACAAAAAGTCTTCAATAAAGTTGATCCTTGTGTGAGCCCTACGATTATTTAGTTTGCCAAAAATTAATATAACGATTATTCAGATATATGAAAATCCTTTAATAGGTTAAATAGGAATACAATGATTGACTTTTGAATAAAAAGGCATTATACATGTACATATATATGTAGTTGTTGCAGTAAAATTACCACACCAAAGTGGACTATCTTTCCATATTAATATCAAATGGGCCTTCTATTTGCATTTTACTAAAATTATTTGTAACAAAAGTTTATTGTGATAAAGCAGGCAGTGATTTTGATACTTTTTTAGCTTGCAGACAGTGATCTAGTCGAGACAACATCTTGTAGTAATGGGTGTAACAGTGATGAGGCAGGAATTGATTTTATAAATGCAACCGTTTTGACAATTCCATTATTATTTGTCCAAAAGTCTGCTCACATCAAGTTTGATTTGTTCACCGATGTTTGTCAGAGTGATACCTGTAGCAGCTGCACTAGACTGATATGCAACAAGATATATGTGAGCTTTCGAATTCATTGCAACATTTACATTTAGAACAGTTTCAATTATACTTAGTCTGATAGAGAATTAAATAATTGAAGTATATTTCTTCGAGTTTATTCAATTTGAACATTATTTTTACAATACAGATACCTTCGTTTTGAAACATTAGCAGCAATTTTATTTTCAAACGGTCAGTTTTCAACTTTGAATGTTTCATTTTGTTCATAAAAAGTGTATTCTACAAAAGTCAAGGTCATTTCAAGGTAAATGTCATTATTTAGGTAGTTGGCTTTTTAAGACACCTGGTCGTTGATTTGACCCTCCACAACCAATGATTAGGTGACCTGAAGTCAAGGTTTGAATGGATCAAGGAAATTTCAAGGTCAAAGGTCAATATCTAGCAAGTTGATGTGAGAACAATTGTGACCTGTGGCGACCAAAGATAAGGTGATTTCAAGGTCAAAGGTCAATATCTAGGTCATAGGTAGTTGGCTACTGTGGGTCTTCAGTAACATTTGATCACCAAAGATAAAGTGACATACGGTCAATGTCACTGTTTATGGGTCAAGGTCATCTCAGGGTCAGAGGTCAATATCTGAATATTTGGCATTTTGGGGATGCTGCTTCATGTGAGGACCCATTGATATGTGTTCCGAGGTCAAGGTCATTCCTACAAGGTCAAAATCTGTATTTGGCATTTTGAGGCCCTGGGGGCTGCTATAACCCTTGGCAACTCATGCTAAGATGACATGAGGTCAAAGTCAATATCTAGCGTTCAAAATTATAGTAAGGTCAAAGGTCAATATCTTGGTAGTTGGCTCGTTTGAGGCTACACTGACATTTGATCACCAATGATAAAGTGACCTGAGATCAGTGTCATTGTTATAGGTCAAGGTCAGAGATCAATATCTAAATATTTGGCGTTTTGGGGCGGCTGCTGCACTTGACTCCATTGAAACGTGACCTGAGGTCAAGGTCAATCTAAGGTCAAATTTCAGAAAATATCAAAATCTTAGTGTTTGGCGTTTTAAGACCACGGGGGCTGCTGGCGTGACGTGGCCCTTGGCGACTCATGATAAGGTGACATGAGGTCAGTCATCATTTAATGGTTCAATTCAAGATCATCTCAAGGTCAAGGTCGATATCTAGGTTTTGGTGTTTCAAGGCACTCGGGGGATGCTGTGACGTTTGGTGAGTCATTACTAGGCGACTTGGGGTCAAAGTCATTACTGATGGGTTGTGTCAATTCAAGGTCAAAAGTCAATATCTAGGTATTAAGGCCTTTGGGCCAGTTCATCTCATGCATCAGAAAAGGTCAAAAGTCAATAGCCAGGTATTTGCAATTATTTTTAAGGCCATGTGGGGCTGCTGTGACCGACTCGAACAGTAGATTGCTAGTATTATTAAAGATACACAAGAATATGGCGGGAGGGTGGCAAAATCGTCCATTTACTTTAATATTCAAATATGGCACTCTGTAAGGACCTGAGGGTTCCTTAGGGGAATTGCGTGTTAATGCTCTGGTGTGGGAACCAAACCTAGTACCTTCTAGTCTAGACTCTGATGCTCTACTGCCTGAACTAGCAGCCACGCCACAATTCCATTAAAAAGAAGACATGGACCGATATTGTTTTGTTTAGATAAATATGTCAAATCAATTTTCTACTACAATTCGGTTAGAGCAATATATTTTTTCAATTGACATTTCAGAAGTAATAGTCGATCATTTCTGTTTTATCATGTCAATTTTAATAAAATTTGCCAATTTGAAGTAAAATTATGACAGAAGAGAGGTTATCCAAATATGAGGTCATATTAATGACTGTACTCAGTAATGTTCAGTCAAGCTGACGAAGTTTTTCATGAAAGAGTTACTTTCTGTTGTGGTTCTAAATTGAATAAGTATAAGCAGGTGCGTTTTCAAAAATGCAAATTTAAAGCAAATTTCGCAAAATTTAGTCCATTAGGGTATAGTTATTCTCTTAAAAACAATTATGGTACAAATTTGGTACTTCTGAATATATAATGCTTTTTTATTCAAAAGTCAATTATATTATTCTTATTTTGACTATCAAATGATTTTCATATATCTGAATAACCATTATATTAGTTTTTGGCAAAGTAAATAATAGTAGGGATCACACAAGGATCAACTGTATTGAAGATTGGTCATACTGGTATATGCCCTGCCGCTCTAAGATCAAGAGCAATGAATTGTGATTTTTCAGTTGAAACAACGAAACAAACACATAATCATTATTTTGTTTAACATTTAACAAATAATTTTCTGTTAAACGTAGTAATTTTTCAAAACATCACTAAATATGAAAAAGTTGTAAATAAAGTGGATCCTTGTGTGAGCCCCATTATTATTTACTTTGCCAAAAATGAATATAATGGTAAGTGTAATATATAGAAAACATTGAATAGGTAAAATAGGAATATAATTAATAGCAACCGTGACTTTTGCATTAAAATGGCATTTTAAGGTCAGAAATGTATAATTCTTCAATATTATTGTTTTTAATAAAAATGACCACACCCGAATGGACTATCATACATATCAATATCAAATTTGCCTCCTATTTCTTATACTCGTTGCTATTATTTGAAAAAAAAGATTTTTGTCAAACTCATCTTTTTGACGGTTGCACCTTGGGGCAAGCCGTTTAGCCCTTTCGTGTCACTTTTTTGAGTGCAGACAAGTAAAAATGAATAGTCAATGAACCAATCTATAATGACTATGGGTCAAATCATAGTAACCTACCTCAACATCAGTTAATGGGATTTTCTGGAGTTTTGGCGCACACTATACCTTGATTTGTAATGCCAGAGCATGCCCTTAATCTTATCCTTTTTAGACGGCCATTTTGTGAAATATTTCTCATGCAGTCATCAGTTACACAAGGCATGTAACTCAAGTTGACCAACTCTAACTTATACAGCAGACCCAGACAATTCAGATCTCTCAGTTTACTATGGCAGCAACTCAAGTCAAGCTCTCTGAAAGTAAAATATAAATTCATCATATGGGTAATTATAATCATTCAAAATGCATTTTAGATGCACCTACATACACAAAATGCTCCAGAAATTAAGTGAAAAGTTAAATATATTTTCTGTTATAACATAGAAATACAGAGTGGGTCAAAACATGGCACCCATTCTGAATGTACACTTCTATAATAAAGATAACATTTTGGTCCACCCTATGTAACCAACTGAGGTGAGTATAATGCAGTAATGATGGTATCCTCCTCCATGGGCTTTCTACCTAGAAAGTCATTTACTTACTTTAGATTCATGCAGCCATTGCAGATGTTGAGTAGAGACCTATCATCTATTGCTTTATTCCCAGATAAATTCAGAGCTTCCAGCTTCACTAAATGTTCTGAAATAGTTTTAATGCAAATGGTAACGAGGCATTGACATGTCAAAATGTCACCATCAGTTATTGGAAGTTGTAAGAATTTGTTGAAGACACCAAACCCCGACTGCCGTCCACAAAGAAGTTGGAGACTCAACAAAATGTCACCACATCTGGTGGTGTTATAGTTACTAACCAAAAAGCTCCATGGTAAAAAAATCGTATCTCATAGATATGTAACAAATGAACAAAAATTATGATTTTTGCAATCTCTACTCAGAATACTAAAATCCTGGTCATTTCATAAACATATCCTTATTATTCAAATACTGATACTACAACAAGATAATTCATCCCAAAATGCATGAAATCAATTTCACAAAGGGTTAAAGATCAACCCCAAACTGAATAGTTTTTAATGAATGCTGCACAGAGACACAGACAAGATCAGTGCACCCATCATACACACATACACATCTTAGTAATATACAAACAAGGCATTAACATGCAAAATGTCACTACCTGCCATTTGTTACAGACATTGACCATTGAACACCATCCACAATAATGTTTGGAGACTATATGTCAATATGTCACCACTTTTTGTTTTTGTGATAACAAAATTATATCAGATATACAAGGTATTAACATGTAAAATGTCACCACCTGCCATTTGCTACAGACACTGACCATTGAACACCATCCCCAATTAAGTTTGGAGACTATAACAATATGTCGCCACTTTTTGTGATGACATGATTATATCAGATATACAAGGCATTAACATGAAAAATGTCACCACCTGCCATTTGCTACAGATGCCGAATGCTGTTACAGAGCCAGACATCGAACATTATCTGCCAAACACCATCCACAACTTCTGGCCATGACATAAAACATTAATCAAGTTTATTGCATACATCTTCAATGTACATAGTCACATCAAAGTGAAACACACTTGAATAAATACATTGTGAAGTCCCCTTGCTGTCTCACTTCAAACTTAAAGGAAACATTAAATTGTAGAAATGAATATATGACCCCCCCCCCCTCAAGTCTTACCTCCAATCTCATACAGGCCTTGTCCCGTCAGTTCAACATAATCCCCACTCAAGCCTAATCTACGTAAATGTACCAGTCCTATACATAGAGCCCTGAGACTTTCATCCTTTAAGCCACAGCAAGCATTCAGTTTGAGATCTTCTAGGTTCTTACATTTCTCACAGATTTTTAGTATTCCTGACTCAGACAACTGAAGAACATGTAAATACGTATGGTAAGCCTCAGTCACATTGGATTTAACACCCTCTATTTTACATTTGAAAAGATGGGTATTAGTTGGATAAATTCTATTAAAATTTTTAAAATGAATACTTTTAAGTCATGGCTCTTTGATTATTTGAATTAATTAAATCAGGATAAGTATTTTTCCACTTATCTATTATATGCAAATAGGTACAACATTGTCTGTTTTTAAAATCATTTTCCATATCTCTTTGATATCTCTTTCTCAAGATTTTTTATTTTGAGATTATTGTACTTTCAGATTTATTCAAACATATTTTCTTATTAATCATTGCATTGTTGATTACATTGTATTCTAAAACATTAGCAGGGTTATTTGGCATTTTTTGTTTAAAGAACCCATCATACTACTCATCCTATATTTTATGCTGCCTCTCGATTTTGGGAAGCTCAATCTACAACCAATGTACTGTTGTCGTAGATCAAATGTGACTGAGGCATTAATGTCTTTTTACGACAATGATGAGAATCTTGATCAAAGATGATACATTCAAATCTTAATTATGTTCTATCCTATTATAATCTGGATGTGAAGTGCCATATTTTAGGTCAGGGTGGAAATGCTATTATATAAACTTGCAATCTTACCCCAGAGCAGCCAGATAGATTGAGTATGTGAAGATATGGACCAGCCATATGAAAACATTGTCCTGTAAGACGTTTGTTGCCCTCTAGGTCTAATGTGTGTAGATACTGACACTGTTTCAACAGCCACCATAGGCCTTTCTCACCAACTTCATGACAGCGCTGTAGCTTTATGACCTGTTATAATATAGAAATATTATACTAATCTTAAAAAAATGTGATTTCTAATAATTTGAAGAGTACGAGTATAAGGATAAAATTGACATTTTTAGACCAAAATAAGTGACAGATAATCTAACCCATCACAACTACTACTACAATATCAACTTTTCTTTTATTTTCATACACATATTTTGATAGTACACAGACATGAGCTTAAGACTTATCCCATATATATATTATAGCCAGAACACAAACCCAAGGTGATTAACAAATGCTGGAAATATTCTAACCTTCAATTTTGGGCAATTCCTTCCAAGGGTTTTCAGAGAGATGTTTGTGACTTCCACACCAGACAAGTCCACCTCTTCCAGTTTTGGACAGCTTTCACCTAATAAGGATATAAACGTATTATTCAATAACCTGTTCCTACAGATTTTCTGTTGTTCTTTTCCACAAATTTCAAATTTTTGATGCAAAATCCATTGTTTCTAAATCACTTAATCTAAAATTTTAATGCAAATCCTTACAAAATCCTTAGTTTTTAAATTGCAAAATCCACAATCTTAGTTGCAAAATTCTGAAAGAAATGTAAAAGACTAGTCTCGGTTCGGAGAACGAAGTTCATCAATCTACTGCACATCACGCCTGGTTTGGACAATTTTGATATTTTTACATATTTAGATTAAATGTCCTCTTTTGAATATTCAAGATTTAATTTGAGTGTTATTTCTATATTTTTCATGAAATAAATTATTAGCCCAGGAGACTGTTCTCCAAACTGAGACTTGTCCATTCTGAAAGGACAGAATAACTATATTTAATTTATTGTTAGTTCAGCCAATGAACCTAAGCACTAGAATTTCTACAAAAATCTGAAAGAAGATAACTTAAACATATCATGTGAATCATTTTTGGCCAATTTTTGGATCAAAGTTACATTTGCATATGAATGCTGGGAGAAAACCATGCACTGTTCAGTTTATTTTCTAAATCAGCATAAATGAATGAACACCACACTGTCAGGAGTAAATTTTGTTATAGAACCCTACTATTGATGGGTCACTTGACAAACCTTTTTGTATGATATTATAGGTAAAATATTTTATTTTGTTTGATCATGCTCATTGCCAAAGCTTTCACTTGACAACAAAAGAGTGATAGTTACAAGTTACTAAAGACTGGGTGTGCCCAAATAAGAGTACTACTGTGCCTTGATGCACATTGTATTTTAAGTAAGCTATACATACCTATTATATCTACAGCCCAGTCTGTAAGACACATAGACCTGTTACCAAGTCGTAGCACTTTACAATTCTGACATCCTCTCGCTAGAAGAGACTGTAACAAGGTATCTGTCACACCTGAAATACAGAAAGATATAAAGACATTTGATATAATATAGCAAGAATATTACATTAACAATCCATATCCTGTATCATGATTGAGGAATATCTAAAATATCTAGAATCACCTGCCCCACATCAACAGATGACTCCACATTGAGATGTTGAAAAATGCCAGGATGCATACAGATTCACACTAATTTTCTCTCGTGGATTGTCCTTCCCACCTGTCCCATTTAATGTATTTACTTCAGAAGAAAAAAGGATAACAAATCATTGAAACATGTTACTCACACACTCAGTCAAACATGATACAAAGATTGATTTGCATTAATATGGCACCTAGAAAAAAACAAAGTAGAAGTTTTAAATAACTCTTGATTTAAAAGATGGCGACACTTCTATAGAAATTAATGGATGCTGTGATACAAATTTGTCATCTTTCATAGATACAATGTATTGGCAAAAACTTGATACATGTATATAAATATTGACAGATCAAAAATATTTTTTGATAATTCATTGTAAGCTTTGTTTAAGCTGTTTTTGGTGTCCAATAAAAAATAAAGTACTTATCAATACATTGGAAATACTATGTAGTCAAAAAGTAAATCTTTATTTTGCCAAAGAATGTTGAAAATATGCATATTAGGCCTTTAATGTGTAATATTGCTTTATTCAAACATCAAATACACTGTTTGAATCAAATTAATATCACCTTAAAATAAGAAATCACCAATCAATTAACCCATTGAGTTCTTCAAAATATATAAATTGACAGTTCTGACTTCAAACAATGCTATTTTCTATCTAACCCTATCTACAAACTGGTTATTATACTTTTATTTAATTTGGTAGCTGTTTTAATTTGGCAGATCCACCAATTGTTTAAGTCCGCCAACTTTAGTAGCAGCCGAATTCTCTGGTATACATATGTAATTTTAGTACCATGCAAATTAGTGCATTGTAATATTGCGAGTCCGCAGAAATTAAGTAGCCGCCAAATGTTCAAAACAGCAAATCCAGCAAAATAAATTGCACCAAATTAAGTACAGTAAATTCACTGTTATATACAGGGAGTTGTCATCTTTAGCTCCTATTACTTTTCTGATGCCTGATTCTTCAAATCTTGCCAAATATGCATATTGCCATATTTCTAGGTCTATGGTCACCTCAATTGATACAATGTTGCAATTTGACAGGTATCAGAGATATGCAAATCAACATAACTTTCTCTCCAATAATATATCATACTTGGTACCATATAGCTTGGTTTTGGCTGCATAGGGGGAGGGAACCTTTTTGACAAGCTGTATAATTACAGCTACTGTACCTGCAATTAGCCTTTTGTAGCTTATTCTTGTGTTTCAACAGACTCTTGAAAGCCCATGATTTATAGTACTATACATGCAACGTACAGTACATGTAGTACTTATCAGACCTTAGACTTGAACCTCTACTCTTAGTTAATATAGTACCATCCAAATTATGTATCCATGTATCCACTTAAAAAATGTACTTAGTATTTGATATGGCATATTTTAATAAGTCTAAAACTACAAGTACACACTCCGCAAATCATTTTCTCTAGCCTTTGACTTAACATTGGGTCATGTGACAGGAAGTTACAGTACAGGTATTGTGGGTAAAACTTTCTTTCTATGTAATTCTTGGAAGAGGGTTTACAGCTTCGCAATGCAAAGTATGTATATTATATATTATATTATGAGGTTATCAAATACACTTTATCATATATAACTGCCTATCAAGAACAACGAATATGAATGAAAATAAACAATATGACTAATAAAATTAACAATCAGGGGAACCCCCATTTTGCATTCGTATTAATCATAATATTTGCCAATTAATTTAAACATGCTGACAATCAATGGAAAAGGGATCATTATAGCTCAGAATGGTAGTATAATTTATATCTTACTCATGCTTTTTCAGTATACTTTTTAAAATAATCAGCTACTTTATCAATATAACAAGGCATTAACATGACAAAATGTCACCACCTAGTTACTCTCACTTTTAGAACTTGTAGATGATTTTTCAAAAGATCATCTAATATTTGGTCAATTTGAAGCAAGTTGAAAAAAGAACTTGTTAACCTTTGTTGACCTTAAGAAGGTCATTGAAGGTGAAATCACAAATCTAGTCATATTTGAATTTCTGAGAAACTTGAAGACGATTTTGAAAAAAAAAAGGTCAATTTGAAGCTTTTTGATCTTTTTTAACCTATTTTTGACCTTGAGAAGGTCATTGAAGGTCAAATTTTAAATCTTAAGTTAGATTTGAACTTCAGAAAACTTGTACACGGTAGATGATTTTGACAGAAATTGAAGTCGGTCTAAACAGTATTTGTTAAGTTATTGGAAGTTGTAAGAATTTGTTACAGATGCCGATCGCCAACCGCCATCCGCCGATCGCCGTCACAAAAAATGGAGACCATAACAATATGTCACCACTATTTAGTGATGCCATAAAAAAACTAAATAGTTTCCCGGTTATACAAAATCCACTGAATAAACATGAACACGATACAGACGGAACTTGGAAGTTCAAATTAATATTCCCAATTCTCACTTTGAGGGAATATAACTTTCAAAGGGTAATGGTAATGTAATTCCATTTTATGACACGTGCCTAATGCATTGATCAATCCGTGTTACACTGGTACACAATGTACATTGGGTAAATAATAACATTCAATTTGGTAAACTGCGACTCATCAAAGCAGTTGCAAAAAATCGCATACCCACATACTGCATCAATTTAACACCATCGGGGTTTAGTTTTTGAAATCATAAACATTATTATACATATAAAATGTACCTCAATTCATGTTCAATTATTGAAGATCATACTGACTTGTGTTATTTATTGGTTTCTTTATTTACCACGTACAGTAAAACCTGTGTATAGTGAACATTTTTTGCCAAAGAAAAATGTTCACTGTAGGTAGTAGGTGTCCACTACAGCAAGGATTTGACTTCGTTGCATTTTGCCATATTACATGTAATTAAGAGACCAGTTATTAAACAAGCCTAAATAGAGGAGGGAATATCTGATATAATTTGTACTTTATACCTATGATTACCAATGACACTAGCAACAAGTTTTTGTTTTTGTTTTTCTTGTGTTATACAAACTTACTTATTTTAGACTGACTGTCATCTGAATGGTTCATCCTTTTATTGTCAAATTTTAATCTCTTTATAATTCCTTATATTCCCATCAAGATGATCCTTTAAATAGTGGAATTCTTGACACATTTGAGTCAGTTAAAGGACTTTATTGACTTAATTAATTATAAACTAGCCTACATGATAGAGTCAGTTAAGAGTGATCATTATAATTTTAACCCAATCTGGTTTTTAAATCGATGGGGATGAGAAAAAGATTTAGTTGGGACTTAGCAGATAGAGATAAAGGTAATAATAGTTAACCAGATTATCTCCATTTAAAGCAATCAATGCTTCTAGCCACTGCTAGACACATATCCAGCCTTACAAAAACAAAGATTATTAAGAATAATAATTAGTCACACCTGTTTCAATATAAGAGGAGATCACACTCTCAAACCAGAGGGGGAGAAACACCAGGGTTCAAAGATGACATACGCATATAATGTAAATCTGTATTGAGATGACATCGTCGCTGATTGGTCAAAAGTCGACAAACAAATGACGTCATCAATGGTGGTTTGAAAATTTTCGAAATACGCTTCAAATAATATTATGTTCATTTCTGGCGTGTTACCAATATATCATAGCTTCTCACTTCACATCAAGAAAAAGAAAGGTGTACGGAATATGCCTATATCAATTAAAACATCCCATCGAAGTGTAGTATTTGATAACTAGCCGATGAAAATTCGAACGAACGAAGGTGGTAAGCAAGAGAGGTAACTATGTCTGTCATCTTTAAACTCTGGGGCTTTCCCTCCTCTTCTCTCAAACTGACCTTTTAATAATTATTTTTGACAGGTAATATAAACATAAGCTGCTTAACTCTGATAAGGCAGTTGCAGAAAACCCACGAGAAATCTTATGTATCAGATTCAATGTTCACTAGAGACAGGATAATTCAATTTAATTTGCCAAGATTTAATGTTCACTGTTCACAGTAGGTAGGTGTTCACTATAGGATTGTACTTCAACATGGGAGTCAATGGGAGAAAAAGGTTTTGCCAAAAAAATGTTCACTGTTGATAGGTGTTCGCTAAAGGGATGTGTTCACTAACACAGGTTTTACTGTACCAGTATAAACCATTCTATAGCACACTGTCTGTTACATAGGTAATACAGCACTTCAGATGTCTTGATTAAAACTTTATCGGATATAGAGGTTCTTGTATGAGTACCTGTGCAGGATCGTCGATTCTTGATGAGCTTTGATAATTCTTCTTTATCGAGCTGAAGACGAGTTGTTGTTAAAGATGGCTCTATCTTGATTAATCATATGAGAAAACAAAATCATGAAAACAACAATAAAATGCATTTTCAAAATATCCAATATTTGTTTTAGGCGATTCTATACAATAATAGAGTTAGTATATGGTCCAGTAGGAAATGCAGTGTACTGCTCTCACAAAATGGCTACAATGATGGATCTTGCTCGTAAGTTTAATTGTTGTTCCCTGAACATATAATGTGTAGTATGAGAAGAAATTAAACTTTGTATGTTGATCAAATCAACATTTTTTTGTAGTTCCCTTTCACTGTACAGGGTGTCCCAGAACTCATGAGAATTTTTTGAGGGAGATATAAGGCATGGGTGATTTTTCTTCAAATTTGGTACAGTTATTAAACACACTTTGGGGAATAAATGACATGAATTTCAGGCACATATCTTTTATATTTCCGAATTAATTGACATTTGAATTCTACATCGCCACAAACCCTGGAGTTATCGGGAAAATACAAAAGTTTATGTCATATTTTGTCAATTTTATACAAATTCTTAACTATAAAACCAATGTTTTTTGTATAAGCTTAGTTCAGCATTTTTTTCATATTGATGATGCACTTTGATAATACGATATATAAACTTTGATAGAGACCCAATACATCAACGGATTGTACATTTGGTCTGCTAAAAGATTATACTGACATGTTCCTGAGGGACTGGAAGAAATGTCCCCATTTGCTAGCCAATATGATCTTGCATATTGACAATGCACCAGTGAATAAGTCACTACATGCATGTCAGTAGTGCATCCAATTTATTTTCTATTGAGACTTCACAGTATAAAATAGCTCCATATACTTGCCGGATTTTGCTCTACTAGACTTTTGCTTTCTTTGGGGACCTTAAACAAAGACTAGTGAGCCATGTCACTGAAACGGAGGAAGAATTGAGTCATGTTGTTTCAGAGGACCCTACAGAAATGACTATTGGACAATTTGGGAATGTGTATAAAGAGTAGCTGAAAAGACGACATCAACTGCAGATAATATGCTATAATAACTCTGTAGATTTACGTAGCTTGAATGTGTATGATCCTATCAAGTAAAGTACAGAAATGCTGAAATAATTCAATGAAAACAATGATATTAGAGTAGAGAAGTTGTGTAAATATTATCAAAATGTGACGTAAATTGTTGTATTTCTCTGACTACTCCAGGGTTTTTGGCGATGTAGAATTCAAATGTCAATAAATTCGGAAATATAAAAGATATGTGCCTGAAATTCATGTCAGTTATTCCCCAAAGTGTGTTTAATAAGTGTACCAAATTTGAAGAAAAATCACCTACATGCCTTATATCTCCCTCAAAAAATTCTCATGAGTTCTGGGACACCCTGTAAGTTAGATTAACTTTGTATGTTGATCAAATCAACCTTCTAAATTTTTTGTAGTACTTTTTCACTGTACAACTGAATCTGCTGGTGAAAATGAAGTGATACACAAAACAATTTACATATGAAAATGTTCTAATTCTAGATGAACTAGAAGATACAATTCTATATGAAATTAGTGAACTGTTAGGTGATGATGTCAACAAAGTGTTCATCCATCTTGGTTTTGAAATGCCATTTATCCAGACCAGGCGAATGAGTAGTCCACATAATGCTGCAGAGTGGATCTTCCAACTATTTGTGACATGGAAACAAAAACAGCACGTGGATACAAACAAAAAAGAAGAACTAGTTAAAGCGCTGAAGCATGTAGAACGCCATGACCTTGTAAAAAGAGTGAACGCCAAAAAATCAGAGTCACAAGGTCAGTTAACAAAAGTGGTCTGGGAATGTTTACTGTTTTGAAAACTAAAACTAATCAGAATTTCAATTGGTCTTGGGAAAAAATGATTCATATTAAACTAAAATTGATTGATTAAAAGTAAATCAGATTTGTGTAGTATAAATTTAGAAAATGACAATCCTTTATGGTCCTCACATTGTCAGAATATGTTCAACATGCTTGATAATCATAAAGTTTATAACTATCAAGAGCTATATTTTGATGCTTTATTTCACATTTTGCAGGAATGACATATACCTTCAAAATTTTTGTTTTTTTCCATCTACAGGACCTGCATGTCTACTGTCTATGAAAAACATCAAGATATTGCATTGTATATTCCTTTCATTTTCAGCACTTACTGCAGAGAGAAGTCGAAGTCTTACATTTAGCTGTTTATTACTTGATGTAATTCTCAACCTATTGAAAACCCACATTGAAACAAGAATGAATGAGGTCTTTGGACATTTTATAGAAACAGGGGACGTTTCAACACTCCAAGAAATACTTGCAGATGCTAAATATGATTGTGAACGGTATCCTCCTGAAAAAATGTCATCACTTGAGGAACTGGCAAACAGTTTTCTTGAGCCACATAACAGATTTGCAGGGAAAATACAATCAATCACAAACCTACATGTCTTTCTACACTTAATTCTGCATGTGCCAAAAGTTAATGCGTCACTCCATAAACCTGATTTATTAATCGTCTTAACAAAATATATTAAACAAATTGCCACCTCTTGGGGACATAGTTCTGGAATGACTGTAAAGGATTTCCAACAAAACATTACGAAACTTAAGATGATAATCAGGATAATTGCATGGGATAATGATGCATTAAGAGCGAGAACACTGAAGATGTTAGACATGTGGCAGCAAAAAGGTAAGAATGTTAACAATTTAAGATTCTAGGTATAAAAGTGAGATGATTTGTTATGTTTATTTGACTATTTTATGAACAAGATACTTCAAATTACAAAAGCAGCAGTCCTAATCATTTAAAAGTCAAATGAGGCAAATTTACAACAATCTACAACAGACATGGATATAGTCATTCATTCATTCAAAGTGAATATGTTAGCTCAAAAGGCAAAAGGAGAGATATTTAAAGCATGACTAATTCATCTTAATTGGATTTTGGAATGCCTTAAATCTATGTGTTCAATTTATTATTCATTGAGAATGCAATATATTTCTTCAAAATCCAGAATCTTGTGGATGCAAAAACATCCAAAACCAATCACCTTCTAATTCAAACACTTTAAACCAGTCCCCCAATGGCTTTCAAATTAAAAAGGGTTTTACTGTACCTACAGTAAAAACAAAATAGTGATAAGTGCAACTTGTTACAAGGAAACAAACTGCAACATCCTAACTAATGTTAAGAATCACTAACAAACTATGTCATATACACATGTATGTGAATATATTTCAGGGGAGATCTTCACAAACATCAATGAAATAACAGATAGACGTATGATCGAGTTAGCTGTTGAATCTTGGGATACCTATACAAAAGTGGTTGGCTCAAAAGTGGAAGAATTCAAAGAAGAAACGCAAGATATGAAAAATCTAATTGATACATTTGAGAACAAGAACAGAATCAAGGAACAAGTAGACAGACTTTCTAGCAAAGTTGAAGAACATGATGAACAAATTAGAGAAAACAAGGACAACATAAGCTTATTAAGTACACAAATTGAAGGAATAAAGACGTGTTTACCAACTGATGAAAGGTCGGTCGGTCGCAAACAGATAATGCCACCCACAGCATCAGATAAAGAGCAACCAACAATTGGTACATACTGAATAGTAATGAAAGATTATTTAATTTGATTGATAATAATAACTATTTTACCACATGTATCAATAGAAGTTCAATAGTGATACAATTTGCAGGAAACACGATATGGCCTTTACATCTAACCCAAATCCTTTTTTTCTTTACAGATTCTACTCGACAAATACACATGCAACCCACAAATGATGACCCACAGCCAACAAGTACTGATTTCAAATTATTCTTCTAATGTATAAATTAGTACATGTACTAGAAATTTTTCAAAAAATAAATGAAATATTACAAAAATCATGGCAATGTTTTCCTTACAATCCCAATTTTATCTTCTGACAAAGAACTGAGATACATTCTGAACATAACTACAATTATGATGATGCAATGTCAAAATAAATACTCTTTCTTTATTAACAGGCCCAACAAGACAATTAACCACGCTTCCCAGAAATGATAAGCAGCAGTCATTAAGTACTGATTGATTTATTCATTCTTCAAATATAATATTTGTACCATGGATTCTGTTTTAAGTAGATAACGTAATAATACATTAACATTATAATTGGACATTTTGTCAAGCTTGACCTACTTCTCAACCTTCTATATAATATGTGTTCAATAAGAATTCCAAAACCACTATAATTTATTCAAATTATTAAATAAACAAATTCCACGTATTTTTCAGTTAGTAAACACAAGAATCAGACTCAAGAGGGAATAAAATGTGGAAAAGATATAAGCGGCATTAGCTGTGAGGATGTTGTGAAAATGGCAGATAGACAAATAAGACAGAACAGTATTGATCTTAGGCAAAATAGTGAAGATTTAGAAAACAGCAATCAGCTATTGAAGTTATTGAAAGATGTAATTGAGCAACATGAAAAGACAATTAAGAAACAACAAGATGAAATAGATTCAGACAAGGAGACAATATCCAATAATGTCAAAGAAATCAAAAGAAGAGGTCAACATATACAGCAGCTCATGAATGATAGCAGCAAGTCCAAGGAAGCACATGAACAGGAATTAAAATTAGAACGTGAAAAGATTGAAAAGCTGAAAAAGCAAAATGAAGAATTGGAAAACAAATATAAATCAGAGTGCGAGCGTAATGAACAGTTAATAAAAGAAGTAGAAAGGTTTAAGCAAGAACTAAAAGACAAAAATAATTGAAGTTGTCACTATTCAATTGTAACTGCAAAGGAGTGGAGTTAGGATCATCAAAGATGGTAGCCAAAATTTGTTTGATATGAATAATACTTAGATTTAAGCTAAACCAAGTAAAATCATGATTTCAAATACTTTGTCATGCTAATTTTTTATATGTCTCTGTGCTAACTAATAAAGTTCCAGTTGTAAACAACTGCAGGAAAATGAAGAAAATATCTCAAACATCAGAGTTTAACCTCTTGACTACCTGGAGTGACGAGATTTCTCGTCACCTAAGAAATGACCTTGAAACCCAGAGTGACGAGAAAATCCGTCACAAAATTTTTCACTAAAATTGCTCTTATTTGAACACTTTTCAGCCAATTTTCACAAAATTTGTTTTAAAATATGTAGAAATGATCTCTGCCGTCTAATTTTACTATGTTGAGCATCTGAAGTTGTATATGTATATAGCATAATGTCAAAAGGTGGCAAAAATGAAAAAATCTCTGGTTTCAACCAATTTTAGAGCCTGGGATTCAAGAGGTTAAAGAAAACAGCTTCACAATAGATTGATGTTTATCCAAATGACATTTTTTGCAGTGACAAAACTGTGTTAGAAAGAATAAATTGTAAATCTCCACTGAGTTGTGAGTTAAGTATCATCATCCACTTGGGTTAGTGCCATCCTAAGCAAAGCTGCTTTCTTTAAAGGATTGGTAGTGATATGGTGAACTGAATTCAACATTGTTTTTCTCTTAAACCAATTATTGAAAACATTCTGTAAAAAACAAAACTTTATGTAATGGTCACTGATTGACATCAATTTAATGTGAAAATTGTTTATATATATTTCATATTATTGTTTTTGTGAACAATTTTTGTTTTTTAGTGCAATTAACCAGATGTGAGAAGGTAGTTACCAGTTTTACCACCAGGTGGCTGATTCAGGGTAAATAACATGGCAGGGTATTAGAAAGTACCCTTAAACTTGAATATTGATAGTTGGACAAATTGAAATGTCTCCAGTAAAACAAAATATTTTCTGTCAAATATAAGAAAAGATATTTCACTTGTGATTTTATAACATAGGGTTTATGGGGTATCTGACCTAGAAATCCCATTTTCAAAGAAAATTAAATTTTCAAAGTTGATAAACACTTTTTAAAACCACATTTCTGATTTTTTCAATATTTAATGACGTAAATCAAGATTATTTCTACTCGCATCTAGTCTATTGCTTTTTGTTCTTTTCTACCACTATTGAGAATGAAATGAAATATCTATCCCAACCTTGTTGGAACAAAATGGCATATACAACATTTTCTTAGACCTTTCAATATCATAGTTATACAAAGGAAAGTTTGGTTCATTAAAAAAAGCATCCCAAAAAATAAAATAAAAAACCCACAATAGATAAAAATTGAAGTTTCATTAACAAGATATTTAAAATGAACCCAACTTTCCTTTGTAGAATTACAATATTGAGAGACCTAAACACGTTGAGTATATGTGATGCCATTTTGTTCCAATAAGGTTGGAATAGATGTTTCATTTCATTCCGAACATATGGTATGGTATGCAGGGCTTTCAGTAACGCGTCCATAACACTGGGAGGACCCAGATTTTCATGAAGGGACTCCAACAAATTTTATTGATCAATCCCTGGGACGCAAAGTCCTGTGTTTTCATTAACAAAATTGATAGACTTGGAAAAAGGTCTTACCTCCAGTCTTTTATTTGGTCGAAATACGCTAAATAAACGAAGGATATTAGAGAGATTTCGCACATAAGTGAAAGTACAACGTTACTTATACGTATACGTATAGTTTAAAGGGTCATGTCGAACTATTATATTTACTAAAATCAATTTTAAATTGTACTTAATGGAACATAACTATTCCTGTTATAGAAAAGGTCCATCAACTAGAGACTGTGAACGCACTGTCATCTGCACATGTAGATTATGCACATTATGATTAAATGCTTGCTTCCCTGTCCTTGTAGTTGTAGTGTATTATAAACACGATCCTTTAAAGTGAGTCATGATTCTTTAAGGCCCCCTCACATATGATTGAATCCACCAAACGCAGCCTGACGCATGTGGTAAATTAGTCATTTCTGGCGAATATTGAGCGAAAATGTTTAAAAATATGTTACATAATAGAAAACATAGCGGATAGTAATGTAAGGTAACTATTTGTTGCGAATGTTTTACGAAGTGTGACGAATTACTACTTTTCTTCGCTAAGATGCGTTGCGTCTCGCAAACAACCGTTGACATCCCCTTCAGCGAGTAATAACGCATACATGCAAAATAAAGCGTAATTATGCGCATTCTTCCGAATCTGAACAAAGGCTTACGAAAAGCAGGAGGCGTCAGCGATTCCCGTCAGCGATTAACAACGCATACATGCGAACCAAAGCGCAATTGTGCGCATGCTTCCGAATCTAAACGAACCTTTGCGAAAAGTGTAAGGGTCAATTTACTTGACAACACCACACTATCATATATAAATCTGAAATTGTTAACCTATTCACACAACGTAAGTTAATGAAATATAAAAATGGCAAGACGATTTTGTGTCAGAGCATGCCTCCGCGGAAAATGTGATATCTCTTTATTCTTAGTTATTGATGCAATGCAAGCATACCAATCTTTCTTCCATTGAACACTCTATCTACAAATAAAAGAAAGTCATTCTGAAATAAGTGGGTGGCATTTTTTGGTGTCACCCTGTATTTAATATGGCTCTTCTGACATTTCTAACATAGTCTACCTTAATTAAGAGGTCGTAGTCAACACAGATTTGAAATTCATACAGTGATCATCCATTGGGAATGTTATTAACACGTACAATTGGTTACCATGCCAAGCAATTATTGTAATTACTTCAGTTTGAATGGAATATCCCTATGTTTTATGGTTTTGGGCCGTAATATTTGATATTAGAATGGAAGGGTGTTGGACACTGTTTCTTTTGACTCTTGAATTTCATTTGGGATAGTTGGGGTTTGTTTTTAATGACAATATTCGCTTAAAGATTTTGTTTCTCTTGTGTTTTCTGATCATGTTTGGTATTTTCCCTTTGATATTATATCAATACATTTCTTATTATTAGACTCGTAAAACAAAAATACGTTTAAACTAGTTTTTACAATTTATGTCAGGCAAATTACACTTAATTTCAAGTTGACACAGTGCTTTAGATTATTTCTCAAAGTCCAACCTTTAATTTGGCACGATCCTGTCTTGCCATGGTACACTTCCTGCTGGAGAGTTGACCCAGTGCTTCAGAGTATTTCTCACAATCTTCCCCTTTTTATTTGCTGTGTTGTGGCCTCTGATATTGACAGGCCTGACATCTTCCAAGTTGCGATCTCTCCTCCATTCCCCAGGAACCATGTCGCCTCTTCTGTCCTCTTGGTCAATCAGTGCATTTTGCATTGTAGGGTACCTCATTCTCATCAAGTTGTGGAGAATGCAGCATGTCTTGACTATCAGCCTCGCTGTGGATGGCTTATGGTTCATCGTTGAGAGGAGTACCTGAAATGTTATTATGCGTTAAATTGAATTAATTTGAAAATACAGATTAATAGTTAAACTGTCATAGGTCGAATGTGGAACTCAGTTGGTTCCAATTTATGCGCATCTTTCAAATTATTTATCAAACAAAACATACTATTTTCATGTCTCAATTAGCGGAAGTTCGAATGAAGTCTCATTTACTCAAAGTCGAATAAACGTATCTAGATAGTCCCAGGAACTTGGAGTTTAACTGTTTGTTTCGCCGACAAATATTATAAATTACAATGTACCTGGAATCGGTTGGCCAAAATTCCAAAGGCGTTTTCTGAAACCCTCCTAGCCCTCGATAACCGGTAGTTTAGAATTCTTTCCTCTCTAGTGAGGGTTTCTATGCCCATAGGGCTTCTGCATGTGATCACTGAGGCTGAATGCGTCATCCCCTACCAAGAAAAAAGGCATATCAACGGTGTCGTTGGGAAATGGCTGTTGGTGTGGAAATGCGATCGAACCATCCTGCACCATCTCCAAGAATTCCGATGCATTATAGATCCTGGCATCTCCACTTGAACCATATCCTGAAATTATACAAGAGTAAGAGGATAAAATATTGTCAGTATCCATTGCAAATATAGCTATAATTGTATTAAATCTATATAATTACAAAATTAATGCAGTAACGTATGTAGAGTTTACTCACCACCCAGATCACACCACATGAACTTGTAGTCTGAGTCGACAATTCCCAGTAAGATGATGCTGTAGAAACCCTTATAATTATAATATAAGGAACCAGAGCTATTAGGCTTTCTGATGGCTATGTGTTTGCCATCAATTGCAGCAACGCAATTTGGAAAGTTCCACTTCTCGAGGAAACCATCAGCCAATTGTTTCCATTCTTCAGGTGTGGAGGGGGCTGTCATGACCTCATCAACATATTCGTCACACTTGACAGACTTCTCTTACCACTACAGAGAGGGTATTCTCAGCAACCCGCCAGGAGTACTGCATGTCAGAGTACTTGGCACCAGAAACCAGGTGGCGAATAGTGGCAGCTAGTTTGAGGCCTGGACCTAAAGGCTCTTTGTACCAGCTATGTTGTTTCCATAGCCGAGGACGGACCCTCTCAAAGATTTCGCATACATTTCTGTTGGCATACAGAGGAACTTTTTGAATGTTCTGGGGTCCTCTCTTCTCAGCTCCACCATGAGCTGATCATAGATGCCGAATTGGCGCCGTCTCTCTGGATTCAACCATTGTCTCCTCCAGATGCCACGTCCTCTGGCTCCCCTTCTCCGCCTAAAACGGCCTCTGATGAACTCATGAATGTTAAGTTGCTGCGTTAAAACTTCTTGCTGGGCCATAGCAGCCACATACTACAGCCTCAGTCGATCTGTGTCTTCCATGACAAAAGAATTATTTGATTTAATTTGGTATCCTCTCAATTATTCAGCTTAACGTAGATCCAATTCGTAAGTATTCGTTCCACTGCGTACAAGGTTGCAAACTGCCGCAATGGTTTGTAATGGTTCGTAATGGGATCGTCGTCAGTCGCTTGATATGCAAATTATGGGGGTACGACCTTATCCCCAGCGACCTGTAACGTCACTTGACAAAGCCAATGCGAAGGTTAACGGATCGTTAACGCATTGAAACAAATTTCAACGAATGACACACGAAATTTTTATTCGCTGCAATTTTTTGAACATGTTCAAAATTTTCCGACGAAAAATACTAATTTCAACCGAGGTAAACGCTGACAAACGCATCTATACGAACACTGCGACGTACTGTCACGAACTCGTACTAATGAGAACGAATTTGACTAATTTCCTATTCGCCTATATACGCAAGTTGACGTAAAGGGGTTTTCGTTCATATGTGAGGGGGGCTTTAAAGTGAGTCATTACATAATCAAGTTGATTATTTCAATGTTTTCATGATCAGTATAAGTTCAATGAACTTACAAAACGGTATATTTACGTAGATGATAACGTATACAGTTGGATCTCCGTATAAAGATTTGCCTACACGTGTGTGGAACAATTGACAGCAAGCATTTTTTGAAATTAATTGGCTGAGTGGGAACAGCATCCAATCAAATACTTTAACCATCAATTTGAAACACCAATCAAACCAGTAGGTTCTAGCAATTCCTGGAAACAGTAAATTCAGTAGCTCAACATATGACATACAGGGTGTTCCATAACGAGCATCTCCACAAAGTCAATTTGAGAAGAGATGGGTCTATAACATATGTACTATATATGAGCCTATTTTATTCTAGACAAAGACATTTGGATCAACTAAACATGCTATAATTCAAGAAAGTACAAATCTCATCCCTTTGACCTGTATTTATTACAGTCCGAGAAGATCTTTCCTGACGAAAAGCCCACATTATGAAACTCCTTGTACGTTTACCTATAAGTATAAGTATACGTTATAAGTTGTACTTTCACTAGGTGCGAAATCTCTCTATTCTATTACTAAAAGAAATACATTATTTTCTGTCCAAGTTTCTTTTCCGGAAAATGATTTCCGATCGAAATACTGATAGGCCATTTGATAGGACAATCACTAGTTGCTACAGTACTGAGCAGTTATTGGTATGGGTCCTATGATTGGCTGTGATTATTAATCATGCATGCGTCTTAACAATTTGAACTAATCAAATTGCTGGATTTGTTGCGCATAACACAGAACTAATAAATGGAACCTCGTGGAGATTTCCCCAAGTGAAATTTTCAGACCTATCAAAATCAATAGCAAATTGCTTGAAATATGAAAAGAAAATGCATATTTAATGGTTGAATATTAGTTATCTCTTTCAAGTGAAGGTTTCTGTATCATTTAGTGACCCACTAGATGTGTAGAACGCTGATTTAGGCCGATAAATAAAAAAAAATGATAAGAAACGTTTCATCAATTTTTTCATTTAGTGTAAAAATGTGACTTTTAATTCCAGGGAACCTTTTTTCACTGGATGCACTTTTTTGAGGGGGGACTCACTTTTTGAAAACCAATCCAACCAAGGGACGCACTCTTGGACAAACCTACTGAAAGCACTGGGTATAGTATGGTATCAAGAACAAAAGAAGTGTCTGATGTGTTTTTTAAAACTATATATTGATAAGTACTTAATATATATTTTTCTTAATTAAATTGTTACCATTCAAAAGAAGACCTTTAAATTGACGACGTGTCATTTTTTCAGAATTTTTTGATGACAGGTTTAAGAGACACATGCACTCAATTTAGTTCACCATATTGCTACCAAGCCTTTCTCAGATTTCAAAGATGTTTGACCATTTCTTTTTAACAGCAACAAAATATAGCATCTATAAATAGATTGTACTTCTTTAGTTTGGACTTATACATGTACTGGAGGTGAAATTCAGATGGCTGAGTTGATTCAAATTTAAACGTTACATGGAGCCTGCTGCTAAATGAAACCCCTGATATGTATAGGAATGAGATTGAGGTCATGATGTGAATAAGAAACTTACCTCCAAATCTCCAGTTGAACGTATGCGAGAAGTCAATAATGGCAGCACTATGCCAGCTTTGTATAGAAAGTTGTCTCCACCTCTTGCATACTGAAAACACACCATACTGATCAGTATTTCTATGTGAATATAAAATTAGATACAGCCATATCAAGTAATTAGTCAGGCCCGTAGACAGTTTTTGTCAAGGGGGTTCATTTTTTAAAAAATCCAGGGGGTGGGTTCACATTTGACAACTGAGTTCCAATTTTTGGTGGGGGGTCGAACCACAACCCCCTTGCTATGGGCCAAAGAGTACACAATGCAGAGATCTCCCAGCAGTTTTGTCAATGGGATCAAAGGCATAACTTAACCACCTGCCTTATCAAAGTATTACATGTATACAGGGTGTCTCAAAAAAATGTACCCAAAAGTATATCAACAGCACAGATAAACCAATCGATATTTTCAGACATTTTTCGCATGGTCATGTTGCCAAAACATGACAGTTTTCTCCCCAATACACCATTTTTAATTCAGTCTTGCCTTTTTGATGCTTCCACCCTTTACCTCTTACACCACATAATCAATCTAACCTCATATTTTGATGACAGCCTGTATCCTTACTGCTACATTGTACATCACATTTGATAATAATTCTGATGGAATGTTTTGGATCTCTCTTTGGATGTTGCCCTTAAGCTGTTCTTGATCTTTTTGCTTGGAATGAGTATTAAAACACTCCTTCAAATAGCCGCAGAGAAAGATGTTTGAGGATGACGATGGCAGAACAAACACAGAGAATCTGGTCAATTATCTGCAAATGATTCAGGAGTTACCCTCCAGAGTTACGCAGGCTAGCATGGAGACCAAATGATATAATATCCAAATGAACACACTGTGGTCTCAAATTGATACAAAGGCTACACTAGAATCCCAACCAATGCAGTTTCTTGGACATCTGACCTCTCTGTATGGGGGGGGGGGCTTTTAAGACATTGTGAGGGCCTCCCTATTCACCAGATTTGAAGGTCCATACTTTTTTCTCTGCAGCTACATGTATTTGAAGGACCATATTTATGCTAAACCAAAGCTAACAGACCTAGAACAACTTAAGACCAGCATCCGGACAGAAATCAAAACTTTCCACCAGAAATATCAAATGTGATGAACAATGTAGTAGTAAGGATGCAGACTGTCATCAAAAAATGAGGTTACATTGAAAATGTGGTGTAAAAGGTAAACGGGTTAAAGTATCAAAAAGGCAAAACTGAATTAAAAACTGTGTATAGGGGAAAAAACTTTCATGTTTTGACTACAAGACCATGCAAAAAATGTCTGAAAATATTGATTGGTTTGTCTATGCTGTTGATTTACTTTTGGGTACATTTTTTGAGACACCCTATATATTTTTCTAGATATTTTTTCAACTAATACAGTGGAAAAAAGTTCAGATTTGTCTCAGACTTTTAATCTTTGCCTTGTCTATTTCTAGGTCATGGCTATGCCTCAAGGGGTGCTAAAGTTTACATGTTTTGGTCAAAATATGTGAATTATTCAACCTTATGACATGGTGCCAACAAATTTTTAGCAGGGTGGCATAAGTAATTTTCAAATTTTAACAAGGTGCAGCAGCCAGTTGCTCTTATGCTTTAGAAATCACTGGCGTTACATGTTTTTTTACATGTTATCATGTATAGTTTTGGTTTTAAAACTATCTTCTGTAGAAGAAATTCACTAGTATTTTGGAGATATAGGGTTCCACCATGTACAGTGTAAGGGAAAAGGTGACCCAACTGATTATGGAAGAAATTTAGATGTACAATCAAATTACCTCTTTCTATTTTTATTTTATGTCTAACATCAAGGTATGAGAAAATGGTCAATAGTGCATCATCGGTCAGAGATGTGATATTTGTAGGATCTTGTGGAAATTGCACTGCCATGTCTGGTGATGTTTCCTGCATCTGCAACATAAAAATTACAACAACACACATATTACTGTATAAGCTCTCCTTTAAGTGACTGGAATTTGATGTAAACAAGATCGTTTAGGAGCTAGGGAGAATATTATTTATTTATTAGTATTAATGGAATTTAACCTCTTAATATATCCTCACAATTAGAATAAAGAAATGAATTCTGATAATTGCTGTTGTTTTTTAGATACAGGTCATTCTTCTTTTCAATAAAAAAATAGTACCATGGGTATTGGGCTCACATGGTGTTGCTCAAAAGTGAATGATGGCTTAAATGACAACAAATAAAAAAAATATATATTTTTTTTTGCTGGCTGTATTTTATACAGCTACTCTTTACAAAGACATGGCTTTTTACAATGCAGGACACATGGAATTATTTGTAAAGCTAGGAAATGGGCCAAAAGTGAATTCCATGAGACAAAAAATGGCGACCAACTTAAAACGGGAATCTTATCGAAAGAGGTTTTAAGGCAAATGGTTCAAAAGTGAATTTCGCGAGACAGATGGACAAATCAATGTTAACTAAACTGGCTGAAAATAAAAAAAAAGGATATATTTTTTTGACTATTTTTTGTAACAAAATTATTTGATACAATTACTTTTTACAGTAACATGACTTTTTACAATGGAAGACACCTGAAATTATTTGTAAACCTAGGAAATGGGCCAAAAGTTAATTTGGCGAGACAAAAAATGGGACCATTTTGAAAATAGGCGAGCTTTTGAACCAGGAGTCATACTGGGGTTTTCCATATTGATGTTGAAAAAAAATAACTTAAAACGGGAATCCTATTGACAGAGGTGTTAAAACAGGCCAATTGTTGACAGACAGACAGACGGACAAACGGACAGACAGACAGATGGACAAGTGAGTGATTGCAATAGCTCACCAGGCGTGGCCTATAATAAAAAATGAAGAAAGGGGCGTGGCCTATTATAGAAACCGAGAAAAGAGGCGTGGGCTATTATGAAAACTGAGAAAAGGGGCGTGGCCTATTATAAAAACGAAGAAAAGGGCGTGGCTTATTATGAAAACCGAGAAAAGGGGCGTGGCCTATTATAAAAACGAAGAAAGGGGCATGGCTTATCATTAAAACTGAGAAAAGAGGCGTGGCCAATTATAAAAAAAAAACGAGAAAAGAGGCGTGGCCTATTATAAAAACGAAGAAAGGGGCGTGGCTTATCATAAAAACCGAGAAAATAGACGTGGCCTATTATCAAATCGAAGAAAGGGACGTGGTTTATCATAAAAACCGAGAAAAGAGGCGTGGCCTATTATAAAAACGAAAAAAAGGGGTGTGGCTTATCATAAAAACCGAGAAAAGAGGCGTGGCCTATTACAAAAACGAAGAAAGGGCCGTGACTTATCATTAAAACCGAGAAAAGAGGCGTGGCCTATTATAAAAACCCAGAAAAGAGGCGTGACCTATTATAAAAACGAAGAAAGGGGCGTGGCTTATCATAAAAACTGAGAAAAAAGGCGTGGCCCATTATCAAATCGAAGAAAGGGGCGTGGCTTATCATTAAAACCGAAAAAAGAGGCATGGCCTATTATAAAAACGAAGAAAGGGCCATGGCTTATCATAAAAACGAAGAAAGGGGCGTGGCCAATTATAAAAACGAAGAAAGGGGCGTGGCTTATCATAACAAGAACACAAATGTGTACAATATGTCCCCATCTATGGGTGATCCTGTCAAATGGTTATCCTAAAAATGAGTAGACAAGACTTTACCGACACAATTTGTGGACGGAGAATCCAAAATGGCCACCTTAAAATTTACCAAGAATGCCCAAAAATTAGTCAGTTCTAGATTTTTATACTAAGAACCACCCGTGAAAATTTGAAATTGATCCGTCACACAGTTAACCAGAAAACATGTACTAAGAACCACCCCTGAAAATTTGAAATTGATCCGTCACACAGTTAACCAGAAAACATGTAAACAAGACTTTACAGACAAGATTTGAGGACAGAAAATCCAAAATGGCTGCCTTGACATTTATCCAGAATGCCAAAAACTAATCTGTTCTAGATTTTCATACTAAGAATCATCCCTGAAAATTTGAAATTGATCTACCAAACAGTTCACCTGGAAATGTGTAGACAAGACTTTACAGACGAGATTTTAGGACAGAAAATCCAAAATGGCTGCCTTGACATTCACCCAGAATGCCCAAAAACTAATCAGTTCTAGATTTTCATACTAAGAATCATCCCTGAAAATTTGAAATTGATCTACCAAACGGTTCACCTAAAAACGCGTAGACAAGACTTTACGGGCAAGATTTAAGACGGAAAATCCAAAATGGCTGCCTTGACATTTATCCAGAATGCCGTAAAAATAATCAGATCTAGATTTTCATACTGAGAATCATCCCTGAAAATTTGAAATTGATCTACCAAACGGTTCACCTGAAAATGCGTAGACAAGACTTTACAGACGAGATTTTAAGACGGAAAATCCAAAATGGCTGCCTTGACATTTATCCAGAATGCCGTAAAAATAATCAGATCTAGATTTTCATACTGAGAATCATCCCTGAAAATTTGAAATTGATCTACCAAACGGTTCACCTGAAAATGCGTAGACAAGACTTTACAGACGAGATTTTAGGACGGAAAATCCAAAATGGCTGCCTTGACATTTATCCAGAATGCCGTAAAAATAATCAGATCTAGATTCTCATACTAAGAATCATCCCTGTAAATTTGAAATTGATCTACCAAACGGTTCACCTGAAAACGCGTAGACAAGACTTTACAGAAAAGATTTTAGGACGGAAAAATCCAAAATGGCCGACAATAAAAAAGTGATTAAGAGTTTTTGCTGAAATCTTTTTACAAAATTATCACATATCATATATGATATAACGACTGTTAACAATAACATAAGCTTTTACAACAAAGTACACCTGAAATTATTTATAAAGCCACTAAAAAGTTAAAGTATGAAAACTGAAAAACACCATTCAATATGATACAAAGTATTATCGTGCGCTAACTTTTCTTAAAACATTCAAAATGGCTGATATGACTGAGCTAACAGGTCCAAAACCTAATCAGATCTAGAATGAAGTGAGCTGAACAAGATGTTAAAGTTTTAAAAGCAACTGTAAGCCGTTTTTCTTAAAGTTTGCAGACAAGGATTTTAGCATTTGACTTCAAAATGGCCGACAGGAAGTAGGTATCGAGTAAATTTTTTTCATCCACATCTGTATGCACTCATAAGTTATCTCTGAAAATTTGAAGGTGATATCTGTAGTGGTTTTGGAGAAAACTGCCGGACGTACGGACGGACAGACAGACGGACAGACAGACAGACGGACAGACAGACGGACAGACAGACGGACGCGCCTAGGCCGACAATATGGCCCCACACTATGTGGTGGGGACATAAAAACCGAGAAAAAAGGCATGGCCTATTATAAAAACCGAGAAAAGGGGCGTGGCCTATTATTATAAACGAAGAAAGGGGAGTGGCTTATCATAAAAACCGAGAAAAGTGGCTTATCATAAAACCGAGAAAAGAGGCGTGGTCTATTATAAAAACTAAGAAAGGGGCGTGGCTTATCATAAAAACCGAGGAAAGAGGCGTGGTCTTTTATAAAACGAAGAAAGGGGCTTGGCTTATCATAAAAACTGAGAAAAGAGGCGTGGCCTATTATAAAAACGACGAAAGGGGCATGGCTTATCATAAAAACAGAGAAAGTAGGCGTGGCCTATTTCTAAATCGGAAAAAGGGACGTGGCTTATCATAAAAACCGAGAAAATAGGCGTGGCGTATTATAAAAACGAAGAAAGGGGCGTGGCCTATCATAAAAACTGGGAAAAGAGACGTGGCCTATTATAAAAACGAAGAAAGGGGCGTGGCTTATCATAAAAAACAAGAAAAGAGGCGTGGCCTGTTACAAAAACGAAGAAAGGGGGGTGGCTTATCATAAATACCGAGAAAAGAGGCGTGGCTTATCATAAAAACCGAGAAAAGGGGCGTGGCCTATTATAAAAACAAAAAAGGGGCGTGGCTTATCATAAAAACCGAGAAAAGAGGCGTGGCCTATTATAAAAAACGAAGAAAGGGGCGTTGCCAATTATAAAAACAAAGAGAGGGGCGTGGCTCATCAAAAAAAACCGAGAAAAGAGGAGTGGCCTATTATAAAAACGAGGAAAGGGGCGTGGCTTATAATAAATAAAAAACGAGAAAAGAGGCGTGGCCTGTTATCAAAACGAAGAAAGGGGCGTGGCTTATCATAAAAACCGAGAAAGTAGGCGTGGCCTATTTCTAAATCGGAAAAAGGGGCGCGGCTTATCATAAAACCGAGAAAATAGGCGTGGCCTATTATAAAAACGAAGAAAGGGGCGTGGCCTATCATAAAAACCGAGAAAAGAGGCGTGGCCTATTATAAAAACGAAGAAAGGGGCGTGGCTTATCATAAAAAACGAGAAAAGAGGCGTTGCCTGTTACAAAAACGTAGAAAGGGGCGTGGCATATCATAAAACCGAGAAAAGAGGCGTGGCCTATTATAAAAACGAGGAAAGGGGCGTGGCTTATCATAAAAACCGAGAAAAGAGGTGTGGCCTATTATAAAAACGAGAAAAGGGGCGTGGCTTATCATAAAAAACGAGAAAAGAGTCGTGGCCTGTTATAAAAACGAAGAAAGGGGCGTGGCTAATCATAAAAACCGAGAAAAGAGGCGTGGCCTATTATAAAAACGAGGAAAGGGCCGTGGCTTTTCATAAAAAACGAGAAAAGAGGCGTGGCCTATTATAAAAACGAAGAAAGGGGCGTGGCTTATCATAAAAACCGAGAAAAGAGGCGTGGCCTATTATAAAAACGAAGAAAGGGGCGTGGCTTATCATAAAAACCGAGAAAAGAGGCGTGGCCTATTATGAAAACGAAGAAAGGGGCGTGGCTTATCATAAAAACCGAGAAAGAGGTGTGGCTTATCATAAAAACCGAGAAAAGAGGCGTGGCCTATTATAAAAACGAAGAAAGGGGCGTGGCTTATCATAAAAACCGAGAAAGGGGTGTGGCTTATCATAAAAACCGAGAAAAGAGGCGTGGCCTATTATAAAAACGAAGAAAGGGGCGTGGCTTATCATAAACACCGAGAAAAGAGGCGTGGCCTATTATAAAAACGAGGAAAGGGGCGTGGCTTATCATAAAAAACGAGAAAAGAGGCGTGGCCTGTTATAAAAACGAAGAAAGGGGCGTGGCTTATCATAAAAACCGAGAAAAGAGGCGTGGCCTATTAAAGAAACGAAGAAAGGGGCGTGGCTTATCATAAAAACCGAGAAAAAAGGCGTGGCCTATCATAAAAACGAAGAAAGGGGCGTGGCTTGTCATAAAAACCGAGAAAAGAGGCGTGGCCTATCATAAAAACCGAGAAAAGAGGCGTGGCCTATTATAACAACGAAGAAAGGGGCGTGGCTTATCATAAAAACCGAGAAAAAAGGCGTGGCCTATTATAAAAACGAAGAAAGGGGCGTGGCTTGTCATAAAAACCGAGAAAAGAGGCGTGGCCTATTATAAAAACCGAGAAAAGAGGCGTAGCCTATTATAACAACGAAGAAAGGGGCGTGGCTTATCATAAAAACCGAGAAAAGAGGCGTGGTCTATTATAAAACGAAGAAAGGGGCTTGGCTTATCATAAAAACTGAGAAAAGAGGCGTGGCCTATTATAAAAAAGACGAAAGGGGCGTGGCTTATCATAAAAACAGAGAAAGTAGGCGTGGCCTATTTCTAAATCGGAAAAAGGGGCGTGGCTTATCATAAAAACCGAGAAAATAGGCGTGGCCTATTATAAAAACGAAGAAAGGGGCGTGGCCTATCATAAAAACCGAGAAAAGAGGCGTGGCCTATTATAAAAACGAGAAAAGGGGCGTGGCTTATCATAAAAAAACAAGAAAAGAGTTGTGGCCTGTTATAAAAACGAAGAAAGGGGCGTGGCTTATTATAAAAACCGAGAAAAGAGGCGTGGCCTATTATAAAAACGAGGAAAGGGGCGTGGCTTTTCATAAAAAACGAGAAAAGAGGCGTGGGCTGTTATAAAAACTAAGAAAGGGACGTGGCTTATCATAAAAACCGAGAAAAGAGGCGTGGCCTATTATGAAAATGAAGAAAGGGGCGTGGCTTATCATAAAAACCGAGAAAGGGGTGTGGCCTATCATAAAAACCGAGAAAAGGGGCGTGCCTTATCATAAAAACCGAGAAAAGAGGCGTGGCCTATTATAAAAACGAAGAAAGGGGCGTGGCTTATCATAAAAACCGAGAAAAGAGGCGTGGCCCATTATAAAAACGAAGAAAGGGGCGTGGCTTATCATTTAAACCGAGAAAAGAGGCGTGGCCTATTATAAAAACGAAGAAAGGGGCGTAGCTTATCATTAAAACCGAGAAAAAAGGTGTGGCCTATTATAAAAACGAGGAAAGGGGCGTGGCTTATCATAAAAACCGAGAAAAGAGGCGTGGCCTATTATAAAAACGAGGAAAGGGGCGTTGCTTATCATAAAAACCGAGAAAAGAGGCGTGGCCTATTATAAAAACGAAGAAAGGGGCGTGGCTTATCATTAAAACCGAGAAAAGAGGCGTGGCCTATTATAAAAACGAAGAAAGGGGCTTGGCTTATCATAAAAACCGAGAAAAGAGGCGTGGCCTATTATAAAAACGAAGAAAGGGGCGTGGCTTATCATAAAAACCGAGAAAAGAGGCGTGGCCTATTATAAAAACGAGGAAAGGGGCGTGGCTTATCATAAAAAACGAGAAAAGTGGCGTGGCCTGTTATAAAAACGAAGAAAGGGGCGTGGCTTATCATAAAAACCGAGAAAAGAGGCGTGGCCTATTATAAAAACGAAGAAAGGGGCGTGGCTTATCATAAAAACCGAGAAAAAAGGCGTGGCCTATTATAAAAACCGAGAAAAGAGGCGTGGCCTATTATAAAAACGAAGGAAGGGGGGTGGCTTATCATAAAAACAGAGAAAAGAGGCGTGGCCTATTATAAGAACGAGGAAAGGGGCGTTGCTTATCATAAAAACCGAGAAAAGAGGCATGGCCTATTATAAAAACAAAGAAAGGGGTGTGGCCTATCATTAAAACTGAGAAAAGAGGCGTGGCCTATTATAAAAAACGAAATCAGGCAAGCTTTTGAACCAGGAGTCATAGGGGAGTTTTTTGTATTGATGTTGAACAAAAATAACTTGAAACTGGAATCCTATCGACAGAGGTTTTAAGCAAATGGTCCAAAAGAGGATTTTGCGAGACAGATGGACAAATCAATGTTAACTAAAATGGCGGAAAAATAAAAAAAACTGATATAATATTTTGCCGATTTTTTGTAACAATTTTATTTCATACAACTACTCTTTACAGTGACATGGCTTTTTACAATGCAGGACAGCTGAAATTATTTGTAAAGCTAGGAAATGGGCCAAAAGTGAATTTTGTGAGACAAGAATGGTGACCATTTTGAAAATAGGCGAGCTTTTGAGCCAAGAGTCATAGGAGAGTTTTTTGTATTGATGTTGAACAAAATTAACTTAAAACAGGAATCCTATCGACAGAGGGTTTAAGGCAAAGGTCCAAAAGTGGATTTTGCGAGACAGATGGACAAATCAATGTTAACTAAAATGGCTGAAAATAAAAAAATGGATATAATTTTTTGCTGATTTTTCGTAACAAAATTATTTCATACATCTACTCTTTACATTGACATGGATTTTTACAATGTAGGACACTTGAAATTATTTGTAAAGCTAGGAAATAGGTCAAAAGTGAATTTCACGAAACAAAAATGGTGGCCATTTTGAAAATAGGTGAGCTTTTGAGCCAGGAGTCATAGGGGAGTTTTCTGTATTGATGTTGAACAGAAATAACTTAAAACAGGAATCCTATCGACAGAGGTTTTAAAACGTGCCACTGTTGTTGACGGAAAAATCGATTTCACAAGTCAGATGGACAAATCAATGTTAACTAAAATGGCTGAAAATAAAAAAAAAGATATAATTTTTCGCTGATTTTTTGTAACAAAATTATTTCATATATCTACTCTTTACAATGACACAGATTTTTACAATGTAGGACACCTGAAATTATTTGTAAAGCTAGGAAATGGGTCAAAAGTGAATTTCGCGAGACAAAAATGGTGGCCATTTTGAAAATAGGCGAGCTTTTGAACCAGGAGTCATAGGGGAGTTTTCTGTATTGATGTTGAACAGAAATAACTTAAAACAGGAATCCTATCGACAGAGGTTTTAAAACGTGCCACTATTGTTGACGGACGGACGGACAGACGGAGGGACGGACAGACGGACGGACAGACAGACAGACGGACAAGTGAGCGATTGCAAAAGCTCACCATGTGAGCTAATAATAAAAAAGTGCTAAGAATGGTGAAAAACTGCATGGCTACGGGCCTGCATGTAATCTTGCAACAAAAATATGTTGGAGTGCTAGCAGCGTACCTGCTCATTATCTTGACATTGACTGGTAGTGTCCTCTATATGTTGTAAAACTGACTTAGTGACTTTGTGTCTGTTAACTCTTTGTGATTCTTCAGATGGTTTAACCCTCATCAGTCTACCATCAAGAGTTAACTCCTCATCAGAAGCACCCAGACTTTTCTTAACTCCATCCTGACTTGCAAATGTTATAAATCCTATTCTAGAGAAAATTTAAAAAAAGCATTGAGTATGAATCCATTTGATCATTAAACTTTATTCATGTTTGATAGCAGTGTATTTATGAATAGGCATAAATATCAACAGAAAAATAAAATATCACAGGAAAATCAATCAAGCAACAGTCTATTTGATTTACATGTAAGCAATATCAATAGACTACATGTAGATGCGAGTAGAAATAATCTTGATTTACGTCATTAGAAATGTGGTTTTAAAAAATGTTTCAACTTTGAAAATTTAATTTTCTCAGGAAATGTGATTTCTAGGTCAGGGAGATTTCCCAAAGTAAAAAACAAAAATTGAAATATCTAATATTGTACAGATAATATTTCTTTTATTGGATATACAGTATTTTACTTTGTATAAATATTAGATTCATAGCGGTAATATAAAAATTTAACCACTAAAACTGATGAACTTTCTAATACCCTGCCATGTTATCTACCCCAATCAGCCCCTTGGTGGTGAAAATGGTAGCTACCTACTCGCATCTGGGTAACTGCGTTGGATTAACTGATAAATGATCTTACCCACGTGACCAGCGTTTCACATGATCTTTCACTACATAACTGTGGACAACTTTACCAAACTTGGAGAAGAATTCTGCAAGTTCCTCTCGCTGAACCTGAAATATTCAAAATAATCAATTTCATATCTAAATTTTCCAGACTGAGACAGGTGTTCACTAGAAAGGGATGTTCACTAAGACAGGTTTAACTGTAATTAAATACCATAAATTTGCATATATGTTCAACAACATTTTTGCTTGTAAACCCCTCTTTCACCAAGTGAAGGAGAAGAAAAACTCATAGGATCCCCAAGACAAATATAGATCTTATTATTTTATTACACAAAGGGAAACATTTGAACAAAATAAACACACAAATAGAACAACACAATTAAGTACATTTGTAAACTCAAACTTACCCTGTAGCTTATATTCCCTACAAATATTTTATGGTTCATGTCATGACGTAAACGCATACTTTCATTCTCATGATCTTCTTCCTTACTTTTATCTTTAACACATTGAGTGTCTGTACTGTTAGCTCCTGCATTTTCACAAACAGTGTCATCACAGCTCTGAGCATTATCTTCAAGGTTTATGTGAGCATTTGAAGTTGTATTCATTGCTGGTTCATCATGACTAGTATCTGTTGGGTTAATGTTGGCCTTCTCATTACTTATTTTAATATTGGCATCACCACATTTTACATATGTGTTTATGTTCATTGATTGTTCATCTTTGGAGTTCAAACTAAATGTCTCATCTTTATTACTTTCTCCATCATGGAGCTTATCTATAAAGTCATCTTTGTTGGCACTTGCTTTAATGGTTTCATCTCCAGTCTTAATAATGGCATAATTACTCAATGCTGGGTTGTCAAATCCTTCATTTGTAGCATCATTTATTTTATTTATTGCACTGTGAATGCCATTGTTAGTCTTATCATCATTGTTAGAAGCAGTTTCCTTTGCATTAGGGTCAACATCTTCAGGATCAGTTATATCTGTATCATTGAGTGACCTCAAGTTCAACCCAGACAATGAACGAATAACACTCCTATCAGGTGATTTGATATAGAACCCATCTGGACTTTTAATACAATTTCTATCATCAAAACAATGTGGAGTTGAGCTCTGACCTAAAATTTCTGTTTGATGAGATGAAGGATCACTATCGGGCCCGCTGCCACAGGATATTCCCGTAATGAATTGAGTCCTAGTTCTGAGATTCTGGTATTAAGAGCTTTGTCACGTTCTGTCGCCATTTGAAAGTGAGAAGTGGTATGAATTGTTGCTTCATCAATACTGAAATAAAGAGGTTCATATCTTATTACATGTGGGTGTATGGTAAAGGGGCAACAAGGATGGTAGGGTGTATTGGTAATGACCAGTAGGGGCTTAGCAAGTTTATGGGGGTTTTCAGGGAATTTCAATCTTGATCATTTTTTCTAGAAAAAAAACTTATTAGAGAAGTACATGTATCAAATTACAAGAGGCCAAACTTTTGTCAGTCAATCCACAATGCAATCCAAAACGTTATGCGTCTTAAATGAATATATTTTCCAATTGATATTGCACTTTGTCTGTGGCTTGACTGCTTATTTTCAACCCCAAGATTTCAACACATCCACTGGTGATCCACTCGATTACGCTGGTTACTTACCGAGCGGATCACCAGTGACATCACAGGAACTTGTAGCACTATGATATGACTTGTCATATATAAATTACTCAGATCTGACATATGCATCTCATATCATACTATAGTGCTACAAGTTCCTGCGCAATAGTTGTGAGGGTAATTTTTAAGGTTTGCAGACTTATAGAATCCTAGTAACTCCATCTATTCCTATTTAGATGAATGACTTGTAGAGAGGGATAGATTTACTATATTTGCACATAGCCATCTTTAGATTGATCAATCTAAAGAGTTATAGTATAAATAAGGATAGATAGTGCTGACTCAGTGGTGTGTCAAGTGTGTGATGTAGAACAAAAGTAAAAATAGCTTCAAGGGCAGGGCATTGAAAAGACTTAGAAGTAGAGTCAGGCCTGTCAACTGTCCCGCAATTTGCGTATTTGTCACGCATTTGCTGAAGAATTTGAAGTCACGCCAGTTATTTTTGCGTGACAGAAAATGTCACGCAAATACGAATTTTATCTGGTAATTGTCAAGCAAAAATATATCTGTAGAAAATTTTCTAAAAAAGATCGTCTACACAGCAAAAATACGAACGACGGGAAAAAATGTACGCATTTCGTTCGGACTTTTCACGCGAATTACGGATATGTCACGCATTCCGTTCGAAATTTTTCGTACCTACCCCCCCCCCCCCCCCCCCCCCCGTTGATGGATGTTTGAAACGCGAGCGTAGCGAGCGCAAAAATTTGAGGTGTTCAAAATTTGGCAAGATGTAATAAAATTTAAACCAAGGTGTTCAAAATTTGGATCAAGGTGTTCAGATTTGGACCAAGGTGTCCACATTTTGAGGGGAGGTGTTCAACATTTCCAAGTCACTCATGTTAGGTGTTCCCAAGTTGACAGGCCTGTAGAGTATACCTCGATCAACAGCGAATTAACACTTTTACGTTAAACAAACACAATGAGAATAGGGCACCATGGTAACCGATTTATCAATGTAGAAAAGTAAAAACTTACAAAATCAACAAAAACAAACCAACTTCCGCCAAAATGAGTCTACTATCACGAAATAAAATGATATTTTTACATATTAGCAATAACTGATTCATGTGTACTTTATATCTAGCATTGAAAAGACCTATCTATAATCATTGTTTCTAAGTACATGGACATCTATGATAAAGGACTTGAAAGGAAGACGGACACCATTACTACTACATTTCGTGATTGGATACATACGTCTTATTCTCTGAGAATCACACGAGACTACAAGGTGCACGAGACTTCAAGGCGAGACTTTGAAATTTCGAAGAACATTCTCACGTTTGTGAGAAATATCTCATTTATCTTGTATAAATAATAAAAAAGAACAATAAAAATGGCTTTGTCTGAATCACAGTTAAAGCTTGTAACCGATTTGGAGATAGAAATGATGGCAGATATGTACAATAGGTAATATGTCCTTTTCCTCCCTTATTATCGCCCACTTCTGGCGATTTAATTTTTCATGGGGAGTCAACTCTCCCTGTCATAACTTCAGGAACCTGAATCAATTTATTAACCAAACTTAAAGACAGACGATCTATTACGTAGTTATATTCTACATGTTCTGTCTTCCAGGTTGGCCAATAGATGTCAAGAATTGATACAAGCTCCGATCCTGCCAGTCACTGGTCAGAATTTCTTGATGAATGATCTTTTTTAAACATGAATAGAAATAGAAATAATGACAATAAATATTATCGTTTTTATTTCCCAATTTTCTTCTTGTTTATCTTGATGGCTTCTAACTGCAGGCCATCCAACAATTTGCTTATTTGTCTTGCTTTTGCTGAAGAAATTGAAGTCACACTTTTTTGCGTGGCAGAATATTTCATGAGAACATCAAAAACGTGAATTGCATAGATGTCACATATTTGCTTCAAATGTACTTGTCTCCACCCCGTTGATGGGATTGTGGATGCAAATGAAGTGAGCACTAAAAAATTAAGGTGTCCAAAATTTGGATATTGGCACTAAAATTTGAAGCGAAGTGTTCAATTTTTGGACCAAGGTGTTCAAAATTTGATGGATGAAATTGCAAAAATTTCAGATTATTCTAAATAATAAACTGATACAAATACATTAAATAAATGCTTAATTAACTAACACCTATTACCTGATTACACCTCTGATACTTTTGTGATTTGCTACTCTTCTGGTTTTTGAACTTTTTTGTTTTCTATAACAGAGCTGTCAAGTGTCCCGCGAATGGCGGGATTATCCCGCAAATTTGATCAAAATTTGGCTAATTTGCGTGTCCCGCAAAGTCCCGCGAATGTCGGCTTTGACCTCCGCGAATTTTCAAAATTGTAACAATCCCCGAGGCTAAATAATTGTGATTATCTTGTGATATAAGAAGCTAAGTTTTTGCGCTTTTGAGGAGTAAAGTTTCCCTAATTTGAAAAGTGCTGCCAAACTCCCAGTGCATCAGATCATCGTAAACTGCTTTTGAAAAGAGCATATAGTCCATTTATAAAACTGCGATTTATGATCCAAATAACACCATAGTTGGCTTCTCAAGTACCTAGTATGCCGTTATTTGGTATCAAAATAAAGAGGAAATGTGCAATTTTCATTTTAATTACGAAAATAGGGATGTATGTCACGTTTAGTTCCAACGTTGGCCTTTTTACTACGCGTGTCACGGCCTTCATCTTAGAACTGAGCAAATGTTAGCAAACCCGAGTTCCAATAAATGGACACTGATATCTCGAAAAGAAACCTGACTCCCTATAATTTGATTTAGATTAATCGAACCCCAATTTGAATAGGTACATTTTAATATGTAACACTATGGGGGGGTAAATGTTTCATAGTTGGTCACGAACACCATAAGTGCAAAGTATTGTTCTGAATTTTTTAATTTCGTGTTGGATTACGGTACTCACAACTAAAGCGTGTTTTTTTGATACAGGGTGGTCAATAATGGAAACCCTGCGTTTTCCTTATATCTTTGTCACTTTAAGAAATTACTCCCTGATATTTTGTACATCATTCAATTTTCTACCGCCCTACCATATTTCATGACCATCGGACTGATTGACACAATTTTACAGCACAAAAAATTGAAACCCTGCATTTTCCCTTTATCTTTGTCATTCCCTGATATTTCACACATTTGTACATCATTCAATTTCCTACCACCCTACTATATTTCATGACCATCAGACTGATAGACACAATTTTACAGCACTTAGAATAACATGCTTCAGATTTGGCCATTATCGCGCTGTAGGCAAAACAGCACAGTTGTCAATGAGCCGAATGCATTCCTCAGCAGGTATGGCCTGAATGACACAAATGATCTCACTTTTGAGGTTTGCAATTGTCCTGAGGTCATTCTCATATACTCTATCTCTGCCATATCCCCACAGGTAGGGACATTTTAGATGAAGAGTCAAGTTTCCACACAACCCAATAGTGGCCACTGGGCATGTTCTTTGGAGTACTGTAACATTGTGACTATCAATCTGATGGTCATGAAATAAAATAAGCTGGAGGCAAATTGAATGATGTACAAAAGTGTAAAATATCAGGGAGTTATTTTTTAAAATGACAAAGATATGAGGAAAATGGTATAAGGGGTTCTATATTTTTGACCACCCTGTAGTAATAATATTTCTATACGTATTGTGTGGAATTGTGTTGACGTTTACTAAGTTAAGTGCATTATATCTGATAAATCAGTATCTGAAAGTTTGATTTGAGAACTTTTCATTAAGCCCCAATCACGTAAATCCCTTTCAAGAATGTCCTGCGACATCCCACAAATTTAGGTGTCCCACAATTAGCATGTTTGTCCCTCGAATGGTCCCGCGAAATCCCGCGAATTTGATCAAAATTTGACCTATTAGCGCAATCACGCAAATCCCTTAAATGTCTCGCGAAATCCCGCGAATTTAGGTGCATGTCCCGCGAAATCCCGCGAATTTTTGGCACTAGGTCTAAAAAATCTGAAGAGAAAATCTTTGGGGGTTGACAGTACTGCTATAAAATCCTTAACTGTATGTACAGGTTGGCTAAAAGTCATGTTTTTTCTGTTTCAGAATGACCAGAGTGTGCCAAGAGAAATGTGTTCCACCAAAATACAAAGATGCAGACCTTGCCAAAGGGGAAGCCGTGTGTTTGGACAGATGTGTAGCGAAATATTTGGAAATTCATGACAGAATAGGGAAAAAATTAACAGCTATGTCACAGCAAGATGAAGAACAATTGAAAAAAGCAAATCAACAAAAATAGTATACAATTTTAGGTAATTAGGAAATTCATGTTTTTAAGTTTTAAGAAGAACACCATAGGATGCATGGAATGGTGCGTGGATGAACTTATGTGAAAAGTAGATATGCAGGGACCATAACAGAAATTACATCAACATATTAAACATTCATGAGATGATTCCGGGAACACTATAATTGAACCTCTGAGCTGCTGAACAATCGTATATTGCATCTACATTGGAAATGACATTCAAGCCATGTTACTATTACAGCGCATATTTGAGTAATTGACTCTATAGCATGAAGATACGATTCATAAAAGACAGTCCAATGAAAGCTCTATTTCTGACATGGACATAAAAAATATTTAGCATAATTATTATGCTACTTAATCAAATCAAACGTACTACAATAAAATCATTTGTTTGCATTAACAACACACAGAAAATTGAAAATAAAATCGTTAGATCTATATTTTATTGTTTTTACTTGAACAGAGCCTTGAAAATACCTATGAGCACCTGTGAACATACCTTTCAAGAGTTTAATTCTTATTGATGAAAAATACAACTGGAGTAAACACTTTTAAATAATAAAGTGATTTTTATGAAAAATATCAAATATTGCTCATTCATTTTAAGTGAAAAATTAAAAATATTGAACCTTAATTCCAAATGGTCTTCGAGATATCGCTTTAAAATGAATCTATTTCTGGCTATAAAAATACATAACGGTAAAAAAGGCGTGTCATGTCTCAAGTCATTTTGAGGCAGTTTTAATTCCTGATTCATTAATCTGAAGAGGTCTGAATTTCTTTGCGATATTTTCTGCTTATTATTAGTCGATGCAGAAATGCAGGTAGAATCATTATCCCATCGAATGTTCGAAAGTATATAGGCAATGCCTCCATCCGTACTTCCATCTGTACATCCATCCAGGCGATAACTCAAATACCATTGGCCAGATTTTATTCATATTTTGTAATTTATTCGGAATGGTACTGGAAATGGTAAAAGTGTTTGTTTTAGCAGGTGTTCCCATTTAGGTTTCTGAATGTTAAGGAGAGACAACCCAATTGGTTCTGAAAAAAGGTGTTCATAACGAGACTGAGAGGAATACAGTCATAGTTCAACCTGTTAATGATTCCCATGTGTTTCATTTTATGAAATAAATTTTCTAATAAATACCTACTAAGCTTTTTAGTGAAGAAGTCTAAGCAAAAAATAGGCATTATTTTTTCCATTTACAAGGAAATGTAGTACAATGCCTTTTTACACTTGATGGCTTATTATCCCATCGAACGAAGTTCAGAGGGATATAGGGAACGCCTCCGTCTGTCCGTCCATCCGTCCGTCCGGGCAATAACTCAAATACCATTGGCCCGATTTTGTTAATATTTTGTACACATATACCCTATAGGGTAGGAGTTCTGCTCGAAAGCCGATTTTCAAAATGGCCGCTCATTTCAAAATGGTGGCCATTTTAGTGCCGATTTTACAGTAATTTAGGTGCAATATGTAAAACTGTAATAGCAATATGTTTTTAGTGTAAAAAAATTATAAAGGACATTAATAATAACTCGAAAAGTAGTGGAGCGATTTTGTTCATATTTGATATGTGAATACTCACGAGCCCTGCACACTGTCTCATGACACTTCAGATAGTAGGCGGCCATTTTAAAAAATGGCTGTCATTTTTACATTTTTTACTATAACTCGAAAAGTAGTGGAGCGATTTTGTTCATATTTGATATGTGAATACTCTAAGCATGGCACATTATCTAATAAAACTTTGGGGTGTAGTCGGCCATTTTGAAAAATGGCCACCATTTTTATGTGTGTTATTTTACAAGTACATCTGAGACTAACATAAATTTTAAGTTAGTCTCAGAAGTACATGTGTGCGATTTTTCAAAAATTTTAAAGGTAGCTACTTAAAAGCATATTATTTCTTCTGATGACAACTTGGCTAGTGAGCAGGCATTTTGAAAATGGTGGCCTTTCTGGTGTGTTTTTATGATATTTGCTGTATATTTCGTTTGTAAAAATGCCAGCCATTTCTGTTCGATGGGATTCGCTACGCTTTGGCGTTGCCGTTGTTCTGGTTTGTAAATTGCTACCACAATTAATAATCATTGTTGTTTACTTCTCTGGGTTTGATTGATTCTGTCAGGAAAGAATAGTAAGAATGTAAAAAAGCTTATTTCTCCAAAAAGAGGCAAAGTGGTAGCCAGTAATTGTGCTCATTTAAAAGCGAGCACAGCTACATCTGATTATAGTATATCATCATGAATACTAGTATGCAGTAAAACCTGTATATCTGAACACCTAGCTAATCCGAACATCTCCCAATCTCACTGTAGAGAAACTCGTAAAGCGAGTAACGTAAAGGGATCCGTTTTATTAACAAAATGGCGCAAACGATTTGAATACGTTTTTGTTTTTCCATGATTTCACGAGATATAAGCTGAATCACCACTACCTTTTTTGCACACACGTGTGTCAGAGTCTTAGGTTTCAGGATACAAACTTTTGGGAACGCGATTCCTTGTAAGACTGCAAAATCATCAATATACTTCCTCACTTAAGTTACGTAAATGAATGGACTAAGAAGTGCAGTAATTACGAAAACGATGAAAATTATGTTAACAGGATTTCACGATAATTCTCTAGTAAAGTAATGTTTACACGATCAGTTGGCAACACAAGTGCTAATTGATATGGTATAGAATTTATTATAACGTCCATTTGCAGTCCACAATCGTGAAATAGAGCCACTACAATTAGTTTCGAAAGTGCGAACAGTGCAATATTCAACTTTGATCTACCTGGACCTCCTAATGTAAACCTAGAAATATAGCAACTACACAGAGTAGCCAATCCAACCGCAGCAGAGTAGCACACCCCATCGAACAAAACATATTTTGATGTGATGCGATGCCATTTGTAAATACTTTCTTGAGCACAGTACATTTTTACGAGAAATAATCGCCGTTTTGAAATTTCAATGGCGATCTAGAATATTACTTCTTGAGAAAAAGCTCATTTTGACCCTAAGCTTCAGCATGAGAGTCGAACCACATCCATCAACTTGTATTTGACTTATCAAAAATTACTTCACTAAAAATGGTGGCATTTTAGAATTTAGGAGCTATCTTGAAAATTCCTTCTTGAGCAGAGATTCTACACCAATAAATCATTAGTAGCATTTGGGATATATCCTGAACACACGGATGGACGGGCGGTTTCTCTAGAATGAAACAAAAGTTTGATTCTATTTTCGGTGAATACCATTGACACTTTCACAAGATGATATTCCACTAGCCCTTCGGGTTTTGTGAAAGATGCACGTAACTAGCAGGTATTCACCTCAATAGTATTAAATATTTGTATAACATTCAACAGAAGTCATATTGCTTGTTATTATATCATTGCTAAAATCGTTTGATTTGATTGGCTGACTATCTGTAGATCAGTTACAAGGCGAATGATCAAAACAATTCCTCACTATTTTTGAATGAACATGGCGTAGAATAATGGAAATAGCGTCATGAATCCCGGGACAATGAATCTTGGATCCAAGTACGTCATTAATGGTCGAAAATCAAAATATTGACAAATTTATAACCTAAAAGGCCGAAAGATTATGCGGCAAATATTGAAACGGGGGTTGTCAACATATTGTATTAGCTTTGATCTCTTAGAATCCGTTGAATCCTAAGCGATTGGAGTTGTTTAGATCACTTAACGAATGATATGAAATGATGAGGACTTTGGGTTTTTTCAAGGTCTATAATGGCGGCCAATGGAGGATTTTAGCAAAATATCCCGAAAATTAAATCATTAAAAGGCCGAAAGATCTGTGGATGGATTTGGTTGTTTTATATATCAAAATGAACACTTCGTTGGGTCTAACAAGGATCCGTTGAATCCTAAGAAAATAAATTATTTGCTAAAAAGTTATTAAGATTTTAAATTTTGATGAAGACTGCTCTCCATTGAAATCTTTGGACCATGAAATGTCGATTTACGCGCATGCGTTGTGACGTTATTTCCATTATTCTACGCCATGCATCTTAAATGCTGGGTTTATTTTACAAAAAATATTATAAATCTGGCGTTTCGAGAACTACATACATATGTATTTGTTCTCAAACGCTTGTATTTAATTTCTTATGATGCATACATGTATGATGCTGAGGCAAAATTACGCGACGGTGTATCTGCGATTCATACTATCCCGATCTGTGAAAAACATTTGTCGGGGTCGGGACTAAAAATCAGATCTCACATGTTTCATACAATTTGCTCAAACATTTGAAAGTTAAACACTGATTTGTCATGATATCAAAACTTTCCACCATGACTAAATTCATTTGAATCGAAATTTCAAATTACAGGAATGCCATAATGCTATGTGGTTGAAGGAACTATAAACGTTTATTTAGAGGTGTTCATCAAAATCCAGAATCTGGCGAATGTAAAAATCTAGCAATGTGAACACCTTCTAATCCGGACGCTTTTAGCCCAGCTGCTGAGTGGCGTTCGGCTTAGTCTTTGCCCTATCCCCAACCAGAGACATGTAAATTATGTCTCCGTTCAAGATAGAACCTACCTCGAATAAAATGAAAAAAAAACGCATATTCACTTTTCAAGAAAATACAAACAAGCTGTCAAAAGCGCAGAAATCCATAGCCTGTCTATTTTTGTTTCTAATTGACAAGATAGACAGTCACACAATTATTATCTCTCGAGAATTAAAAAAAACATCATCGACAAAAAACTCCTTTTGATTAAATTTTGTACAAAAAATCTTGCTCTGGGCAGATTTGTTTCTTGGCGTATACCATTATATTTGGAGCCTGTTTTTGTTAAAATTGATTTTTACATCTTAACATAGACGTAAGACATATATCAAAATATCATAATAGAATGAACATAACAATTGAATATGTAGAAATATAAAATAATGCCCATTGTTTCTAAATAGCCATAAAAGTTGAAAAATGCGATGCGACTTTCGTTTTATTCACCATCAATCGTGCTGGTACGATACATCTTTTCACCCGTGCAGAAAGATCATGTTGAAATGTTTTCAAAATGGAAATTTGCGTTTGATGAGATGTCATTAGCGAGAATTGAAATAAATAACCATGAAGCATTTTCACAAAATTGTTTAAAAAATAAGAACACCAAACACATTCTGGGTACCCTAAAACGAAACAGCGTGCTATATCAGGATGATAAGTGTAATGTTATGTACGGGTAGAACCGTCGTGATTTGTCATAAATCCCTTTTAAATGAGAGAGAGCTTCCGAGTAATACGGATTACAAGGTACCATAAATACAATGACTTAATTTTCCCGATTGCCATTGAAGATTCAACAATGTTTGTCTATGTATAAGCAACAAATGTCTAAAATGTCATTGAGATAAATTGTTTATGTACCCTTTTGAAGCACGATACGACATACCTTTAATTACGATTTATCCATAAACCCTAGAATTAAAGCAGATTGCCCAATGAACAGAACAAATAAAAACAAATAAAGAAATAATACAAATGATGCATTTCTTCAAACCAAACTTAAGAAATGTGTAGTTTTGTTGTACTGATACGCGATTTTGGTTTATCTGCCGGGGATGACTTTATAAAACCATGATGAAGTGGCTATTAAAGATTTTCCCCTTTCACACCTGCACTATGTTAATTCAAACTCATTTGTATAATCTGAAAGTTAAAAGATAAAGAAGTCAATAAAATCTGACAGTGAACTCCTTTAGATGTTAAAAGAGTTATTAGCTAATATATCGAGCTTTTTTCCAATGGGCGTTTTCTCTTGGACGTTTGCTATTGTTTTAACTTAAATTATATGCATCATATTTTTTACGATAATAGCCTCTTTTTCTCTGGAATGAGTAGTTAAAAGCTTTCAGAAGAAATAATTATTTTAGAATATATCACACTTAATTTGGTTCTTAAAAGAAAGGATTATATCATATAGGTATACTTCGAGTACCACTTAACAGTCAATTTAAAAGCACAATACGCGTGGTTGAACTTGTTGCTGGTTGTATTGACATTTGCCCCGATATCTCTATTGTTTTTCAATCATTTTAATCCTGGAGGAATAAAATTAACTCAAAGTAAATTCTTTTTTTTTATTCTTCATTTTCTTAAAACATTAATATGAAAATCGCCTTTTTCAGAATTTATTACCATGACTATTTGTTAAAGTTAAAATGATATTTGACTGTTTTTCATTTGCTTTCTGAATTTTTGGGAATCCATGACTTGGGTGTATTTTAGATATAGTGAGTATTTTAGTGAAACATTTGGTTTGTGAATTATTTATTATTTCCAACCCTTCACGAAATATTTCATCGGTATGGCTTTTGAAAATTGAACCGACAGTAACATCGTCGTAATTTATCTATATTTTATCATTATATTATTTATCATTTCATTATTTGCCCCATTGTTATATTTTCTTATTTTTCAAAGATGGGCTTTTTGGCTTTCATCACATTTTCAATTTGGGACTATTGTTAATCGTCACGGTATTAAGGAATTTGTAATTAATAATCTTGATAATGAGTCAAATTAATATTCATAACTATGTATAAACTACGACAACGCATGACGGTTTGTTTATTTGGAACTCCATAAAAACTTGTTGGGATACCTTCAAAGGAAAAGTCACGCGCTTTTAAAGAAAATCCCCAACAAAAAGTCAACAAATTGACAATATTACATCTTCAGTCATACGCTGATCAGTGAGAAACATTTATGTTAATTGGATTATTCTTCTAATATATGTAGACTTAAGATTTCTTTTTTATTTAAATTCATGGATTGATGTTTTTCTGTTGTGATTTGTGGTCCGTTAATGAGCGTCACGTGACTGACAGGTACACGACAAAAGCGAACAAGCAATAAATTAGACGCAATCAATGATCTCAATTATCTACTAGATGAACAATCACCGTCACAGACTACTATTCTACAACCTTAGTCCTACAACGGCCGACATACTTCGTGAGTATATTTTTTACACATTAGTGATTTCTTTTTTTTAATTGATAAATTATCAAAATATAAGCTGCCAAAATTGTTGTTTTTTAAAACATATTTGCAGTATTTTTAATGGAGATTTTCGTGACTAGTTTTTCACAATGCAACTTAAAATCATAAAATATAATGTTATTAACTAATTAAAATAGATAGTTCTATCTTTATTTGATTTAAAAAACAGATTTTTTGTTTTTGAAGAAATGAAAATATATAATTCATAATACAACAATTAGATGTCAAACAGTGAATTGTGTACTGAAAATTAAATAATAATTATTATTATATTTTTAAAATTATTATTATGTTGTTTTTTAACTTCTCTTCGATTCTGAAAGCAACTTAATACATTTCATTAAAACAAATAGAATTTTGATCATTTGTCCATTAACTATTGAAACCGAGTAGCTTATAGTTTAGATAACAAGTTTTCCGCCTCTACGGCAATAATTCTCGAATTGAAATAAATTGTACTGATATTATTTAATTTTTAACAATTTTGATGCTCAGAAATAAGACCCAGTTGGCAAATTCTTAATGGCAACAATTCTAATATTTATTTTAACATTGTAGATTTCAATGGACAGCGTAAATGAAGAATCGGACGTAATAAAACTTACTGATGTCATGCAAGACCTGCGCGATGTTCTAACCCAAGATTTGCAAGGTCAAGTTCAGAGGAACGCGCCCGAAATTACAGCAGACGATATCTTGTGTTTTGCGGTTGGAGATGCTTACGAGGCTCTCCCCGAGAATTCTCTTACTGAGGTTATCCGTACGTGCCTTGACAGCGTAAACTGTCGCAATGAAGGGAACGCTCAACGTATTAATGATAGCCCCATTATGACTGAACACAAACCCATCGGTTTTGAAAATGATGAAACGTACAACATGGTGGAAGATGTAATGGAATTTTCCCCGGAGCCTAGATTTGATGGGGTACACGATATGTGTGATTACGGGGAAGGGGGGCACGAGGGCTATTTCAACCCTGGAGACACTGATTATACATACCTTACAGAGGGCTCTGAATATCTAAAACATTTAGGACAGAATCAGTTTTATGATTCGAAGCATGAATATCACGGGGTCATTCAGCATGTTGCAAAGGACGGGCAATATGGGGAGGGGGTAACTGTACAAGAATATGGAAGAGTCCCACTTGATATGGACGCCATATCTGACAATCTACCCATTACCGCACGTTACAAAATGGCGTGGGCATCCAGAAAATTTAACCTGTGGAAAAATAATCTAAAATCTTTGTACAGTTTGACAGACCTCGATGAATGTATTCATATTCCTTCAAAGCAGTTGTTTGAAATGACGGACTGTGAATTAAATGAACTCATTCCGAAATTCATTTCTGAAGTGAAGAAAAACGACGGAGGTGACTTCCCACCTAAAACACTGTATGAACTTGTAACTCTACTTCAAGCGGTCGTCAACCTTTATGGGAGAGACGTCCATCTTTTAATTGATTCCAAATACAAGGGAGTCCAACACGCATTAGAATTTGAGATGCAAACAAGAGCGAAACGAGACTTTACCACAACAGTAAGAAAGCCGGACGCCGTGACGCAAAATATGGAAGAAATACTTTGGAAACGCGGAGTCTTGGGAGGTGAAACTCCCAAGAAACTTATCGATACGCTCATTTACTTAGCTGGCGTCCATTTCTCAATAAAAGGCGGACGGGAACTCAGGAATCTCAGAAGGAAGAATTCCCAGATTAAGGTACCTACTTTTTGGTTTTCATGATTTTAATAATTTGAGGTGTTTTGCCCCCGTTTTGCCAGTTGTGATTTCTTGTTGTTTAGATGTTTAGAGAACTCAAGAAACGTTATGTTTATAAACAGGTATCAGTCCGCTCTGCCTACAGACCTATCCTGCCCGCTGTTGAAAAAACAATATTTTCAAACCTGCTTTTTGTACTTGAAAAACTTCAAATGTGGGATCAAATTCAATTTCTACTAATCCTTTTACGTTTAGATTCGAGAAATGTCTGATGGGACGAAATATTTGCGCTTTGTGGAAGACAGCAAAAAGTCAACCGTCCAGCAGTGTAGGAAGCCCAGATCCAAACCTAGGGTCATTTACGCATTTTCTAACAAGCAAAATCCAGGAAGATGTTTTGTGAAACTGTTCCATAAATACACATTACTGTGGTAGGTTATATTATATGGATTTGTGCACGATCTTGGGTTTCCATCAATTAACAAAATTGATTTGAGAGTGTACTGCAGATGATTGTCTAATTTTTTTTATTTTTCGCTGAATTCTTTGGTTCCACTTTCACGGTGAGGGGAAAACACGAAGGGCAATTTTTGAATAACATTTTGTAATTTGTGTTTCCAAACTGTTATGCTTTCGCAGTGATTCCACAACCAATATATGCAAAAGGGCATAAACAAAATTTCTCCTTGGTAAGGTATTGTCAATTAACTTCTAAAGACGCAATTATTTGAAATAGACCCGATGTGAAAGAGATTATGGTCCCCTGGGGATTATGGTACCCTTTCTTAAAGGCCCTTACTCCCGGGCCCTTACTGGCCCTGATTTAGCCTTGCCCAAGTCGGTCTCTTTTACTTATCTTGATTTCTATTATGACCGCGGTAATAATTCAAGATCAGATAAGTAAAAAAATACCGACTTGGGCAAGGCTAGCCCTGATTGTGGATACGGTAATAAGGGAAAGAGTTGTATTTAGGTCACCATATAAATCAATGGAAAGTAGGACCATAATTTGAAAGGACCTCCTACCCTTTTACACCTACAATATTTAACCAGTTATTGGTGGTGACACAAACATGAAAATGATAGAATATTTTTGCACTATCAAACTCCATCATTTGCCTTATTGTCGTTTATATCAATGTTTGACTTTGGAATAGGATATGACTTATATATGGAAAATTTTTTCGTGGATTAACAAATAAACCAGGTTAATCCAAGATTCTCTGACCTTCCTTCATTTTATTTTAGTCCGGAATTGACCAAGACTGATGCTTTATTCGTCCAACCACTCCGAAAGCCTCTACATCGGCTTTGGTTCTCAGGCAACCCTATTGGCAAACATACCCTCGACAAGACAGTGAGTCGACTCTGCCTCGCTGCGGGCTTTGACGGTGAGTTTGGAAAAGACCATCGGTGAACTACCTGGCCTTGGCCAAAGCCTTGACAACACTGTCCTATAGACCTTTTCAGTTGCGGGCTTTGTTAGAATAGTTCAAACTCCTCCTGAGCAATACAGTACTACCTGTTAACTGTACATCGTCTGTTTCAGTTTCTTAATCAAATGAGAGACGATTTTCACATTATATGAGAAGAGTGAGATACGAGTACCTGTAAAAGAAAACATGTTTAATTTCGATATTCAATTTTATTTTTTTTTATATTCATGCATTATTCTTGCAGAAATGATAAAATCATTTCAAAATTTTGTCAACATATCTAAATAAAAATCGCGATGAAATAAGACCAACAATTGCACATTTTATCTTTCAAGGCTTCTATACGAATTACTCCATCCCCTCAGTCCAAACCACAGACACAGGTGGTAATGCTGAAGACATGGCACGTGATGACAATATTGATGCAACAATTGAAACAATGGACCAAGATAGAGAACACTGTTGGAATAACCAGAAACATCTAAGTCAACTATCATACAAAATAGAACACAATTATCTTTGAACATAATTTTCTTCGAACACAATTATCATTGAACATAATTATCCTTGAACACAATTATCTTTAAACACAATTATCTTTGAAGACAATCATCTTTGAACATAATTATCTTTGAACATAATTATTTTTTAACATAATTATCTTTGAACATAATTATTTTTGAACATAATTATCCTTGATAGTAATTATTTTTGAACATAATTTATCTTTGATCATAATTACTATCGAGTATCTCTGAACACACTTACTTTTGACATTGACATAACAACAGTTTATTATATGAAAAAAAATTTAAGATCTCAACTGATCAAATATGAAAGTAATTGAAGATTCAATATATGCAGTAATGTCCAAATCGAGAATAATGTGGAATTATAATTGCAATATGACGTTTTCATGAAATGTCAGAATTCTTGGACAAGAATATATGTGAATAAAACTATTGTAAAACCCAACTGTATTCTTTGTAATTAGCAGTGATATATTGTTATTTATAGTCTCCAGCTTTTTTTGTTTACAGCGGCTGGCTTTCGGCGTCTTCAACAAATAGCAAGTGGGGTCATTTTGCATGTTAATGTTACATCGTTTTGTATTAGAACTAGAAAAACAGCAGCTCCCGGAGTAACAAATCCCATCGAACAAAACATATTTTATCTAAGCACTTGTCATTTTAAACATACGTGATAAAAATACCCAGGCAGTAGTAAAATTGTCTCCTGCTTCAGTCCAGTCCAAGGAGGATTGGCAACCATTATTCAAACTCGATACTCCGGTGCCCGGCGTCGAACAATAGTAAAAAATATTTCTATAACACTCTCTTTGGACCAAGTGTCCCCAAATTTCCCCATATTTCTGCGAATAACTTTTGAGTTGAAAAATGAATTAAGTGAATCTTAAGATTTCTTACAAAATGCTTAGATTACATTGACCAAAGCAGAAGATATGAATTAAGAAACTAAGACATGGTTATAGAAATAAAAATAGAATAAGATGTGGAAAGTTCAACCCCTAAAAATAAAGCAATTTGTACAAGATCAGAGGCCTCATTATCCGCTCGTCGCAACGCAGATTCGCAAGCGCATCGCATTAACGCAACGTAGGTTTTTGCAAATCGCAATCAGGATTTGTATCATCCGCTCGGCACAAATATTACACATCTTTAAGACAATTGTTATCTATTTTAAATGTGTCAATCTAGGAGTTTCTTTATTGATTGCATGTATGTTGTTTTCTCAAGACGACTGTGTACAATAAAAAGTTAGTTTATGTTTTTCGAAAGTGCTTAAATCAAAGGAATCGTTAATGGTATGAGGGGTGTTTAAAACATTTGAATTTTATAATTAAATCCAAATTCTGATCGCAAATTCAAGAAAACGAAACGCAACATTCTTTCCAGCACCGCTTAAAATGGGCATAACTTTGAGGTCCTTTGCAACTTTTTTGGATTAACCCAATCGTCTTTCTCGAGGTGGTAGGAGAGGTATCAACTATTATGTCAAGGTACAGTATATTGTAATTTTCGATATGTACGGACTTCAGTGAATCAAGATATTTCTATTTCAAGGCATTAAAAGGAACTAGATAGTATGTAGTATAAAGTAGTATAATCGTGGTCGAATACTTTTGCTGTCACATTTTTTACGGCAGCCGTACGGCGAATTTTTGAATTTCCGCTGATTAACGTTAATTCTGCTTTTTATTTTATCTACATCAGTACAATTTATGAATGTTGTTTGTAGTGTTAGGATACAGTATCGAATAAAAAGTGCGAGCGAAATATACGTTGCTGTGGTATTAGTGACCTTAAATCAAACAGTATACGTATTGTGTTGCGTGTACAGCAATTACGAGGGGTGATCCAAAAGTCTTGAAGGCCTGCTCTATTTTTATTGGTTTTTGATAAAATTACTTTAAACTTTAAAATAATAAAGACCAATAACCTACAAACAATAACTACTTTGTGTATTAATTCCATGGAGAAATTATATATTTTATGAAATTTTCTAGATAGTTTTTAATGTAGGGACCCTGCCACCCGGAACGGTATTCGCACATGGCAACTTTCAGCCTTAAATGTTACCGCCATTTCACTTGTTTTGCAAGTCTTGACCACTATTTTTCTTTGAATTTTAAATGTTAAACCATGTTAGTTTACTTCCTTTGTTACTAGGCAACCAATTAATTGTGTTTTAATTATAATGCCACATATGACAATGGCCACACATGGCAATTCTAAAAAATGCCATCAGACAAGCAACCCTCATTCTGGTATCATTCTTGCTGCAAGATGGCTGCTGAAAGGCAGAACACGAAAGAAATCAAAGTGGAACAAAGAATACTACAAGATATTTTCACTATTATTGACCTTGAGCAGCTACCATATGCACGATACAGTCTATCTATGGCTCCATGTAATTTTCTTCCTTTTCTCCAAGTTGAAAGGATGGTTGAAAGAAAATGTTTTTTACTCATTGAATGAGGTTTAGAGTAGCACTCCAGCAGCATTTATATCACAGCAATGACGGTTTCATAAATGTCTTCCATTCATTGGTAAACGGTCAAGACAAGTAACTTAGTCAACATTCGATATTCGTATGTTCATCAATATTTACTAAAAATGGTGCCACAATTGAAGTAAACCTCTGGTTAATTATTTTCAATAAACCTATCAGCAAACGTGTAAATGATAATTTTGATGTTCTGTTACATATTGGTGAAGCAATCTTTGGGATATGACCTAAATTTCTGATTTTCCACTGTGTCCCTGTATACCCCTACTTCAAAAGATATATGTTATTCGTCATTTTTCATTATGAACCAACCATAAATGTATTTTTTCTTGTTTCCATACAGAATGAACTTTCGGTTTTCAAATATTGCAAGACGGTACTGCATTTATTTGTTCAGGATATCGAGCAAACAAATGCGTGTCAATTTACAAGTTGTAATATCCTACATACTTATATTTCAAGGGTAGTTTTGAAGAATAATCCATGTTTTCAAATGGATTCATCCTTGTCAAAGAACGTGAATGAGGATATGCCGTTTGAAAAACTCACAACATGTTTCAAGTTCTTACAATTCTTGGTTAAAAAAATAATTTGAAAGTTGTGATTTCGAATGTAATATCCTACTCAATGAAATTTGTTGATATTTGTGAATTTTTTCTTTCGAAATGCACATTGCTGGATAACAGAACCTTGCCATGTTCGAGATGCACGAAAACAAGTGTTTTGTCAATACTTGACGTCGTACGGATATTTGGATGTGATTGACGTTTTCGGTAATCTTCTACCACTGTAATTTCCAACTTAATTTTTGGAAGCCAAATGTAATAGTCACGAATTGATATTTAAGTCACACCTTGATGCATACATCATGTGTTTACATTAACTGTCGAATACATGCCAACTTACATTTATATAAATATCCACAATTAACTCAAATTATCAATTCTTGAAACGGTTTATTATTTAACTTTGTGAATTGAATGTTTCATTTGGATTCATAATTATGGTATCAAATTTGAGTATAATATAAGTCGAGACTTAAACAAAGCAATAAAATTACGTGAAATCTTTGTTAAAATTCGAACGATTTTTCAAGAATCCTCCTTCAAAGTGATACCAAAGTGCTCCCCGGGAGTGGAAATTTCGTCTTGTGTAATCAAAATAATAGAGCGGGTGATTTAAATTTTTGTTTGAGTTTATAGTTTACATCTATAAATTGAAAAATATATCGCCTAATTGAGAGGTACATGCATATTTTGGCGATCTATCATTATAAAGGGCTAAATACATGCAAAAACAGGAGTTGACACGCTTACATTTGAAAATGAAATGTCCTACATAATCGTAGACTCATGTTTAAAAGTCATGAAAACAAGGTTGAACACAAAACATTGACCCAGTTACTGTCTATTCAGCATGGGTTCACTAAGGGAAATATTATTAATGACTTAAATCGTTTACAGTTAAGTTGTATTCCAAGAAACTTATCAATTTAGAAATGCAAATTGTTCAATTTTGTTTTTCAATTATAAAAAATGGCACCTGTAGAGAACAACGTTTTCAAATTTTTTTAAAATGGAGTTATTTACTTATGCAACATTCATTGGCATGTATCAGGGAATAAATAGGAAGAATATGCATTTGATTCTATATCCTGTTCCTAAAGGAGTTTGTTAAGGAGCGGTATATCTTAACGTACTTTTATCATCCCGAACTCAAACATTTCGAATACTTATTTCGAGAACGCTTTGTTGAGAATGGATTCGAGATGTACTCAAAATTAGTGCGTTAAAATGTGTATTATTATCTAAATAACCATCTCACAAATTATTTTGGAAATCAAAGATGTACGATTTTTGAGATTTTTATTTTCGAATGTTGACTTACTTACTTGGCTTGACTGAAAGTGGTATGAAAAATGTGTTCATATTCGTGGAAAATATGTTGAAAAGTAGGTCTTAATATGTGAAGATGATAATGGCAGACGACACTCAGATTGAAAATCAAAAATTCTCTCATATCATGGCTGGTGTTAGGTTGTGCACCTGCACCTAAAGTATATCCCATATTATAACAGTTGTGAAGTGATTTGCTATATTTAAATACCGTTCCGGGTGACAGGGACCCGGTATTAAAAGATATGTAGAAAAGTAGCTAAAATATTTTATTTTCTGTTGAAACTTATACATAAAGTTGTTAAGATATTGATCTTTATTATCTGAAAGTTAAATGTAATTATATTAAAAAATAGCAAAGTAAGAGCGGGGCGTCCAAGACTTTTGGATCACCCCTCGTACATGACCGAAAACTGACATAAAAACTGATTTCAAAGGTACATTACAATTTACCAATCAAACCGTATAACAGACGCAAGATAACGGCAAAGCCGTTGGACCTTTCTGCGGTCTGGCAACGGCCTGCAGATTTCTTCGGGGACCGCAGATATGAACAAATATTATGATTCCGACTTATGATTTTTACGGCTACCCGCGGCCTGTAAAAACAGGATACGCCGTATGGAGACCGAGAGCGTAGTTTTTCTACGCTCGCCGAAGATATTCATTAATTTAATTGATATGCGATCGATCCTCTCGCCCGAGTGCACCCTCGTCAGTCAGTACACGCTCTCATCCGAGTGCACCTTTGTCATAACATGCTCTCAACCGAGTAAAGTTTCGTGCGTAGAGACCTTCATCTGAGTGCATCCTTCTCAGTAGACTCTCTCACCCGTGTGAAACCACGTCGTGCATACTCTAACCTGCGACCCGGGTGCACCCTCGACAGTAAATACTTTCACCAGACGAGTGCACCGTTGTAAGTACACTCTAAAAGACCAGGGCACCCTCGTGATAGCACACTCAAATAGAGAGAGTGAATGAGAGTACAAGGTATGTGATGACGAGGGTGCACTCGGGTGAGAATGTGTGCTGATATTCAACTATTAATGTGTTCCCGATCGCAAGATTCATGTAATGACTGAATGATGTACAAGAATAATATACTTAGAAATAAATCCCACGAAGATTGAACAAAACGTTTTGCACAAATATATCTAATTATAGAAATAATGAACCAATCTTGCTCATAATTGGTACGTATGTGACCCAATCTTATTCCCTTACACTGCACTGGCGGATTAGGAGGGGAGCCGCCCCCCCCCCCTTGGGTGGGCCCAGAAAAAAATTGGGCCAAAAAAATTTTTGGGCCAAAAAAGGCCTTCAGGCCCCAAAAAGTGGGCCTTTTTGGTCGTTACTGGGCCTTTTAAGGCCTTATTTTTCAATTTCAGGCCAAATTTTGAAGAAAATGGGCCTCAAAATTTGGGCCCACTTTTGGGTTTTAGGGGCCCCAAATTTTTTTCTGCGCAAGCGCGGACATTTTTTTCTCTGACTTGAAATTTGGCCCCCCCCCCCCTTGTTGATTCCCAGATCCGCCCCTGCACTGTCAAGGTTTCATGTATATACTGTACGTCTACTTATTAACACTCTACGGTTGCTATAGTCACCAAGGGTCACATAATTTCTAACATATGTCATTGTAGTTCATGGCCATGGATCATCAAACGGTGCGTGCATTGTTTTCATTAAGGGGACACAAAACCAATTAATATCCTTCCGCATGGAGTGGGCAAATATATGGCATTTTAAAAGCAACAAAATAATGTACAGTAGTCCATTTATTGTTATCATACCAGCATCACAAGTGATTTGATTTTGGTAAGTCCATGAATGAAGAAAAGGAGTATGTATGGGTCAATTCTAACACTTGAATTGATATGATTAAGGTGCAATTTTTATGAAAATGTTTGACCTTTTTGCCCCCACTCCACTGTCAAAATCAGAAGGGCAATTATCGATATTTTCTATAGATGGCGTATTCAACATGCGAGATATTTTAATTTTTTATAGGGAGTTTTGACTCAAACTTTGTTCAATGATTGACAGATGTCATACTTGGGGATGATAGCATAATAGTAAAACATATACAGGGTGTTCAAAAAAAAACGCAACCCAAAGAAATCGCTATATCTTGGAAAATACTTATCCAACTGTGTTCATTTTTTCAGGAAAGACAGAAAAGACTATGTGTGTATAGCTCCTGCTGTTAGTTAGTTGTAAAACATGATGCCTTGGACACCTTCTCAAAAGACATTAGTATTGGAAAGATACGAAAAACGCAACCAGAGGTGACTGCCAGAGCAATAAACCCTACTAACTTTCTAACCATAGTGTTTTGGCACTTCAGATTCACCACAAATTATCTTCATATAATGTGTAGTGAATTGGGGGAGTTTCATTAAAATCACTCCAGGGACTTTACAGTCATGGTCAAAAATGCCTTCTTAAGTCTGGCTGAACCAGGGTGTTTGACTGGGTTTTGAAAGCATTTCAACCAAAACTGTAAAGTCCCTGGAGTGATTTTGATTTCACTCTACAGATTTATCATACATTGAATGAAGATGATTTGTGCCAAATTTGAATAGCCAAAACACTATGGTTAGAAAGTTATTTGGTTTTATTGCTGTGGCAGTAGTCTCCGACTGCGTTTTTCGTATCTTTCCAATACTAATGTCTTTTGAGCATTTGTCCAAGGCATCATGTTTTACAACTAACTAACAACATGAGCTATACATACACAGTCTCTTCTTTCCTTCCTGAAAAAATGAACACAATTGGACTAGTATTTTCCAAGATATAGCGATTTCTTTGGGTTGCGTTTTTTTTTGAACACCCTTGTACATGGTCACAAATCTTACATTTGTTTTCTTAAAAGACAGATCATTTGTAAGGGAAAACGCATGTTATACATGTATTATTTGGTTGTGTTATCCATCCCCAAGGTGTTTTTAAATTAATTTACTTTTATATGAATAGATGACGTGTTTGGTTGACAAATAGACTAACTATGGCAAGAGGAGGAATGCCCCAGAGCTTTAGAGATGACAGACATTATTACGTCTCTTGCTTGTTAGAATTTTCACAAGCAACGAATACAATGTTCAATTCGTTGTCATGTTTTAATCGATGTTAGCAAAACATCTTCATGTAACATATCAAGCCTTGATATTAATTAACATGCCAGATATTAACATGATATTATTCGAAGATGTTTAGAAAATTTGGAAACCACCATTTTTCTGTTGATTTGGCCAATCAGCGGCGACGTCGTCTCAAAACAGATTTTATAACTACTTGGAAATCGAAGATGCCATGGAAAACAATTTACATGTCAATCCGCGTGAACACATTTTCCCATATCATATAGAGCAAGTTATCTAAAATATTTAAAAGTGGCTAATAGTAAACTGTTATAATATCATATGTAGTTTGTAGATGGTTTTCAAAGAATAAATTATATCGCTTCATAGTGTTTTAATATGATCGCCGCATATTGTTATATTATCCAAGTTTTTGTGGATTGTGTTTGGTGCTTGGCAGTTGGTGGTCATTGGGTGGCATTCTACGATCAGCGTATGAAAACTTGAATGACAGGTGGATTTTAGAGCATACATTATTTTCGAACATTGCTAATTATTTGGTCCATCTATAGGTGTGCTATTGAATGTTTTCGAACAAACTTCAAATTCAGACTCTGAAATAAGGAAATATGCTGAATCAGCATCTTCAAGCCTGAGCCGTCATTCGTAAGATTAAATTACAATGTAACATGAGGATTTCATGATACTGATACCAATGTACAACATATAATATGATTACCCGTACTTTAGAGCCATTGGTTTCTTCTCACCCAAAAGAGTTCTAGAACTTTTTACAGGGGGTTAAAAATGTTTTATAAAAAATTAATGAAATTTATTGTTTTATTGGATTAAGGGAGTCTTATCTTGTTTGCAGTAAATTTCTTCCTATTATATTTTCCACAGTCCCTAAGAGATCTTGACGGAACTCCACGAAGGTTGACGAACTGCTAATTTCTGACGTCACTCTTCACTCTGTCACTACTACACGAGGCATGACACAGTCAACAGGTTTGAGTATATGGCTGTAGTTTTTTCTTATTTGCAGTTCTTTGTGTAAGTATAATCGTTACTTGTTTTTAATTTCCCATCCTTTTCTTCCCACCCTTGAATTATACAGACAAAGACCACAAATAGAATAAAAAAGTAAAAAATAAAAAAACAAATCCGTTCACTGGTGTTTGGGTTGTTATATCGCCCTCGGTCAATAGGATAATTTCCTTGGCCGATATCATATTTTCCCTCAGAATAAAATTCATATTCTATCTCTCCCATTACATCCAGTGCCAGTTATATTCTATCAAGGATGCTGCATCTGCAGGGTGTCAAATAAATATGTCCCCCTTGATTTCAAGAGTATATATAGACGTTTTGACACGTTTTGACAGTTTTTAGGTGCTAAAGAACAGTTCAGACATCATACAGACAAAAAAGTTATGCAACATTTTGTCCGATGTAAAGTTGAGGGGGAAGAACATATTTATTGGACACTCTGTACATTGTACAAACTTGGTTCTTGTTGGTATAGGCCAGTGTCCATAATCGATAACAATTGATAACGGAATGGATTTTAGCCATTTTTTAGTTTTAAGGCTGCTGGTGTTTTGTTGCAGAACATATTTTAAAAAAATACTTGGATTCCAAGCAAGCCTTGGTATGACTGATTACTCATTTTGTTCTAACATCGGTTCAATTTTGCATATTTTTGAAGAAAAGATAACAATTTCTAGAGTACACAATAATATAATATCTATAAGGATATACCAGTGTAACCTCCGAAAAAATCGACCATTTTCAATCTCAACGAAAGTAGATTTTTATTATAGACCTAGATGTAGCGATTCGAAAAATGTAATAAAAAGGGTAGGTCAACGGATCAATTTTTTCATAAGAAGCTTCTGAAAATAGGTATGGCGTTATCATCATTTGAACATTTGAGGCGCCATTGATTTCAAAGCAAAAAAACATGTTTTCCTATATTTCTTCGATAAAATGATGATTTAGAGAGTATTGACGATTTTTGTCGAGCTTAGATAAACTTCCTATATATATAATTACGTTGGTTCGAATATTGGTACACTCGGGACATTTTTTCTTACTTTTTTTCACTTAAAGTGTTACCCAGTTAGACATTCATTCAATAAACGATGATTTAAAATGGCTAATAAAAGCCATATTAGACTCCTATTCTAATATGCTAATATTTCTGTTCATTTTTCGGGAAAGGATGACGAGGTTAATAATTGTGAAAATTCAACATGTCCTCTCTTAATGAACTGCCTTCACAAGTATAACCTTACAGACCAGACATGAATGATTTCACTCGTGATATATAGCATGCATGCTTTTTGATGATTTTCGGATGGGGTTGTACATTCCCTGTGTTCCAGGTCCCCACTTATGTTAAGCTGTCAGATTTGAGCAAGATACGTCTACTGCATGTAGTACACAAATAATGTTTTTGTGAACGGCTACGGACGTTTTTCGCATTGTACCCGTCATGCCCGATCATGGTCGTTAATACTCATTGGAAAAATGTTTTTAACTGGTAACTATAGAGAATAAATAGAGAATAATAACATGAATTGAATAAAGGTTTGCTCGGCTTGTTTGACATGTTTGATGGTATTTGTTTTGAAAGAATGGAAAAACGAAACAAAGTAATGATTTCTATAGAAATACATATTCATGCACGGACTTAAAGGGTCCGTGGTTCATGTAATAAGTGTATACATGAATTATAGAAATTCCAAATAGAATACTGTATTTTACTGTTGCCTTTTAATATTAAACACCCCTCATTGGTCAATACTTAGGCTTAGTATAGACTATAATGAAAACTCATACAGACTGCTCATACTCGACATTTGCGAAATAAGAAGCAAGTTACAAATTAGGTTTGTCGTGTTTGTAATACATGGGCACATATACAAACACTGCTGGAATTTAACGAAAGAAACGGACACGAAACTGGAATGAAATAAGAATATACAAAAATTACCGAATTATTTGGAAGAATTGATGACGTATAGTTCATTTGTTTGTTTATTTGTTGATGGGGCAATATGTCACTGACGTCACAGATATTGGTATCATATTCCGAGAATTCATTAACAAAAGTGTAATATGACGTCATGATAAAACAGGATTGAAAATGAGGAGCTCTTATGGTATGAGGTTCCATATCCATCCGCCAAAAGGTATATAGTCCATTTAAAAACTTGTGGTTTTGTTCTAAATAACACCATAGTTGGCTTCTAGGGTACCTAGTATGCCACTATTTGGTATCAAAATAAAGAGGAGGAGTTCAACTTTCATTTGAATTACGAAAATAGCGATGTAGGTCAAAATAGTTCCGACGTGATCATGTTTACTACGCGTTTGCCCGTCATCTCAGAATTGAGAAAATGGTAGCAAACGCGAGTTACAATAAATGGACGCCGATATCTCAAAAAGTAGCCGGACGCCCTATAATTTAATGTAGATCAATTGAGCCCCTATATGAACAGGTGCATTTTGATATATAACACTATGGGGGGAGGGGTAAGCGTTTTATAGTTGATCACGAACGCCATATGTGCAAAGTATTGTTCTGATTTTTCGAATTTGGTGTTCGATTACGGTACTCATACCCTATGGATTACTATGTCGTAAAGCGTCATATATCGTCATTCTGCGTCATTGATATTTAATACAGAACACTTGTCAAACCTGAGGTTAACAAACAAGCTTTTCCTAGAGGTGTTTATTTTCTATATCTGTAATTTAAAGGTGTAATAATGAGTGCAGAGGGGTCATTCAACGATCATGGACCAATGTCAAAATATATTTAAGTTTGGATATTTCATCAAGACTAACATCTATTTTTATTATCTACAAAGAAACCCCCTAGATAAACATTATTTTAGCTGGTATTCCTCTTGAAACTTTGTGGATCTTAAAAATATAAAAGTGGAAGTCCCCCTTTTGAAGCTTTTAACTGAATTTACACTTCTTAATGCTGAAATTGATAATTTATCCATACATTTTAAGAAAATAGGTATGTCAAAGAAGATGTTAAACCAAATGTTGCCTTGATAGCTCAGAAAAAATGAAAAAACTTTCCTTTTTTCTCTGCAGTCCTTATTGCCCCTTTAAAAATATATCACCATTAACGTAAGGGATAGCATGGTATATCCTTAAGTGAAATTCACCATTCATGTCATTTTCAAATTCTATCGGATTGTGGATTTGGCATGTGATTATTTCTCATTTAATTGGTTTTAAATAAACGCGCTAGATTTAGATTTAAATTACTCATTTTATTCATATATGAAAAAAATATATTAACAAAATGAAGAACACTTTCTCCTTTACTGTTCGAAATATAATAAACAAAGAAGTATAATGTTGTCTAAAATGGAAATGCCAGTACAAGAAAATCCATTCATTTATTTGATGTCTCGTAAAGATCAAAACTGTATAAATGTAGCAAAATATTTATTTACATCCAGTACCAATAGCAATATCTCTAGTGCACCAATGCATCAGCATTATTAATAGTAATAGTTATGTACCAGTTATGTAAATGTCTTCCATGTACTTGACCCCAAGGGGTGTGAATGTACTTGAAGAATAAATATATACATACGAGTATAAATATGATTTAAGGAATACATCTATATAGTGTCCAAATTGATTCAATAATCAATATAGATTTCGCACATATTCAGAAATTTTTGCATTTGTACATTCACATCGATAAATTAAGGAAGATCAGCGCACAAGAAGGCTATAGCATTAAATAAAATTTATGAACATAGAATACACCTATAGTTATACATTTTCAATTCCAAAACAAACATGAATATGATGAAACAAGTCCTATGTATCAAGTCACGTGCATGATTTATGCCGTCTGCTACAGAGGTCAATGTGTAAGATATATTGACCGGATATATTGATTGGATTTAGCATGTCGAATATGGATACAAATTAAATTCTATAGACTAGATAGTCTGCATGCACACGATCATCGATTTATCAATTGAAGCAGTGCATGACAAGCTTGTGTATAATAGAGATCCTGCAGACATGTAGCACAAATGTTCTCAAGTCCAAGGTAAGAGGAGTGAGCCTGAAAATAAAAAGGAAAACAATCAGCAATGATTTAATTTTTGAATGCTCCACCTTTTATGAGTACTAGTATCTACAACTGTTTTTGATCTAATGAGATATTTTCAATTCGTTCTTCAATATGTAAAATGACTTTTGTATAAATGAACATGAAACGCCCCTAGGTGTTTTGGCACTGAATTGTGATGTTGGTTCTCGATTGAAGGGGTAAGGGAGAAGGGGATGTTAGACATTATTTCTTTTCACGATAGATCATGGTTTTGCGATTTATAACATGTATAGGGTTAATTTATCCTATAACACCAACATAACTAAAGAAAAGAAGCAAGTCAAATATCCTGTTTAATCCATTTTCGATAATTAGAATAGGGGTTCTTAAACAAGATATTAAAGCATTATTGGCGAGTACTAAAAGAAGAGGTTTACACTTCGAATTCTATTTGCTATGTTTTAGTACTGAATCCTAGTGCCCAAGTTGCAGTAGGTATGAATATTCAAGAAAGCATGACAGACCACATGTGAAAAAATGAAAAATGGATTCATGGTACATTTGTACATTAAATGAAATCAAGGAAGTCATCATTCAGTGTATTTCTTAGAAAAGAATGTTTGCTGGACAAACATTTGCCAACAATGGAATTAGAATCTCAACAATGGAAAATGTGTCATTGTGGAATAACCGTACTGAACCAGAGAGCATGATCATCACATAATAGAACTGATCATGCGCTACAGTACCTTTAACAAGATGGTATGTAGATACAAATGCTGCAGATAGGTAGCACAAATTGTAGATTCTCTGTGGTTTTCCCTTTGTGGTTCTTTTTGTTCTCTCCAAGGCAAGAGGACTGCACCTGAAAGTACATTTAAGGAAAAGATCAGCGATGGTTCAATTAAAAAGAAAGAAACCCCGAAACTAAGCCCACAATTTTAACATGAAAACCCAATAGAAGACCCTTCAATCTCCAACTGTAGCTAAAATGAACACAAGACTTCAGACCTTCAAAATTTAGATCTGGAGTAGTACTTGAAGTCAACTTTAAAATTGAATCATTACTGAGTAAGTACTGGTCAACGAAATACAATACAATACAATACAATACAATACAATATAATACAATACAATACAATACAATACTAAGCACTAGATCCATGATCTTGGTCATCTGGTTCGTTGCTTGTCTGGTTCGTTGGTTGTTTGGTTCGTTGGATGGAGTGTTGGTTAGTTGGTTGATTAATTAGTTAGTTGGTTGGTTAGTTTTAACCTATTGGGTGGTCTGGTGGTTGTCTGGTTGGTTAGTTGGTTGGTTAGTAAGTAAGTTAGTTAATAGATTAAGCCTATCGGGTCATTGGTTGGTCAGTTGGATGTCCGGTAAGTTGGTTGGTTGGTTGGTTGTGTCTGGTTCTTTGACACCCCCCCCCCCCCAAGAAAAACTGGAATAGTACTGGGAGCAGTCCCCTGCTAATGGGATGCAACTGATTGCAAGAGATAAAAACTGGTCAAAAGCGACATCTACAGTAAGTCCTTGAAACTCAACCTAGTCCCCTAATGGAGACAAATGTGATTTAAAACAGGACTGTCTTTCCGCAGGAAAACTGGAATAGTACTGGGAGTTCCCCCCCCCTTCTAATGGGATGCAACTGATTGCAAGAGATAAACTGGTCAAAATGCGACATCTACTGTAAGTCCTGGAAACTTGACCTAGTCCCCTCGCGGAAAAAATGTGATTCCAAAAGGACCGTCTTTGCAGGGACTTCACCATTTGTGCTACAAATAGATAAAACATGTTGTAGTAGTTGTTTTTACATAAAACTTTACATAAAAACTTTAAATAAAACTTTACATTATACTTTACACTACACTACTAAAAATTTACAGAATATTACAAAAGATAAAATTTATTTCTCCCAATTTGATATAAACCAGTAGACTTCCATATTTTTGATTTTGAAACATGAACTCTATTCCCCCGGAAACCCAACCACCCCCCTCCCACTTTACCTTAGAGTCCAGGTTTCTCCACCAAAAATATGGGTTGGCCAACAAAAGTCCACAAGTAAATATCAAACTGGGAGGCGCCCCCCATCCCTATGCAAAACCAGGAAGGAATACTTAACTTAGGTAGCAGGAACGCAGCTGTTGTGTCGGTTGTGTGGTTGGTCATCGGGCTCCTCATCTCCAAGCTGAAAGGGAACCTGAAAACAGAGGAACTAAACTGTTGTAATAATTGAATAGAAAAAAGTACTTACTTTGGTGCTTTGGTGACAGGAACACGAACACCTCTCGCCCATGATACTGTTTACGTGGACCGGACATGATGGCTCAAAGTTGTCGAAAGACTGATCCAGCTGTCGCCCTAACTTGGTGTCTTTGCTGCATCTCTCTCATAGTTGTACCTGAAAGTTACAAGATAAGAAAATGAAAAATACAAGGATGCAACTTGGTCGAGTCACTTCCAATACAAGCGGAGGAGGGAATGCCAAGACATTCCTTTCATTGACTCTAGTAAATCTGTCATAGCCTTATACCCCTCCCGGCTTAAGATTTATATCATCAAGTCAACTAACTGCTTGGGCAGATGTAACTCTGTAGGAAGAATGGAATAGTTGAGCATATGTATATTTTTTAAGAACACAGACCACATGTGAAAATAATGAAACATGGCTTCATGGTACATCTGTACATTAAGTGAAATCAAGGCAGTCATCATTTAGTGTATTTCTTAGAAAAAATGTTTGCCAAACATACATGTGCCAACAATGGGATTAGAATCCCAACAATTGAAAAATGTGTCGTTGTGGAATAACCGTACTGAACCAGAGAGCAAAATCATCAAATGATAGAACTGATTACAGTACCTTTAACAAGATGGTATGTAGATATAAATGCTGCAGATAGGTAGCACAAATTGCAGATTCTCTGTGGTTTTCCTTTTGTGTTTCTATTTGTTCTCTCCAAGGCAAGAGGTATGTAGATACAAATGCTGCAGATAGGTAGCACAAATTGTAGATTCTCTGTGGTTTTTCCTTTGTGGTTCTTTTTGTTCTCTCCAAGGCAAGAGGACTGCACCTGAAAGTACATTTAAGGAAAAGATCAGCGATGGTTCAATTAAAAAGAAAGAAACCCCGAAACTAAGCCCACAATTTTAACATGAAAACCCTATAGAAAAGACCCTTCAATCTCCAACTGTAGCTAAAATGAACACAAGACTTCAGACCTTCAAAATTTAGATCTGGAGTAGTACTTGAAGTCAACTTTAAAATTGAATCATTACTGAGTAAGTACTGGTCAACGATATACAATACAATACAAAACTATACAATACAATACAATACAATATAATACAATACAATACAATACTAAGCACTAGATCCATGATCGTGGTCATCTGGTTCGTTGCTTGTCTGGTTCGTTGGTTGTTTGGTTCGTTGGATGGAGTGTTGGTTAGTTGGTTGATTAATTAGTTAGTTGGTTGGTTAGTTTTGACCTATTGGGTGGTCTGGTGGTTGTCTGGTTGGTTAGTTGGTTGGTTAGTAAGTAAGTTAGTTAATAGATTAAGCCTATCGGGTCATTGGTTGGTCAGTTGGATGTCCGGTAAGTTGGTTGGTTGGTTGGTTGTCTGGTTGTTTGACACCCCCCCCCCCCCCCAAGAAAAACTGGAATAGTACTGGGAGCAGTCCCCTGCTAATGGGATGCAACTGATTGCAAGAGATAAAAACTGGTCAAAAGCGACATCTACAGTAAGTCCTTGAAACTCAACCTAGTCCCCTAATGGAGACAAATGTGATTTCAACAGGACTGTCTTTCTGCAGGAAACCTGGAATAGTACTGGGAGTTCCCCCCCCCCCTTCTAATGGGATGCAACTGATTGCAAGAGATAAACTGGTCAAAATGCGACATCTACTGTAAGTCCTGGAAACTTGACCTAGTCCCCTCGCGGAAAAAATGTGATTCCAACAGGACCGTCTTTTCGCAGGGACTTCACCATTTGTGCTACAAATAGATAAAACATGTTGTAGTAGTTGTTATTTTACATAAAACTTTACATAAAAACTTTAAATAAAACTTTACATTATACTTTACACTACACTACTAAAAATTTACAGAATATTACAAAAGATAAAATTTATTTCTCCCAATTTGATATAAACCAGTAGACTTCCATATTTTTGATTTTGAAACATGAACTCTATTCCCCCGGAAACCCAACCACCCCCTCCCACTTTACCTTAGAGTCCAGGTTTCTCCACCAAAAATATGGGTTGGCCAACAAAAGTCCACAAGTAAATATCAAACTGGGAGGCGCCCCCCATCCCTATGCAAAACCAGGACGGAATACTTAACTTAGGTAGCAGGAACGCAGCTGTTGTGCCGGTTGTGTCGTTGGTCATCGGGCTCCTCATCTCCAAGCTGAAAGGGAACCTGAAAACAGAGGAACTAAACTGTTGTAATAATTGAATAGAAAAAAGTACTTACTTTGGTGCTTTGGTGACAGGAACACGAACACCTCTCGCCCATGATACTGTTTACGTGGACCGGACCTGATGGCTCAAAGTTGTCGAAAGACTGATCCAGCTGTCGCCCTAACTTGGTGTCTTTGCTGCATCTCTCTCATAGTTGTACCTGAAAGATACAAGATAAGAAAATGAAAAATACAAGGATGCAACTTGGTCGAGTCACTTCCAATACAAGCGGAGGAGGGAATGCCAAGACATTCCTTTCATTGACTCTAGTAAATCTGTCATAGCCTTATACCCCTCCCGGCTTAAGATTTATATCATCAAGTCAACTAACTGCTTGGGCAGATGTAACTCTGTAGGAAGAATGGAATAGTTGAGCATATGTATATTCTTTAAGAACACAGACCACATGTGAAAATAATGAAACATGGCTTCATGGTACATCTGTACATTAAGTGAAATCAAGGCAGTCCTCTTTTAGTGTATTTCTTAGAAAAAATGTTTGCCAAACATACATGTGCCAACAATGGGATTAGAATCCCAACAATTGAAAAATGTGTCGTTGTGGAATAACCGTACTGAACCAGAGAGCAAAATCATCAAATGATAGAACTGATTATGTGTTACAGTACCTTTAACAAGATGGTATGTAGATATAAATGCTGCAGATAGGTAGCACAAATTGCAGATTCTCTGTGGTTTTCCTTTTGTGTTTCTTTTTGTTCTCTCCAAGGCAAGAGGTATGTAGATCACAAATGCTGCAGGTAGGTAGCACAAATTGTAGATTCTCTGTGGTTTTCCCTTTTTGGTTCTTTCTGTTCTCTCCAAGGCAAGAGGACTGCACCTGAAAGTACATTTAAGGAAAAGATCAGCGATGGTTCAATTAAAAAGAAAGAAACCCCGAAACTAAGCCCACAATTTTAACATGAAAACCCAAAAGAAAAGACCCTTCAATCTACAACTGTAGCTAAAATGAACACAAGACTTCAGACCTTCAAAATTTAGATCTGGAGTAGTACTTGAAATCAACTTTAAAATTGAATCATTACTGAGTAAGTACTGGTCAACGAAATACAATACAATACAAAACAAAACAATACAAAACTATACAATACAATACAATACAATACAATACTAAGCACTAGATCCATGATCTTGGTCATCTGGTTCGTTGCTTGTCTGGTTCGTTGCTTGTCTGGTTCGTTGGTTGTTTGGTTCGTTGGATGGAGTGTTGATTAGTTTGTTGATTAATTAGTTAGTTGGTTGGCTAGTTTTAACCTATTGGGTGGTCTGGTGGTTGTCTGGTTGGTTAGTTGGTTGGTTAGTAAGTAAGTTAGTTAATAGATTAAGCCTATTGGGTCATTGGTTGGTCGGTTGGATGTTCGGTAAGTTGGTTGGTTGGTTGTCTGGTTGGTTGTCTGGTTGTTTGACTTCCCCCCAAGAAAAACTAGAATAGTACTGGGAGCAGCCCCCTGCTAATGGGATGCAACTGATTGCAAGAGATAAAAACTGGTCAAAAGCGACATCTACAGTAAGTCCTTGAAACTCAACCTAGTCTCCTAATGGAGACAAATGTGATTTCAACATGACTATCTTTCTGCAGGAAAACTGAAAAACTACTGGGAGTCCCCCCCCCCTGCTAATGGGATGCAACTGATTGCAAGAGATAATACTGGTCAAAATGCGACATCTACTGTAAGTCCTTGAAACTCAACCTAGTCCCCTAATGGAGACAAATGTGATTTCAACAGGACTGTCTTTCCGCAGGAAAACTGGAAGAGTACTGGGAGTTCCCCCCCCTGCTAATGGGATGCAACTGATTGCAAGAGATGAAAACTGGTCAAAAGCGACATCTACGGTAAGTCCTTGAAACTCAACCTAGTCTCCTAATGGAGACAAATGTGATTTCAACAGGACTGTCTTTCCACAGGAAAACTGGAAGAGTACTGGGAGTCCCCCCCTGCTAATGGGATGCAATTGATTGCAAGAGATAAAAACTGGTCAGAGCGACATGTACGGTAGGTCCTTGAAACTCAACCTAGTCCCCTAATGGAGACAAATGTGATTTCAACAGGACTGTCATTCCGCAGGAAAACTGGAATAGTACTGGGAGTTCCCCCCCCCCCGCTTCTAATGGGATGCAACTGATTGCAAGAGATAAAACTGGTCAAAATGCGACATCTACTGTAAGTCCTGCAAACTTGACCTAGTCCCCTCGTGGAAAAAATGTGATTCCAACAGGACCGTTTTTTCGCAGGGACTTCACCATCTGTGCTACAAATAGATAAAACATGTTGTAGTAGTTGTTATTTTACATAAAACTTTACATAAAAACTTTAAATAAAACTTTACACTATACTTTACACTACACTACTAAAAATTTACAGAATATTACAAAAGATAAAATTTATTTCTCCCAATTTGATATAAACCAGTAGACTTCCATATTTTTGATTTTGAAACATGAACTCTATCCCCCCGGAAACCCAACCACCCCCCTCCCACTTTACCTTAGCGTTCAAGTTTCTCCACCAAAAATATGGGTCGGCCAACAAAAGTCCACAAGTAAATATCAAACTGGGAGGCGCCCCCCATCCCTATGCAAAACCAGGAAGGAATACTTAACTTAGGTAGCAGGAACGCAGCTGTTGTCTCGGTTGTGTCGTTGGTCATCGGGCTCCTCATCTCCAAGCTGAAAGGGAACCTGAAAACAGAGGAACTAACCTGTTGTAATAATTGAATAGAAAAAAAATGTACTTACTTTGGTGCTTTGGTGACAGGAACACGAACACCTCTCGCCCATGATACTGTTTACGTGGACCGGACCTGATGGCTCAAAGTTGTCGAAAGACTGATCCAGCTATCGCCCTAACTTGGTGTGTTTGCTGCATCTCTCTCATAGTTGTACCTGAAAGATTCAAGATAAGAAAATGAAAAATACAAGGATGCAACTTGGTTGAGTCACTTCCAATACAAGCGGAGGAGGGAATGCAAAGACATTCCTTTCATTGACTCTAGTATATCTGTCATAGCCTTATACCCCTCCTGGCTCAAGATTTATATCATCAAGTCAACTAACTGCTTGGGCAGATGTAACTCTGTAGGAAGAATGGAATAGTTGAGCATATGTATATTCTTTAAGAACACAGACCACATGTGAAAATAATGAAACATGGCTTCATTGTACATCTGTGCATTAAGTGAAATCAAGGCAGTCCTCTTTTAGTGTATTCCTTAGAAAAAATGTTTGCCAAACATACATGTGCCAACAATGGGATTAGAATCCCAACAATTGAAAAATGTGTCGTTGTGGAATAACCGTACTGAACCAGAGAGCAAAATCATCAAATGATAGAACTGATTATGTGTTACAGTACCTTTAACAAGATGGTATGTAGATATAAATGCTGCAGATAGGTAGCACAAATTGCAGATTCTCTGTGGTTTTCCTTTTGTGTTTCTTTTTGTTCTCTCCAAGGCAAGAGGTATGTAGATCACAAATGCTGCAGGTAGGTAGCACAAATTGTAGATTCTCTGTGGTTTTCCCTTTGTGGTTCTTTCTGTTCTCTCCAAGGCAAGAGGACTGCACCTGAAAGTACATTTAAGGAAAAGATCAGCGATGGTTCAATAAAAAAGAAAGAAACCCCGAAACTAAGCCCACAATTTTAACATGAAAACCCAAAAGAAAAGACCCTTCAATCTACAACTGTAGCTAAAATGAACACAAGACTTCAGACCTTCAAAATTTAGATCTGGAGTAGTACTTGAAGTCAACTTTAAAATTGAATCATTACTGAGTAAGTACTGGTCAACGAAATACAATACAATACAAAACTATACAAAACTATACAATACAATACAATACAATACAATACTAAGCACTAGATCCATGATCTTAGTCATCTGGTTCGTTGCTTGTCTCGGATCGTTGCTTGTCTGGTTCGTTGGTTGTTTGGTTCGTTGGATGGAGTGTTGATTAGTTTGTTGATTAATTAGTTAGTTGGTTGGTTAGTTTTAACCTATTGGGTGGTCTGGTGGTTGTCTGGTTGGTTAGTTGGTTGGTTAGTAAGTAAGTTAGTTAATAGATTAAGCCTATTGGGTCATTGGTTGGTCGGTTGGATGTTCGGTAAGTTGGTTGGTTGGTTGTCTGGTTGGTTGTCTGGTTGTTTGACTTCCCCCCAAGAAAAACTAGAATAGTACTGGGAGCAGCCCCCTGCTAATGGGATGCAACTGATTGCAAGAGATAAAAACTGGTCAAAAGCGACATCTACAGTAAGTCCTTGAAACTCAACCTAGTCTCCTAATGGAGACAAATGTGATTTCAACAGGACTATCTTTCTGCAGGAAAACTGAAAAACTACTGGGAGTCCCCCCCCCCCTGCTAATGGGATGCAACTGATTGCAAGAGATAATACTGGTCAAAATGCGACATCTACTGTAAGTCCTTGAAACTCAACCTAGTCCCCTAATGGAGACAAATGTGATTTCAACAGGACTGTCTTTCCGCAGGAAAACTGGAAGAGTACTGGGAGTTCCCCCCCCCCCTGCTAATGGGATGCAACTGATTGCAAGAGATGAAAACTGGTCAAAAGCGACATCTACGGTAAGTCCTTGAAACTCAACCTAGTCCCCTAATGGAGACAAATGTGATTTCAACAGGACTGTCTTTCTACAGGAAAACTGGAAGAGTACTGGGAGTCCCCCCCCCTGCTAATGGGATGCAATTGATTGCAAGAGATAAAAACTGGTCAGAGCGACATGTACGGTAGGTCCTTGAAACTCAACCTAGTCCCCTAATGGAGACAAATGTGATTTCAACAGGACTGTCATTCCGCAGGAAAACTGGAATAGTACTGGGAGTTCCCCCCCCCCTTCTAATGCGATGCAACTGATTGCAAGAGATAAAACTGGTCAAAATGCGACATCTACTGTAAGTCCTGGAAACTTGACCTAGTCCCCTCGTGGAAAAAATGTGATTCCAACAGGACTGTCTTTTCGCAGGGACTTCACCATCTGTGCTACAAATAGATAAAACATGTTGTAGTAGTTGTTATTTTACATAAAACTTTACATAAAAACTTTAAATAAAACTTTACACTATACTTTACACTACACTACTAAAAATTTACAGAATATTACAAAAGATAAAATTTATTTCTCCCAATTTGATATAAACCAGTAGACTTCCATATTTTTGATTTTGAAACATGAACTCTATCTCCCCGGAAACCCAACCACCCCCCTCCCACTTTACCTTAGAGTCCAAGTTTCTCCACCAAAAATATGGGTCGGCCAACAAAAGTCCACAAGTAAATATCAAACTGGGAGGCGCCCCCCATCCCTATGCAAAACCAGGAAGGAATACTTAACTTAGGTAGCAGGAACGCAGCTGTTGTCTCGGTTGTGTCGTTGGTCATCGGGCTCCTCATCTCCAAGCTGAAAGGGAACCTGAAAACAGAGGAACTAACCTGTTGTAATAATTGAATAGAAAAAAAAATGTACTTACTTTGGTGCTTTGGTGACAGGAACAAGAACACCTCTCGCCCATGATACTGTTTACGTGGACCGGACCTGATGGCTCAAAGTTGTCGAAAGACTGATCCAGCTATCGCCCTAACTTGGTGTGTTTGCTGCATCTCTCTCATAGTTGTACCTGAAAGATACAAGATAAGAAAATGAAAAATACAAGGATGCAACTTGGTCGAGTCACTTCCAATACAAGCGGAGGAGGGAATGCAAAGACATTCCTTTCATTGACTCTAGTAAATCTGTCATAGCCTTATACCCCTCCTGGCTCAAGATTTATATCATCAAGTCAACTAACTGCTTGGGCAGATGTAACTCTGTAGGAAGAATGGAATAGTTGAGCATATGTATATTCTTTAAGAACACAGACCACATGTGAAAATAATGAAACATGGCTTCATGGTACATCTGTACATTAAGTGAAATCAAGGCAGTCCTCTTTTAGTGTATTTCTTAGAAAAAATGTTTGCCAAACATACATGTGCCAACAATGGGATTAGAATCCCAACAATTGAAAAATGTGTCGTTGTGGAATAACCGTATTGAACCAGAGAGCAAAATCATCAAATGATAGAACTGATTATGTGTTACAGTACCTTTAACAAGATGGTATGTAGATATAAATGCTGCAGATAGGTAGCACAAATTGCAGATTCTCTGTGGTTTTCCTTTTGTGTTTCTTTTTGTTCTCTCCAAGGCAAGAGGTATGTAGATCACAAATGCTGCAGGTAGGTAGCACAAATTGTAGATTCTCTGTGGTTTTCCCTTTGTGGTTCTTTCTGTTCTCTCCAAGGCAAGAGGACTGCACCTGAAAGTACATTTAAGGAAAAGATCAGCGATGGTTCAATTAAAAAGAAAGAAACCCCGAAACTAAGCCCACAATTTTAACATGAAAACCCAAAAGAAAAGACCCTTCAATCTACAACTGTAGCTAAAATGAACACAAGACTTCAGACCTTCAAAATTTAGATCTGGAGTAGTACTTGAAGTCAACTTTAAAATTGAATCATTACTGAGTAAGTACTGGTCAACGAAATACAATACAATACAAAACAATACAAAACTATACAATACAATACAATACAATACTTAATACTAAGCACTAGATCCATGATCTTGGTCATCTGGTTCGTTGCTTGTCTGGTTCGTTGCTTGTCTGGTTCGTTGGTTGTTTGGTTCGTTGGATGGAGTGTTGATTAGTTTGTTGATTAATTAGTTAGTTGGTTGGTTAGTTTTAACCTATTGGGTGGTCTGGTGGTTGTCTGGTTGGTTAATTGGTTGGTTAGTAAGTAAGTTAGTTAATAGATTAAGCCTATTGGGTCATTGGTTGGTCGGTTGGATGTTCGGTAAGTTGGTTGGTTGTCTGGTTGGTTGTCTGGTTGTTTGACTTCCCCCCAAGAAAAACTAGAATAGTACTGGGAGCAGCCCCCTGCTAATGGGATGCAACTGATTGCAAGAGATAAAAACTGGTCAAAAGCGACATCTACAGTAAGTCCTTGAAACTCAACCTAGTCTCCTAATGGAGACAAATGTGATTTCAACAGGACTGTCTTTCTGCAGGAAAACTGAAAAACTACTGAGAGTCCCCCCCCTGCTAATGGGATGCAACTGATTGCAAGAGATAATACTGGTCAAAATGCGACATCTACTGTAAGTCCTTGAAACTCAACCTAGTCCCCTAATGGAGACAAATGTGATTTCAACAGGACTGTCTTTCCGCAGGAAAACTGGAAGAGTACTGGGAGTCCCCCCCCCTGCTAATGGGATGCAATTGATTGCAAGAGATAAAAACTGGTCAGAGCGACATGTACGGTAGGTCCTTGAAACTCAACCTAGTCCCCTAATGGAGACAAATGTGATTTCAACAGGACCGTCCTTCCGCACGAAAACTGGAATAGTACTGGGAGTTCCCCCCCCCCTGCTAATGGGATGCAACTGATTGCAAGAGATGAAAACTGGTCAAAAGCGACATCTACGGTAAGTCCTTGAAACTCAACCTAGTCCCCTAATGGAGACAAATGTGATTTCAACAGGACTGTCTTTCCGCAGGAAAACTGGAAGAGTACTGGGAGTCCCCCCCCCTGCTAATGGGATGCAATTGATTGCAAGAGATAATAAAAACTGGTCAGAGCGACATGTACGGTAGGTCCTTGAAACTCAACCTAGTCCCCTAATGGAGACAAATGTGATTTCAACAGGACTGTCATTCCGCAGGAAAACTGGAATAGTACTGGGAGTCCCCCCCCCTTCTAATGGGATGCAACTGATTGCAAGAGATAAAACTGGTCAAAATGCGACATCTACGGTAAGTCCTGGAAACTTGACCTAGTCCCCTCATGGAAAAAATGTGATTCCAACAGGACCGTCTTTTCGCAGGGACTTCACCATCTGTGCTACAAATAGATAAAACATGTTGTAGTAGTTGTTATTTTACATAAAACTTTACATAAAAACTTTAAATAAAACTTTACACTATACTTTACACTACACTACTAAAAATTTACAGAATATTACAAAAGATAAAATTTATTTCTCCCAATTTGATATAAACCAGTAGACTTCCATATTTTTGATTTTGAAACATGAACTCTATCCCCCCGGAAACCCAACCACCCCCCTCCCACTTTACCTTAGAGTCCGAGTTTCTCCACCAAAAATATGGGTCGGCCAACAAAAGTCCACAAGTAAATATCAAACTGGGAGGCGCCCCCCATCCCTATGCAAAACCAGGAAGGAATACTTAACTTAGGTAGCAGGAACGCAGCTGTTGTCTCGGTTGTGTCGTTGGTCATCGGGCTCCTCATCTCCAAGCTGAAAGGGAACCTGAAAACAGAGGAACTAACCTGTTGTAATAATTGAATAGAAAAAAAAATGTACTTACTTTGGTGCTTTGGTGACAGGAACACGAACACCTCTCGCCCATGATACTGTTTACGTGGACCGGACCTGATGGCTCAAAGTTGTCGAAAGACTGATCCAGCTATCGCCCTAACTTGGTGTGTTTGCTGCATCTCTCTCATAGTTGTACCTGAAAGATACAAGATAAGAAAATGAAAAATACAAGGATGCAACTTGGTCGAGTCACTTCCAATACAAGCGGAGGAGGGAATGCAAAGACATTCCTTTCATTGACTCTAGTAAATCTGTCATAGCCTTATACCCCTCCTGGCTCAAGATTTGTATCATCAAGTCAACTAACTGCTTGGGCAGATGTAACTCTGTAGGAAGAATGGAATAGTTGAGCATATGTATATTCTTTAAGAACACAGACCACATGTGAAAATAATGAAACATGGCTTCATGGTACATCTGTACATTAAGTGAAATCAAGGCAGTCCTCTTTTAGTGTATTTCTTAGAAAAAATGTTTGCCAAACATACATGTGCCAACAATGGGATTAGAATCCCAACAATTGAAAAATGTGTCGTTGTGGAATAACCGTACTGAACCAGAGAGCAAAATCATCAAATGATAGAACTGATTATGTGTTACAGTACCTTTAACAAGATGGTATGTAGATATAAATGCTGCAGATAGGTAGCACAAATTGCAGATTCTCTGTGGTTTTCCTTTTGTGTTTCTTTTTGTTCTCTCCAAGGCAAGAGGTATGTAGATCACAAATGCTGCAGGTAGGTAGCACAAATTGTAGATTCTCTGTGGTTTTCCCTTTGTGGTTCTTTCTGTTCTCTCCAAGGCAAGAGGACTGCACCTGAAAGTACATTTAAGGAAAAGATCAGCGATGGTTCAATTAAAAAGAAAGAAACCCCGAAACTAAGCCCACAATTTTAACATGAAAACCCAAAAGAAAAGACCCTTCAATCTACAACTGTAGCTAAAATGAACACAAGACTTCAGACCTTCAAAATTTAGATCTGGAGTAGTACTTGAAGTCAACTTTAAAATTGAATCATTACTGAGTAAGTACTGGTCAACGAAATACAATACAATACAAAACAAAAGAATACAAAACTATACAATACAATACAATACAATACTAAGCACTAGATCCATGATCTTGGTCATCTGGTTCGTTGCTTGTCTGGTTCGTTGCTTGTCTGGTTCGTTGGTTGTTTGGTTCGTTGGATGGAGTGTTGGTTAGTTGGTTGATTAATTAGTTAGTTGGTTGGTTAGTTTTAACCTATTGGGTGGTCTGGTGGTTGTCTGGTTGGTTAGTTGGTTGGTTAGTAAGTAAGTTAGTTAATAGATTAAGCCTATTGGGTCATTGGTTGGTCGGTTGGATGTTCGGTAAGTTGGTTGGTTGTCTGGTTGTTTGACTTCCCCCCAAGAAAAACTGGAATAGTACTGGGAGCAGCCCCCTGCTAATGGGATGCAACTGATTGCAAGAGATAAAAACTGGTCAAAAGCGACATCTACAGTAAGTCCTTGAAACTCAACCTAGTCCCCTAATGGAGACAAATGTGATTTCAACAGGACTGTCTTTCTGCAGGAAAATTGAAAAACTACTGGGAGTTCCCCCCCCCCTGCTAATGGGATGCAACTGATTGCAAGAGATAAAACTGGTCAAAATCCGACATCTACTGTAAGTCCTGGAAACTTGACCTAGTCCCCTCGTGAAAAAAATGTGATTCCAACAGGACCGTCTTTTCGCAGGGACTTCACCATCTGTGCTACAAATAGATAAAACATGTTGTAGTAGTTGTTATTTTACATAAAACTTTACATAAAAACTTTAAATAAACTTTACACTATACTTTACACTACACTACTAATAATTTACAGAATATTACAAAAGATAAAATTTATTTCTCCCAATTTGATATAAACCAGTAGACTTCCATATTTTTGATTTTGAAACGTGAACTCTATCCCCCCGGAAACCCAACCACCCCCCTCCCACTTTACCTTAGAGTCCAAGTTTCTCCACCAAAAATATGGGTCGGCCAACAAAAGTCCACAAGTAAATATCAAACTGGGAGGCGCCCCCCATCCCTATGCAAAACCAGGAAGGAATACTTAACTTAGGTAGCAGGAACGCAGCTGTTGTTTGGTTGTGTCGTTGGTCATCGGGCTCCTCATCTCCAAGCTGAAAGGGAACCTGAAAACAGAGGAACTAACCTGTTGTAATAATTGAATAGAAAAAAAAATGTACTTACTTTGGTGCTTTGGTGACAGGAACACGAACACCTCTCGCCCATGATACTGTTTACGTGGACCGGACCTGATGGCTCAAAGTTGTCGAAAGACTGATCCAGCTATTGCCCTAACTTGGTGTGTTTGCTGCATCTCTCTCATAGTTGTACCTGAAAGATACAAGATAAGAAAATGAAAAATACAAGGATGCAACTTGGTCGAGTCACTTCCAATACAAGCGGAGGAGGGAATGCAAAGACATTCCTTTCATTGACTCTAGTAAATCTGCCATAGCCTTATACCCCTCCTGGCTCAAGATTTATATCATCAAGTCAACTAACTGCTTGGGCAGATGTAACTCTGTAGGAAGAATGGAATAGTTGAGCATATGTATATTCTTTAAGAACACAGACCACATGTGAAAATAATGAAACATGGCTTCATGGTACATCTGTACATTAAGTGAAATCAAGGCAGTCCTCTTTTAGTGTATTTCTTAGAAAAAATGTTTGCCAAACATACATGTGCCAACAATGGGATTAGAATCCCAACAATTGAAAAATGTGTCGTTGTGGAATAACCGTACTGAACCAGAGAGCAAAATCATCAAATGATAGAACTGATTATGTGTTACAGTACCTTTAACAAGATGGTATGTAGATATAAATGCTGCAGATAGGTAGCACAAATTGCAGATTCTCTGTGGTTTTCCTTTTGTGTTTCTTTTTGTTCTCTCCAAGGCAAGAGGTATGTAGATCACAAATGCTGCAGGTAGGTAGCACAAATTGTAGATTCTCTGTGGTTTTCCCTTTGTGGTTCTTTCTGTTCTCTCCAAGGCAAGAGGACTGCACCTGAAAGTACATTTAAGGAAAAGATCAGCGATGGTTCAATTAAAAAGAAAGAAACCCCGAAACTAAGCCCACAATTTTAACATGAAAACCCAAAAGAAAAGACCCTTCAATCTACAACTGTAGCTAAAATGAACACAAGACTTCAGACCTTCAAAATTTAGATCTGGAGTAGTACTTGAAGTCAACTTTAAAATTGAATCATTACTGAGTAAGTACTGGTCAACGAAATACAATACAATACAAAACAATACAAAACTATACAATACAATACAATACAATACAATACAATACTAAGCACTAGATCCATGATCTTGGTCATCTGGTTCGTTGCTTGTCTGGTTCGTTGCTTGTCTGGTTCGTTGGTTGTTTGGTTCGTTGGATGGAGTGTTGATTAGTTTGTTGATTAATTAGTTAGTTGGTTGGTTAGTTTTAACCTATTGGGTGGTCTGGTGGTTGTCTGGTTGGTTAATTGGTTGGTTAGTAAGTAAGTTAGTTAATAGATTAAGCCTATTGGGTCATTGGTTGGTCGGTTGGATGTTCGGTAAGTTGGTTGGTTGTCTGGTTGGTTGTCTGGTTGTTTGACTTCCCCCCAAGAATAACTAGAATAGTACTGGGAGCAGCCCCCTGCTAATGGGATGCAACTGATTGCAAGAGATAAAAACTGGTCAAAAGCGACATCTACAGTAAGTCCTTGAAACTCAACCTAGTCTCCTAATGGAGACAAATGTGATTTCAACAGGACTGTCTTTCTGCAGGAAAACTGAAAAACTACTGAGAGTCCCCCCCCCTGCTAATGGGATGCAACTGATTGCAAGAGATAATACTGGTCAAAATGCGACATCTACTGTAAGTCCTTGAAACTCAACCTAGTCCCCTAATGGAGACAAATGTGATTTCAACAGGACTGTCTTTCCGCAGGAAAACTGGAAGAGTACTGGGAGTCCCCCCCCCTGCTAATGGGATGCAATTGATTGCAAGAGATAAAAACTGGTCAGAGCGACATATACGGTAGGTCCTTGAAACTCAACCTAGTCCCCCAATGGAGACAAATGTGATTTCAACAGGACCGACCTTCCGCACGAAAACTGGAATAGTACTGGGAGTCCCCCCCCCCCTGCTAAGGGGATGCAACTGATTGCAAGAGATGAAAACTGGTCAAAAGCGACATCTACGGTAAGTACTTGAAACTCAACCTAGTCCCCTAATGGAGACAAATGTGATTTCAACAGGACTGTCTTTCCGCAGGAAAACTGGAAGAGTACTGGGAGTCCCCCCCTGCTAATGGGATGCAATTGATTGCAAGAGATAAAAACTGGTCAGAGCGACATGTACGGTAGGTCCTTGAAACTCAACCTAGTCCCCTAATGGAGACAAATGTGATTTCAACAGGACCGTCCTTCCGCACGAAAACTGGAATAGTACTGGGAGTTCCCCCCCCCCTGCTAATGGGATGCAACTGATTGCAAGAGATGAAAACTGGTCAAAAGCGACATCTACGGTAAGTCCTTGAAACTCAACCTAGTCCCCTAATGGAGACAAATGTGATTTCAACAGGACTGTCTTTCCGCAGGAAAACTGGAAGAGTACTGGGAGTCCCCCCCCCTGCTAATGGGATGCAATTGATTGCAAGAGATAAAAACTGGTCAGAGCGACATGTACGGTAGGTCCTTGAAACTTAACCTAGTCCCCTAATGGAGACAAATGTGATTTCAACAGGACTGTCATTCCGCAGGAAAACTGGAATAGTACTGGGAGTCCCCCCCCCCCCTTCTAATGGGATGCAACTGATTGCAAGAGATAAAACTGGTCAAAATGCGACATCTACTGTAAGTCCTGGAAACTTGACCTAGTCCCCTCGTGGAAAAAATGTGATTCCAACAGGACCGTCTTTTCGCAGGGACTTCACCATCTGTGCTACAAATAGATAAAACATGTTGTAGTAGTTGTTATTTTACATAAAACTTTACATAAAAACTTTAAATAAAACTTTACACTATACTTTACACTACACTACTAAAAATTTACAGAATATTACAAAAGATAAAATTTATTTCTCCCAATTTGATATAAACCAGTAGACTTCCATATTTTTGATTTTGAAATATGAACTCTATCCCCCCCGGAAACCCAACCACCCGCCTCCCACTTTACCTTAGAGTCCAAGTTTCTCCACCAAAAATATGGGTCGGCCAACAAAAGTCCACAAGTAAATATCAAACTGGGAGGCGCCCCCCATCCCTATGCAAAACCAGGAAGGAATACTTAACTTAGGTAGCAGGAACGCAGCTGTTGTCTCGGTTGTGTCGTTGGTCATCGGGCTCCTCATCTCCAAGCTGAAAGGGAACCTGAAAACAGAGGAACTAACCTGTTGTAATAATTGAATAGAAAAAAAAATGTACTTACTTTGGTGCTTTGGTGACAGGAACACGAACACCTCTCGCCCATGATACTGTTTACGTGGACCGGACCTGATGGCTCAAAGTTGTCGAAAGACTGATCCAGCTATCGCCCTAACTTGGTGTGTTTGCTGCATCTCTCTCATAGTTGTACCTGAAAGATACAAGATAAGAAAATGAAAAATACAAGGATGCAACTTGGTCGAGTCACTTCCAATACAAGCGGAGGAGGGAATGCAAAGACATTCCTTTCATTGACTCTAGTAAATCTGTCATAGCCTTATACCCCTCCTTGCTCAAGATTTATATCATCAAGTCAACTAACTGCTTGAGCAGATGTAACTCTGTAGGAAGAATGGAATAGTTGAGCATATGTATATTCTTTAAGAACACAGATCACATGTGAAAATAATGAAACATGGCTTCATGGTACATCTGTACATTAAGTGAAATCAAGGCAGTCCTCTTTTAGTGTATTTCTTAGAAAAAATGTTTGCCAAACATACATGTGCCAACAATGGGATTAGAATCCCAACAATTGAAAAATGTGTCGTTGTGGAATAACCGTACTGAACCAGAGAGCAAAATCATCAAATGATAGAACTGATTATGTGTTACAGTACCTTTAACAAGATGGTATGTAGATATAAATGCTGCAGATAGGTAGCACAAATTGCAGATTCTCTGTGGTTTTCCTTTTGTGTTTCTATTTGTTCTCTCCAAGGCAAGAGGTATGTAAATCACAAATGCTGCAGGTAGGTAGCACAAATTGTAGATTCTCTGTGGTTTTCCCTTTGTGGTTCTTTCTGTTCTCTCCAAGGCAAGAGGACTGCACCTGAAAGTACATTTAAGAAAAAGATCAGCGATGGTTCAATTAAAAAGAAAGAAACCCCGAAACTAAGCCCACAATTTTAACATGAAAACCCAAAAGAAAAGACCCTTCAATCTACAACTGTAGCTAAAATGAACACAAGACTTCAGACCTTCAAAATTTAGATCTGGAGTAGTACTTGAAGTCAACTTTAAAATTGAATCATTACTGAGTAAGTACTGGTCAACAAAATACAATACAATACAAAACAAAACAATACAAAACTATACAATACAATACAATACAATACAATACTAAGCACTAGATCCGTGATCTTGGTCATCTGGTTCGTTGCTTGTCTGGTTCGTTGCTTGTCTGGTTCGTTGGTTGTTTGGTTCGTTGGACGGAGTGTTGATTAGTTTGTTGATTAATTAGTTAGTTGGTTGGTTAGTTTTAACCTATTGGGTGGTCTGGTGGTTGTCTGGTTGGTTAATTGGTTGGTTAGTAAGTAAGTTAGTTAATAGATTAAGCCTATTGGGTCATTGGTTGGTCGGTTGGATGTTCGGTAAGTTGGTTGGTTGGTTGTCTGGTTGTTTGACTTCCCCCCAAGAAAAACTAGAATAGTACTGGGAGCAGCCCCCTGCTAATGGGATGCAACTGATTGCAAGAGATAAAAACTGGTCAAAAGCGACATCTACAGTAAGTCCTTGAAACTCAACCTAGTCTCCTAATGGAGACAAATGTGATTTCAACAGGACTGTCTTTCTGCAGGAAAACTGAACAACTACTGGGAGTCCCCCCCCCTGCTAATGGGATGCAACTGATTGCAAGAGATAATACTGGTCAAAATGCGACATCTACTGTAAGTCCTTGAAACTCAACCTAGTCCCCTAATGGAGACAAATGTGATTTCAACAGGACTGTCTTTCCGCAGGAAAACTGGAAGAGTACTGGGAGTCCCCCCCTGCTAATGGGATGCAATTGATTGCAAGAGATAAAAACTGGTCAGAGCGACATGTACGGTAGGTCCTTGAAACTCAACCTAGTCCCCTAATGGAGACAAATATGATTTCAACAGGACCGTCCTTCCGCACGAAAACTGGAATAGTACTGGGAGTTCCCCCCCCTGCTAATGGGATGCAACTGATTGCAAGAGATGAAAACTGGTCAAAAGCGACATCTACGGTAAGTCCTTGAAACTCAACCTAGTCCCCTAATGGAGACAAATGTGATTTCAACAGGACTGTCTTTCCGCAGGAAAACTGGAAGAGTACTGGGAGTCCCCCCCTGCTAATGGGATGCAATTGATTGCAAGAGATAAAAACTGGTCAGAGCGACATGTACGGTAGGTCCTTGAAACTCAACCTAGTCCCCTAATGGAGACAAATGTGATTTCAACAGGACTGTCATTCCGCAGGAAAACTGGAATAGTACTGGGAGTCCCCCCCCCCTTCTAATGGGATGCAACTGATTGCAAGAGATAAAACTGGTCAAAATGCGACATCTACTGTAAGTCCTGGAAACTTGACCTAGTCCCCTCATGGAAAAAATGTGATTCCAACAGGACCGTCTTTTCGCAGGGACTTCACCATCTGTGCTACAAATAGATAAAACATGTTGTAGTAGTTGTTATTTTACATAAAACTTTACATAAAAACTTTAAATAAAACTTTACACTATACTTTACACTACACTACACTACTAAAAATTTACAGAATATTACAAAAGATAAAAATTTATTTCTCCCAATTTGATATAAACCAGTAGACTTCCATATTTTTGATTTTGAAACATGAACTCTATCCCCCCGGAAACCCAACCACCCCCCTCCCACTTTACCTTAGAGTCCGAGTTTCTCCACCAAAAATATGGGTCGGCCAACAAAAGTCCACAAGTAAATATCAAACTGGGAGGCGCCCCCCATCCCTATGCAAAACCAGGAAGGAATACTTAACTTAGGTAGCAGGAACGCAGGAACGCAGCTGTTGTCTCGGTTGTGTCGTTGGTCATCGGGCTCCTCATCTCCAAGCTGAAAGGGAACCTGAAAACAGAGGAACTAACCTGTTGTAATAATTGAATAGAAAAAAAAATGTACTTACTTTGGTGCTTTGGTGACAGGAACACGAACACCTCTCGCCCATGATACTGTTTACGTGGACCGGACCTGATGGCTCAAAGTTGTCGAAAGACTGATCCAGCTATCGCCCTAACTTGGTGTGTTTGCTGCATTTCTCTCATAGTTGTACCTGAAAGATACAAGATAAGAAAATGAAAAATACAAGGATGCAACTTGGTCGAGTCACTTCCAATACAAGCGGAGGAGGGAATGCAAAGACATTCCTTTCATTGACTCTAGTAAATCTGTCATAGCCTTATACCCCTCCTGGCTCAAGATTTATATCATCAAGTCAACTAACTGCTTGGGCAGATGTAACTCTGTAGGAAGAATGGAATAGTTGAGCATATGTATATTCTTTAAGAACACAGACCACATGTGAAAATAATGAAACATGGCTTCATGGTACATCTGTACATTAAGTGAAATCAAGGCAGTCCTCTTTTAGTGTATTTCTTAGAAAAAATGTTTGCCAAACATACATGTGCCAACAATGGGATTAGAATCCCAACAATTGAAAAATGTGTCGTTGTGGAATAACCGTACTGAACCAGAGAGCAAAATCATCAAATGATAGAACTGATTACAGTACCTTTAACAAGATGGTATGTATATATAAATGCTGCAGATAGGTAGCACAAATTGCAGATTCTCTGTGGTTTTCCTTTTGTGTTTCTATTTGTTCTCTCCAAGGCAAGAGGTATGTAGATACAAATGCTGCAGATAGGTAGCACAAATTGTAGATTCTCTGTGGTTTTCCCTTTTTGGTTCTTTTTGTTCTCTCCAAGGCAAGAGGACTGCACCTGAAAGTACATTTAAGGAAAAGATCAGCGATGGTTCAATTAAAAAGAAAGAAACCCCGAAACTAAGTCCACAATTTTAACATGAAAACCCAATAGAAAAGACCCTTCAATCTCCAACTGTAGCTAAAATGAACACAAGACTTCAGACCTTCAAAAGTTAGATCTGGAGTAGTACTTGAAGTCAACTTTAAAATTGAATCATTACTGAGTAAGTACTGGTCAACGAAATACAATACAATACAAAACTATACAATACAATACAATACAATACAATACAATACAATACTAAGCACTAGATCCATGATCTTGGTCATCTGGTTCGTTGCTTGTCTGGTTCGTTGGTTGTTTGGTTCGTTGGATGGAGTGTTGGTTAGTTGGTTGATTAATTAGTTAGTTGGTTGGTTAGTTTTAACCTATTGGGTGGTCTGGTGGTTGTCTGGTTGGTTAGTTGGTTGGTTAGTAAGTAAGTTAGTTAATAGATTAAGCCTATCGGGTCATTGGTTGGTCAGTTGGATGTCTGGTAAGTTGGTTGGTTGGTTGGTTGTCTGGTTGTTTGACACCCCCCCCCCAAGAAAAACTGGAATAGTACTGGGAGCAGTCCCCTGTTAATGGGATGCAACTGATTGCAAGAGATAAAAACTGGTCAAAAGCGACATCTACGGTAAGTCCTTGAAACTCAACCTAGTCCCCTAATGGAGACAAATGTGATTTCAACAGGACTGTCTTTTCGCAGGAAAACTGGAATAGTTCTGGGAGTTCCCCCCCCCTTCTAATGGGATGCAACTGATTGCAAGAGATAAAACTGGTCAAAATGCGACATCTACTGTAAGTCCTGGAAACTTGACCTAGTCCCCTCGCGGAAAAAATGTGATTCCAACAGGACAGTCTTTTCGCAGGGACTTCACCATTTGTGCTACAAATAGATAAAACATGTTGTAGTAGTTGTAATTTTTCATAAAACTTTACATAAAAACTTTAAATAAAACTTTACATTATACAGTACTTTACACTACACTACTAAAAATTTACAGAATATTACAAAAGATAAAATTTATTTCTCCCAATTTGATATAAACCAGTAGACTTCCATATTTTTGATTTTGAAACATGAACTCTATTCCCCCGGAAACCCAACCACCCCCCTCCCACTTTTCCTTAGAGTCCAGGTTTCTCCACCAAAAATATGGGTTGGCCAACAAAAGTCCACAAGTAAATATCAAACTGGGAGGCGCCCCCCATCCCTATGCAAAACCAGGAAGGAATACTTAACTTAGGTAGCAGGAACGCAGCTGTTTTGTCGGTTGTGTCGTTGGTCATTGGGCTCCTCATCTCCAAGCTGAAAGGGAACCTGAAAACAGAGGAACTAAACTGTTGTAATAATTGAATAGAAAAAAGTACTTACTTTGGTGCTTTGGTGACAGGAACACGAACACCTCTCGCCCATGATACTGTTTACGTGGACCGGACCTGATGGTTCAAAGTTGTCGAAAGACTGATCCAGCTGTCGCCCTAACTTGGTGTGTTTGCTGCATCTCTCTCATAGTTGTACCTGAAAGATACAAGATAAGAAAATGAAAAATACGAGGATGCAACTTGGTCGAGTCACTTCCAATACAAGCGGAGGAGGGAATGCCAAGACATTCCTTTCATTGACTCTAGTAAATCTGTCATAGCCTTATACCCCTCCCGGCTTAAGATTTATATCATCAAGTCAACTAACTGCTTGGGCAGATGTAACTCTGTAGGAAGAATGGAATAGTTGAGCATATGTATATTCTTTAAGAACACAGACCACATGTGAAAATAATGAAACATGGCTTCATGGTACATCTGTACATTAAGTGAAATCAAGGCAGTCATCATTTAGTGTATTTCTTAGAAAAAATGTTTGCCAAACATACATGTGCCAACAATGGGATTAGAATCCCAACAATTGAAGAATGTGGAATAACCGTAATGAACCAGAGAGCAAAATCATCAAATGATAGAACTAATGTGCCTAGAAAAGACTTGTGAGAAGATTTGTTTTGTAAAATGTGTAAAAAACGTGAAAATTCAGTGAAAAGAATCTTCTCACCAGTCTTTTCTTGGCACATAAGTGCACTCTTTGTGCAAAACTGGAAGATATAGACAACATGGGGAAAGAGTGATTCTTGTTTGAAAAATAACATGTGACTCAATTGAGGGATGCAGAAAATTTCCCATCATGCACCCTGACCTTAAAATATACAATAGTTAGGGTTTGCTCATATGTTTCTATTTTTACAAACTGTTGTAATATGCTCATCTCATTTTACATTTTCTACATTGGTCAGGGTGCATGAGGAATGCAGAAAATTTCCCAAAATGCACCCCGTCCTTAAAATATACAATAGTTAGGTTTTGCTCATATGTTTCAATTTTTCACAAACTGTTGTAATATGCTCATCTCATCTTATTGCTTATCTTTTGAATTCAAAGTAGTAAGAAATATAAATTGACTCGGACTGACGAATGAAAACACAAGTACAAGTTTGTGTATACGCATTCGAAATAACTTATTTCAAAAAGGCTCTAATACCCATACAAATTAGGTTATTCTTTCAAAACAACATTTTGCCCATGCTATTTTCTGGAACAAAATAAAGTATGAAGACATGAGTGTATTTTCTTGCTTTCTTCAGGAAAGTATCATTACATTGTCTTCTCTAAGTAAACCTAGTAAGTGGTCAATGGAAAGTCAGTGTTATTGAGAAATTTGGAGTAGAAATTTAGAAAATCGAAAAGGTGGCCATTTTGAATGATTTTTCTTAAGAAATTTCATGGAGTTGCCAATTACTTTACTTTGTTCAAGGAAATAACATGGGCAGGTCCAGTATAGCATTTTTTAAATGTTGTTTGGAAAGAATAACCTAGCCATAGAAAATATCCGTACCGTTATCATTGTGCTGCAGTACACCCCCATTCGTTCTTTTGTAGTTTGTGTTTTTACCTATTCCTTAGGTTTCTTCTTCTGGAACACTGCATGCTTTTAGACACTTGTTATAGTTTATAACTTTTGTTTAGTCCCATACTTGGCTCTGCTTATTCATTTTGTCTACAACAACGGCAAATAAGAGCAATTGTCATGATATACTGTGTTATTTTCGTTTTTACGTATCGGCATTTTTCAACTTCGAAAATTCCTTTGTTTTTATTTGTATAATGAATGCTCATAGGGATCTAACCATGTGATCAGACGTAAGGTGGTCTGTTGAGATTGACCAATGAACACTTCCGAGAAATTGCTGTAATTGAATGCTAGTACGCATCAGTTTTAAGCGTCTGGTATCAGACGCTTAAAGAGTCAATAAAAGATATATACGAGGGCGGATTCATAAGTAGTGGGACAAATGCTATAACTTCACTTATATCAACCAGATGTTATTCAAACTTAGAACACAGAACCACAAACATATGATAATCATTGTGTGAAAATTTCAAAAAGTTACACCCCACTTTAGTAAAGTGAGAGTTCCAATCATAACGTTACAACAGGGTTCACGGAGCACATTGTTTGTCACTAATTGCTAGTTAAATATACAAGTCTCTACTTATATTCAGGACGTGATGTAGTCCGTGACTTCTAGCGAGTCCTTTTGTGGAGCACATCAATTCTGTGCAAGACTATTGATTCCTTATTCATCTGGTGCAATCTCACTCTTTCTCAAAGTATTCGCCATGACAATCAATGCATTTTTGGCATCCCCTCAACCATTCTAGGTATGCACCCTCAAAACCATATTTTCAAAATTGGTCATCTCAGCTCTCACATCATATTCAGAATACATATACAGAATACCACCTACAGTTTTTTTACTTCTTCTTTCCCATAGACTTCCAACAAACCTCTATAGGTCTCTAATACTGAAAACTTTTTCAAAGCATTAAATTTAATCACAGCACAGATGTTTATACGTGATTCTTGCTTTTCCACAGCTTTTCCAATGCTATTTTAATCAAATTTTGCTCCATCCAAAAAGGACTGAAAATGGCAGTGTCCTGGTGTCACTGCTTTGTGTGACATCACAATAGCATGATGATGTAATATATGTTACTGTTATCATGACTACAAGGCTTGAGACAATATGAAACCAAATATTTAAAAATAACTATCATTTTGAGATATTTATGAGCATATTTATGTTGATCAAGCCCTTTATTTTTTAACTGCTCCGTTAACCCCTACTTTTGGTTACCATAGCAACCGTTGTTGCTTGGGAACATTATGAATTAAATTGAAATTTCACCAAACAATGCCTATATCCTAGTCTGTTTATGTGCCAAATTTGGTTGAGATATGTACACAGGGACTTGCTGCCTCAGAAAAGTCCCATTACTTATGAATCCCCCCTCGTATATATCGGTTCCAAATATATTTTATTTCCCAAATGGTTTCCTAATCGCGTTCGAATTTCGCGACGCTAGACATTAAATGTATGTTTGTTTATTTATTTATTTATGTGCCTCGTATAGAATACCCAGCCTATTTATCGGGCGTACAATATATTTGAAAGCAATATTCACGGGTAGTATCTGAAGCCCCGCCACGATTTAGAAATCGCGAGCAAGTTCCCGCTGAAATCGCGAGCAATTAAAAGAAATGAAGGGGTATCTTTTGTTTACTTAAATTGTATGTTGTACAAAGCGTTTTCATTTAATTTTATTCAATTATCACATGGCAGTGATACTAAAAAGCAACTGCTGCAAAACAAGTATCACGATCTGATGTTCTGAATTTCGTTATTTGATAATTGGAGAGAGAATGTATCATCTTAAATCTTTATCTATATATTTCTATATTTTATAGCCGAAGAAGGTCGTTGCCCTTCAGTTGAAATGTTTATAGTGATATGAAATAAAGGTATTCTGAGTTTCACTTCCTAAAGCTTCGCCGAAATTTATATATTTCCATTTTACCATATCCCTCAAGGCCCCGCTTCTAACATGAGCAATAAACTAAAGATCCCGCTGAAAACATGAGGAAGCCCCGCTGAAAACATGAGGAGGTCCCGCTGAAATCAGGAGCAAGTGTCTCTCCAAAATGGAGTTAAGCCCGATTTTACTCTGCAAATCTGCCACGATTGTAGCCAACAACGTAATATATATAATAATTATTGATACTCTACAGAGCACATGTATATATCATATATCATTGTTATTGTTATTATTGTGACAACTAAACATGTACATGTGCGACTCTTTTAATATTATGTAATATCATTGTTATTTACGACTCTCTTTCATCATCAACTATCAATTCTTTAAAAGAGTCTCACGTGATTATGTTATTATGATAAGTTTTACCAGTGCAAGAGGCGCATATACGTATGTTTAGGCCATCATAAAAAAGTACCAAAAACATTACGGACTTTCCCAACCGCCCACCCGTATTTGACTCCCATACAATATTTCCCTGAGCCAGATGGCCTAATGCCAACCCCCTCTCATGAAGATGACCGATGACAAAGTTGTGCAGCAACCCAGTGGCTGTTAGACTACCATAAGCTAAAATGAACGGATGTGATTCATGTGAAGCAGGGATCTTATCTGGAAATAGCAGCATCCAATTGCAAAAACTCGGCAATACAATAAACTGCTGTAAAAATAAAATTAATGTTAAGTTGATGATTTCGCGCGTCATGTGGAACCAAGTGTTTAAAAGATGAGAGGAATTCCATCATGTTGAAGTACAGGTCGCATTTCAGCATCATATGGATCGGTGTTTCCGATTGTCTTGTCTTGTCTGGTTTGCTCAGCCAGCTAAAAATGTCATGTGAGATACAATGAGACGCGCAAATTAAGAAGCACGGGACATGTGGAGCTCAGTTTAGAATCAAAGCACGGGACATGTGGAGCTCAGTTTTGAATTCCATTATGGAAACAGATTTAAAATCAGAAATATTATTATTGAAATAATACATTCAAAATGATTTGGTTCGTAATCGTAATAGATAAGGGAGTTTAAGCTTGCAAATAAAATTTAAACGTCAACCTATACGTATGACCAATCGCCAAAACAAATGCATCGTTTAATATTTCCCGTTCACGTTAAGGTTGTAAAAAACATCGTAAGCTTAAACAACCTATTATCACGATACATCAACGTATAAATTGTTAACACTTTTAACACCAATGCAAAGATTGAACAAATGAAACAAATTTTTCAATAATAAAATGCCATATCTAATGTGCCACTTCAGTGTTTTAGCATATCAAAGTATTTTGCAACCTAAGTGACATCATAGTGAAATCATTGCATGTAGGTAGCAAAACGTTTTGAACAAAATCAAAATTGATAAATGGTGAATGACAATCACATTAATTAAGTTCTATACGTATGAGAGAAAACGCAACGGAATATTTGTACAATGTATTTTAAAAACATAAATATACAGTGCGTATCAAAAAAAACGCAACAGATCGTTATCTCGGAAAAGCACAAAACCAGTGATAACAGCATTGATTTCATTCAATGCACTGTAAAGCCATATGTCTCCTCTTTACAATGATATATCATTCATTGATATTTGGTCATGGTTGCGCGAGTAATCATTCCATTTGCAAAGTGCGCCAAAATTAGCTTTGGGCCAAGTTATAAAAATCGCAAAAGTCAGTGTACGGAGCCCGATGCAATATTGGAAGAAAACATAAAACCAATGCTGATTGCATCCTTTTCATTCAATGTACCAAAAAGCTAAATTACTCCTCCTTGCAATGGAATATCATTCATTCACAGGGAGTCATGGCTGACCGAATAATCGTTGATATTGCAAAGGGGCAAAATTCAGCTCGGACCCAAGTTTTAAACATTGCAAAAGTCAGTACAACGGGCATTGGGGCTATTGGAAGAAGGTGTGACAGGTGTGGTATAGACAGTAAAGTGTTCATACTCATACTCTTGCAAGAATACATCCAATACCCCTCCAAATTACTACCACCTTCTTGCACATAAAGATGCGCTCATCTGTCCACGTCATGCATGGTTCAGCCCTGAGTCATCTGTGGGTTAAAGCAGAGAAAAGCAGCACATGGGCAACTCTTTCTCGAGGTTTTGCAATATCTGGTGGAGGAATTGTGAGCAAAGATGTTCCTGAGAGAGTATCCTGTTAATAATCAAAGATTCGAGGTAATAAATGTGGATGGATATCTGAAAGAACGGGAAAACCGGTGTAAAGGGTAGGAGGTCCTATCAAATTATGGTCATACTCTCCATTGATTTATATGGTGACCTCAATAGAACTCTTTCCCTCATTATCTTATACGCAATTAGGGCCAGTAAGGGCCGTTAAGAAAGGGACCATAATCCCTGGGGGACCATCATTTCTTTCACACCAGCCACGGCCAAGAAATCAAAACTGGACATTAATATTCTAAAATTATTCCACGGTTGGGTGGAAATTTTCTGAAATTTGGCCAATTGAACAATGTCAACCAAATGACCAAAAATGGTATGAGATTAACAGATCATCATATAGTCGGTTCAGGATATTTGCAGTATCCCTTGGGCAATATAATGTATCAATCCTCGGGACCTAAGGCCCTCGGACAGATATATTATATTGGCCTCGGGATAATCCCAATATCCCGAACCTCATAAAGGATAATCTCTATATATTTTACTGACGTTACATTATACGTATACATGTAGTTCAGTACATCACTAAATAAGATGAATCGGCAGCAATGGCGCACACATTTAAAAACCAAGTTTATAGATCCACTTCTGAATGTTATTAACCTAGGAGTACAGGCCTTCTTCGAATAGCATTTGTGTTTCAAATAATAATAGTATGACACAAATGTTAGTGCAACCAGGTGCAATCGGACCTGTAAGCATTACTATTATATGCAATTTTCCGTTTTGTAAACTTCGATATACATAGCTAAGTATGGTGTATATTCCTTAGTTTTTTTCTAGAAATCTACAAAATTCCACTGCTGTTTTGTCTTAACAGTATTTTCAATCACGGCAATCACTTTTCAAACGAATTTACTAGAAATATCAGAGGGTTGACTGTTATTCTCATATTTAGTAGTACTAGATGTGAATGACATTCACTCTTTATCAAGCAGGAAAATAAAATAATAATTTGCTACATGGCATAATGAATATAACCAGAGGATATCGCCACGATATAATCCAGTAAACCAATATGCGGAAGGTTTTGTAATGATATACTCCAATTCTTGTTGATTTCCCCCATTTAGTACACTAATTGAAGGATATTTAGAACATCCTATGAGTTTTTCAGAAAATCATATTAATCTTCCCGACGATATTGATATATGAACTCGTTCGCTTCGCTCTCTCGTGCAGATATCAATATCATCTCTAGTTAGATAAAACTGATTTTCTTTAAAATCATAGGGTATCCAAAGAATTTACATCGGATTAACGATCTCGTAAAATGTATCATTTTGTCGAGTTATTGTTAATGGTGAAAAAGAAATGAAAATGCATGTGTTCACCTTAAATTAGCAACAAATTATATTTAATGTAACATAAAGCTAAGGCCACAAGAAGTAGATTCTTTGTTTTGCGTCCTGGAAAAATCCAAAATCATGCAAGGGTACAAGGAAAACAAACACAAACTCAATAAAAAACACAATCTTATTTGCTGAGAAATGTTTACATTTTATGGGCTTAAAAGGGATGACATACCAATTTGCAGTGATTACAAACACATAGCTAAACATTTTATACAATATATTTAAACATACAGTAGCTATTATTCGACTGTAAAAAATAAGAAAATACACAATGTATGCCAAAGTAATCAATAAAACTGTCAATTTTGATGCACATCAAATTATCTGCCATTTTACCTGATTCTGATTGAACGAAACGCGACGATACGTCCAGACCCTTGTGATTGATATTTGGATGTGTTTATTTTTTCTGATTTACTCAAAATCCTGCAAGCTAGGGGACGCAAAACAAAGAATATACTTCTTATTGCCTAACATTACTTTTCATATCAAATTGATGAATCTATCAGAATAATCCAAAGAACCTTTTTCAAATTATTCGCTCAAATAACATGTTCTTGGGACTAATCAACTTTCATAGACATTTCAAAACATTCCTATATTTATATGATAGTACAGAAATAAAAAGTAAAAAGAAATAGGATTTCATATAAGAGCATGGAAATATTTCAATCCTAATTTTGTAAGGGTTATGTAATGGGAGGTTTAGGATAAACCATGTATCCAAAACCGATCGTACATATAGAGATTATCCTATAGTCGGTTCAGGATATTGGGATTATCCCAAGGCCTATATATTATATCTGCCCGAGGGCCGTAGGTCCCAAGCTTTGCAACCAACCATGGAATTATTCTAAAATATTCATGTCCAGTTTTGTATTCCTGTCCGTAGCCGGATTTTCCTGTTCAAATCTTTGATTATTAACGGGGCATACTGCTCCTTCCCTTCTTTAAAGCATCAAAGAGATCGCGATTGTCTGCGTTTTTCTCCATTGTTGTTCACAGTATGTGAACGTTACAAAAAAAGAACCAATACGGGAACAGCGATTATGACGTAGCGGGCAGATATACTGACGAATCGCAAAAAGGTGGCGCATTTGTTTTTAAGGGTATCGCGTGAATGTAAATTTGATTCCCCGGATTATAAGATAATATTCTAATTAAAGTTATATATCATTTTAAAGCTGTTTCGATGAAGTTTTTAGATCAACTACACTCCGTTCACGATTCTTGCGCGTTCTTTTTTAAAAAAAAGTTTTTTACCAAAACATCTGGCAAATATCCCCTGTTGACATGTTACATTTTGAATTATTTTCCGTCTTTAAAAACTCAAACAATATATGACTATTATACTTATTTTTCGTCTTGATGAAGGTAGATGGAAGTTTTATTTCAAAGGATGAATTTTAGTAAGCGTCCCATATTGTGACGTCATAGAATCTGTTGACAGCGACCTTTTTTGCTCATTTTTTGTTACCTTCAACTTTTCAAGTGTACATTAAACAAAAATTACGAGATCAATTTTTAATAAATCATAAGTGATTATTTTGCTCTTAAACTCTAGTTCATTAATAAATAGTTGATTTTGTTCGCAAAAGTATGTGTTTTCTGTTGTATGTGGAAAAGTGGAGGACGAAAGGTTTTCAAAATTCATTAAAATAGGGCTAATTTACGCCATTCGCCTATTTTCAAGCACAGCAACACGTATATTTATTTCACCTAGATACTCCTATCCCATTGTTAATACATATACGATATCAGAGTTATTCGCCTTAAATGTTTTGACTTATAGAGGGAAATGTGGAGGACGAAAGGATTTCCATATGTGTACATTTTTCTTTTTTGTTAAAAAGCGAAAATGTGTAACAATGCGTGCGCGACCTTTTTGCGACACGTCACTATATCTGCCCGCTCGGAGAGGGACGTAAAGCTATATTTGCCCGCTGATGAAAATATAAGTTTTTACAAACCGACTTTATGTACCCGTAACGCGTCCAAGTATGGGATAAAACAGATGTATTCTATAGCATAAACATAAACATAATGATAACTAACTTCCAAAATTCAAACACATACTAAAGTACGCATTTTCTCAAGAAGTAGTTTTTAAGTTTGATTTTACACTCATATATTGCCGGAGCAGATCAATAAATTGATATTAAAATTTCAAATATACAGCATAAGTAAAGTTTAAGAAAATCTTTATTTCGTAAATTGAGTAAAACGTATTTATTGAGTTCGATTTTCAGGAGCGGTACCGGAGTGGATACAGCCCATATCCATCCCGGTCTCGTACTTTAGCGATAACTCCCCACATACACTATACAGGACGAATAAAAAACGCAACAAGCAGTTATCTCGTAAAATCACAAAACTAGAGGTGACTCCATCAATTTCATCCAATGTACCATAAAGCCACGTCTCTCCTCTTTGCAATGATATGTCATTCATTCACATGTGGTCATGGTTGGGTGAGAAATCCTTCCATTTGCACAGTGGGTCAAAATCGGCTCTGGACCAAGTTTAAGATATTGCAAAAATCAGTGCAAGTACCAATGGAAGTTCTCCTGACTTGAATTGTTGTGAATTTTTCTTTTGGAGCTATCTCAGGAGCATCTGTGCTAATCATTCCTCCACCAGATATTGCAAAACTTCGAGAAAGAATTGCCAATGGGCTTTTTCTTCGCTTTAACCCACAGATGACTCAGGGCTGAACCATGCATGACATGGAGAGATGAGCGCATCTTTATGTGCAAAAGGTGGTGGCAATTTGGAGGGGAATAGGATGTATTCTTGCAAGAGTATGAGTATGAACACTTTGCTGTCTATCACGCGGTACTAACTTCGACCGTTAATTTGAATTTTTGACCTACCAAATCTTTGAAAATCAAGGATTGCGAGTCCCATACTGCACAATTTTTCTTCAAACTTGTTCCATTCAAAGCATAACAAAAATGCCTTTCGCGTGTCTATGTCACACCTGCCACACCTTCCTCAAATATCCCATATGTCCTATGTACTGTTTAAAACTTGGGTCCGGGCTGAATTTTGCCCTACATTGCAAAATTAATGATTATTCGGAAATGATTATTATGAAAAGGATGCATTGGTTTTATGTTTTCTTCCAATATTACACTGATATTCGCGATGTTTATAAATTGGTCCCAAGCTTATTTTGGCCTACTTTGCAAAAGGAATGATTACTCGCTCAAACGTGACCCAATATCAATGAATGATATACCATTGGAAAGAGGAGACACGTGGCTTTATTGTACATTGAATGAAATCAATGCTGTTATAACTGATTTGCGCTTTTCTGAGATAACAATCTGTTGCGTTTTTTGATACGCATGGTATATTGATTGTATATCGGCTCGTTATGTGCCTACAAAACCTCAGTAGCAAGGTATGGAATACTTAGATACGACATTAGTAACTTGGAGAAACATCAAATGACCATCGAAATCTTCCTGACATCTCACATTTTTGAAGTATTGTTATAACGTATTTTTCTACATTGATGGTGTATAAATCATTCTTGAAATAAATATTTAAAAAACAAAAACTTTAATGTTGTTATTGTTAAATTATAAAAGTAGAACCTACAACGTCTTCTGAATTATCATGGAGCCTTTATGGTTCTCCTTTCTCTCAAAATTTCCTGTTCTTGGAACTTGGGGTGTCTCTGTTTAATAAAAGGCTCATTCCCCTGAACTTCATGCTTCCATCAAGTTGTCTTGAATTTATGTTGAAGTCGAATACACGATATATCCATCTTTCTCCTATATATTTTGGTTCGTTTATTTTGAAATCCAATGATGGGTGAAACTGTACAAAATGTTTGACGAAATCGTTCTGCTCTGATGACTTGAAGTTGCAATAAAAACATTTGAAACGTGGCCCTAGAATGAAACAGTATATATAATTAATAGAAATACTTTACTTGGTCTTTCGTGTACGTTTATTTGAAGAACCTCAATATTTAATGGAATGTAATGAAGCTTTCCTCGTGATCGAAGCGGGTACTCGTGAAATCTGCTCCTGATTTCAGCGGGACCTCCTCATGTTTTCAGCGGGGCTTCCTCATAATTTCAGCGGGGCCACTGGAACACCTCAAATGGTGTATTTCACCCCCCACAGGAGATGTTATTGTAAACTAACTTATCAATACATACAATATTGATCCAATATTCATTATGAGGAATGCATATCGTAGTTCTTGTCTCAATTTTAACGACAAAAGTAATTTTGTTACAGTAAATTATGTAAACGTGCATATTTGCGCCAGTTTCTTCCATGACGATAAACATATTTATCGTTCATGTCATTGTTTGCGAAGACTATACCTGTTCTGAAAGTATACCTCAAGTTTCAAAGAACAGTAATGCGTATTCTTACCATTTTTGTCCATATTTCCAGGTGACACAAATAAAAAGGACTTTGCTCGTGATTTCAGCGGGAACTTGCTCGCGATTTCTAAATCATGGCGGGGGTTTAGATACTACCCGTGAATATTATAAGTTGTTATATGATGGGCATACTAGTAAAAAGTGGAACTCGTCCTCAATAGGGGATATATTATCGTTCTTACAATGTAAGCAAAGTCTCTGGTCAACTGGGGTGGATCTGTACAATGTATCTTCCAGTCTCCAGCATTAATGGTAGTGTGCCTGATCTTGCTTTTGCAAGCAATGATCTGAATGTTCTTGGTAAACAGTTCTTGACATAATCTTCTGTTCCAAATGATGTTTTAAATGCCCTATAAGTCCTTAGTTTTGGCATATTGGCGATCTTAAGTTTCCATTCTTCGATGTATCGTTGTAGTTCCGCTGTTTTAACAGAATCGATGATGAGTGAACTATCTCCAAAGCGTCTTGTTTCATATTCACGTAGCAAATTAGCAGATATAAATATTTCTCTTACATCCTTGCACCAACATTTGTGTCTTAAGATAGCATTTTCATAATCAAAGTCGAAAATTCATCTAGTTAGCCTATCACTAGGCATTTCTCTCAGTCTAATAAAGAGTCTCACCATCTCTAATCGGTGCCTTATGTTAGGTGGTATCCATCCCATATCACCGTAAATTGCTGGAAGGGGAGCGTATTTACCCAGGCCAAGAAATGTTCGCATTGCTCGATTTTGTACTAGCTGTGGTTTGCTAAATTCCTTATATCCCCAAACTCCTGATTCATAGTCCATGATTGGGCAATTGCACTGTCGTATATCTTAGTATATGTACTGAAGTTTAATCCATTCATGGAAAAATGTTTTCTTATATGTCCACCAAGTGCACGACCGCTGGATTCAGCTAATGTTGTTGCAGTTTCGGTGTAATCCAGTGTCTCGTTTAAGGTGCTATGGAAGTTAACAGGAAATGACAAGACAAAAAATGTCAAAACCATGCTATACCCCTACCCCCTGTTTGAAAATGAATAGATGGCGCCTCTTTAACTGCCCATAGCGACTTCGTTTACCACACATTTTTATTCCACCCAAGATGAATTTATTCTAGAGAGTGTCTGGAACAAAATGATACCAACAAACCTTTTTTCCAAGCCGAGTAACGAAATTTTAGCTGGGGACAGGATCACCAGGGACAATGAATCTCGGATCCAAGTACGTCATTAATGGTCGAAAATCAAAATATTGACAAATTTATAGCCTAAAAGGCCGAAAGATTATGCGGCAAATATTGAAACGGTGGTTGTCAACATATTGTAATAGCTTTGATCTCTTAGAATCCGTTGAATCCTAAGCGATTGGAGCTGTTTAGATCACTTAACGAATGATACGAAATGATGAGGATTTGGGTTTTTTCAAAGTTTATAATGGCGCCCAATGGGGGATTTAGCAAAATATCCCGAAAAATAAATCATTAAAAGGCCGAAGGATCTGTGGATGGATTTTGCTGTTTTATATATCAAAATGAACACTTCGTTGGGTCTAACAAGGATCCATTGAATCCTAAGAAAATAAATGATTTGCTAAAAAGTTATTAAGATTTTAAATTTTGATGAAGACTGCTCTCCATTAAAATCTTTGGACCATGAAATTTCGATTTACGCGCATGCGTTGTGACGTTATTTCCATTATTCTACGCTCGTATGTGTGTTTTTGCACGGTTTGGGCCTTTATGCTTGATGTATTGCTTTTCGTGGAGACAAGCGTCCGTCCAGAGTGATTCAAGTTCTTCATTCCACCAAGGCTTTGGCCGGAACTTAGATTTCCTAGTCGTGCTTGTTTTAATGTCTTTAAATGTTAATTTAGAGTCCATTTCTGTGTGTAAAATTGATACAAATTCTTCATAAATATTGTCAATTTCACTTTGGCACTTAAGAGATGTCTCCATGCGATCACAGACACGGGCAATTGACCGAGCAACACCTTCGCTAGCAAACATATCTATGGGAATTGTTCTGTCGTATTTCCTGTTAACAGGATCGTTATAAGTTTGCGTCTGAGTAGTTGCAAAATGCTGTTTTGGGCTCGATGTACATTTGTCGGCGTTATTATTTCAATTTCACACCAGCAGACAATAGAATGATCAAGTTTTGTATTGTCACGAATATTTGCGTCAATTTTGATGACTGAGATTGCCTTAACTCCACATTGTTTGATATAATCCAACATATAGTATGGTGTAATTATGTAATCAACAACTGATGATCCAATGGTTGATATATATGTATAATTGTCGTATTCATGAGTAACTCGACCATTGATAATGCACTGGCATCCATCTTTAAAACAGATAATCCCCGAATTTGTTGGATTTAATGCATGCTAGTTTGAATATTGCGTTTTATTTATACGTTTCAATCACATAAACATAAACATTAAAATAACATGCTGAACATAAACTTTATTGAAAATGTCTACATAAAAACTCATTCATTCTTCATGGATAAAGTTATAGTCCAATAAAGTTACGTTTTTAAAGCAAAGTAACGTGTTTTGAAAATGCCTACATAGAAATGCATTCATTCTTCGTAGAAAAAAGTTTAAGTCCAATAAAGTTGAGAAGCTTTCGTGCAAAACTTTTCGAACGACCCTAATATTAAGTTGGAATTCTACATTTTTTCGATCGCATGCTGCGATCTGAGTTGCGAAGAGCGCATGATAAGCCCTCCGGATTACATTATTATATACATCACGCGGTCCTAACTTCGACCGTTAATTTGAATTTTTGACCTACCGGATGTTTGAAAATCAAGGATTACGAGTCTCATACTGCACCGTTTTTCTTCAAACTTGTTCCATTCAAAGCATAACACAAATCCCTTTTTGATGGTACATTATTCTCTTCAACAGAGTCCCTAATTCCAGCGGCATTTTGGTCCCCAGCTGTAAGAAGACCTTCTAACAGCTGGGGACCGAAACGCTGCTAGGACGAGGGCGTCTTTTCAATAAAGTAATGCACTGACAGAAAGGCAATTTTGTTCTGCTTTTAATGGTATAAGTATGAAAAAACGGTGCAGTATGAGACTCGCAATCCTTGATTTTCAAGCACCTGGTAGGTCAAAAATTCAAATTAACGGTCGAAGTTAGGACCGCGCGATACATCCTCTCTACAGAAAACATTCGTAAACTGGTAAACAAACGTATATCCTATTTCACTGTTTCATTCAACATCCAGTTCGGAGAAAAAGCATAAGGAAGATGATGTCTCATTATTTTTATCCTGGCCAATAGGGGAGAACCAGGATGAAGAATTTCTGTCCGTAAAACACAAAGAGCTCAGCTTACAAAATGTAGAAAACTGCTAAAAATGAAAAATGGGACATGTAGAAAATGCTCCTAATAAATGAAAAATTATCTAAATGCCAAAAGATAAGACATTTTATTTATATTATAGAGAGCAATGGAATGATATAAGAATAAAGAGATGATGTTTGAGTCATGGGTTTCTGCTAAATGGTTGCTTCTTGGTTCAAAAGCCAGATCTCATTCATCATATTTGTTATTTAAAGGCACATTTCAAGCAATTACAAATGCTCTTTTTCAAATCTAATGTCAAAATGTTGATAATACGTACATATGAGAAATAGTGAATATCAATTATACACCATGTGAAAGCGAAATCATATGCAATTTTATAAGCATTTTATAATGCTTGCTTCAAAATAAGCTAACTTCCCCTTTAAAGATTAATAAACGTACATGTCCATGTAATTTAAACTCTTAAAATCTCACTTACCATAATTAGATCGGACTTATTTAACCCATGCGCACTGGCGGATCCAGAAGCTAACAAAGGGGGGGGGGGGGGACATTTCAAATAAGATTGTGCCCAAATTTTGAAAACTTAAGGCCCATTTTTGAATAATTTACCCAAGGAGGGGGGGGGGCATGGGATGTGTGCGGTTACTTTTATTTTATGTTTTGTGATAGACCCTCACTATGAAACTAAGTCTTATTGGGTATTCAAACATGAGCCTTTAAAGGGAACAAATAAACAATATGAAGTTACATTGTTTATTGTTTTTAATGATGTTATTATCAATGGTTTTTGGTACCCTAGATGCAACTTGACACGTTCTGCGGAACTCTGAACATATAAATATGAAGAACATTTAGAGAGTTTTCAATCAGCTGGAGATTAACAAAGAAACAAGACAATCAACAATTAAAGGTAACAATTATATAATACAGTTGTTTTACTTATTCAAGCTTTTTCTTGTGCTAGTGGTGTTTGCAGATCTCAGTTATATTTTTTACTTTTATTTTTTAATTTTTTTGTATTTAATAATAAGCGTTTAATAATTGATATTTAAACATTGCATTGTTTTTATTTCAGTTCTCAAATATGCATATATCTCTGTGCGTAGTTCTAGTTGGATGCGTGGCACTACAGTCAGATGCATGGTTGTTTAGTGGTAGTAGTGGCTCACGTAGTAGTAGTTCATCACGTGGAAGAACAAGCAGCACTTCAGGAATGACGCGTCTCTATAATTCTCGCGTCACCCACGTTGATAGGGTATCAAGGCCTCTTAGTGGCTTCTTGGGACGTGTGGGGGTACGTCACTCAGGGGTGGTGGTCACAACAGAAGATGGTGGTAGACATCTTGTACATAAAGGTATGTATTAACACTACAATTCAATGTTAATTGTTGTACAATGCGAACACATCTGAATTAAAAAGTGTGCGTTGCAAGGTTCTCAAATCCTCAATGTGTTCTTTTAATTTTTTTTCATTCATAGAATTTATTTTACAAATACATATAGTGCATTAACATTATACACTTGTAGTGGCTTTGCTGAAGGCATTATCAGCCACTTGTTCTTTTAATTAAAGGGAGTCACAAGACATAAACTTAGTATTGCTAGGTATTCATTTAAAAAGTTATCGGAATAATTTTCGTAAAAAGCACAAGGCAGGAGAGAAATCATTGAGTTTTCCTATGTTTACAGGAGCTGGATATGGTAGTCGAGGTGGCGACACTGTAGTAACAGATGCTGGTCATATGTCCAGTAGATGGCGCACTGATAGTGGTCATCCTGTGTCAAATGGACGCGTTGGTGATTTTGTCAAAGCTGGAGGCACTGATTATAGCGTTGCAACTGACAATTGCCACCACGCCTCTGGAAGGATGTCGGGTATTGAAAAAAGAAGTGCAGGCTGTTAGTTCAACCTGAGACCATCAAGTTAGACTCAGGTTCAACTTGACATTAAAACATGAAATTAAGGACTCAGACGTCACCTAGGAACACTTTATTCAGTTATATTAAGTAATCATATCTGTAACTGCTCAATTCAATAGTAATTAATGCAGGGCTTCCTGTTGGGACTTTTTAGAAGAATTTCAACATTTCATCATCACAAGGCTATAATAATAAATGAATGGGTCATTGGGCCATTAGATGTAATATTTTCAAATATTTCTTAAAAATAAACTTCTTTTTTTTAAAATACAATCTATCTGCGTAGTTTTCAATAACTTCATATTGGATCAGAAGTGTTTTACAAAAGAATTCCTCCAAGGGATAGATTGGTTTACCCATTGCCTGGGGGGGGGGTTATTTTGTCCAAGAAGCAAATTTAAGTAAGAAAATAAATTGTGCAAAACAATTCATATTTCTGAGTAAAATGTCATGCTCCAGGGTCTTCCAGAAATTAGATGATCACACCACTCTGTATAATCATAAAAATAAACAAAATCCATAATTTATAATTTCATATTTTTATAAGATATTTATTTTAGTTTCTAACTTTGTAGAAACATTGCAAATCTGACTATATTACTGTATAATTTACACATCTCCATTCTTGACTTATATTTCACGTTTTCCTCATGAAAACATTTTGGAACCCAATGACAAATGACTCCAGACTGATATGCCTAATGCAGGCTCCAGCACAAATTTACTAGACACTTCTCTTCTTATGTTAACTGCCCTGCCAATATTTTACAGAAATATATTTTCAGCCATTTTTAAAACTAAAACTGGAAATGAAGTTCAAATGTTATAATGTACCTCATGAAGCATAGGTTTGCCTCAACTTGTAATTTTGACCTCACCTAACTTTAAGATACTGGCTTTGCCTCTTTATGTCCCATACTCAAGAAGCTCAAAGTTACCTCAGTATATTGACATTTTATATCTGAATTGAATTTTAGAGCTGCCTTTATATTATGTACTTAAGTTCATAAACGCGCAACTCACTCAATTCTGGGCTACTAATACTGGACATCTCATAAACTAGAACTCATTTTAAATGTATAATTTAAAGGCTTCTGTTTTCATAAAATACTGTCAGCAGCTTCGCTTCTGTTTGACACAATGACCCTTTGGTCTAAATGATTCCAATGACAATGTCCTTTAAGGCCTATAAGACCCAATTGCGAATAATAAATACTATTATGACATGTCACATATTTGATACTTTAAATTATTTCATTTCTGTCTACGTTTTTTCTATAAGATTTAAATATCTGGTAATCTACATAGGAATTATAACAATATTTTCAGAATTTTTAAAATTCCATATTTCATAAACATTAAATTGCATACTTTTTACAATATAAATACCATCAGATGGATTTCAGTTCACAATAACATAAACCAGTTCACAATAAAATAACTAGTAGGTTTACAATATATAGAAAACATGTTTACAATATGTACAAACTAGTTTACAATAACATAAAGAAGTCTGCCATATTCTAAACAAGTTTACAATAAAACACTCCAGTTTACAATAGTATATAAAAACAGATTCTATATTCATTTCTACGATTCAAAATGTTACCAAATAAATAAGGTAAATGAACTGCATCAAATTTATTTTTTACATTAATAATTCTGTCTCCAAAGTTTTCCATTAGTCCATTTTCAGATTAATTATCTGTTTAGCGGATATCATTTTTGAAAAAAATACATGAGCCAGTCTTTTTTTATTTTACTTTAAATTGTGAAAAGTAATGTTAAAGTAAAAACAATATTCTCGAAAATCTGAGGGATCAGCGAGGTTTTCAAGGGTACCACTAAATACACAATTACATTGTTTTGGCCTTAGATGAGATCAGTCGACAAGTTAACTTTTCTGTTTCAGAACAATATTAATTTCAAAAGGACCATATCAATATAATGATTTTAAGGAGACAAAATATGACGTTAAAGGATTCAGTTCTCATGCACAGTTCAAATATACCAAATGAGTCCCAGCCAATCAGATTTGAGTATTTAAGTGCTTTATTACACAGACAATTTCTAACAGCAGTGCATTATTACGAACTGTTGCATGGTTTCACATTTCAACGATTTTAGAATTCGCTCTGTTTTTGCTGAAAAGAAGTATATTTGAATTGCGGGATAGGTCTATATAAGAAGTATAATTATGGTCAAATTATGGTCCTACTCTCCATTAATTTATATGGTGACCTCTTTCCCTTATTATCTTATACACAATCAGGGTCAGTAAGGGCCGTTAAGAAGGGGGACCATAATCCCCGGGGGACCATAATTTCTTTCACACCGGGAATGCACCCCCATGCTTTATCTATATGGGTAGGTACCCATGGCTTTAAATCTTCAATATAGAGTGTATTCAATTCTCTTTAGATATATCTAATATCTGGTTGATTATATTACTGAAATGTATACTGTAAACTGGTTGAATTTGGCATCCATTTTAATTTAGCAATTCATCAATTTTTCTGAAAGCTCGCCAATCTAATCCTCAGTCATGTCAATAACTGCCTTATAATATATGCTATGATATTTCATAATTTCAAGGGTATTCACAAAATTCACCAAATCAAATGTTGAAAACATCCACAAACTGGTGAAGGTGCCAAATTAAAAAAGCGCCAAAATAAACCAGTTTACAGTACGTGTCTGCTTTAACATAACGCCTATTTATCTTATTCATTGTAAATTTTTCTGACTCAGTTCGATTTTGTATTCTAGAATGTCAAATATGGAACGTTGTATTGTATGTATTGTCAATTTAACAGCATCACAAATTTGGCAATGTGATATTACTTGTATCAAACAACCTAATGAAATAACTTATAAAATCTTTAATTTTACAATAAATGTTTTACACACAAATAAAAACAAATAACAGCAATTCCAGTTTAGTTTTCAAGATTTCAAAATTACTAAATATAATCTATAGTGCCCTCTTTTGGAAACAATATGTGCCACTATTACGAGAAACACTTGTTTCAATACACTGAATCAACTTGGGGACAATTTCTCTAAATAAATCAAGAAATTTATTGTGCATAAATATGCTAAAAGTTGTGTCATAAACAATATGAAAATCAAACCAATCAAATTGAGGATGAGTCTCATTTTTTCATAATTTGTAATTACCATAAAACACAAAGGAAAGCTTTTAAACCATATATAAAAACTACTGACTTTTAGAGATCCATGATATGCATTTATAAATAACTGAAAACATTGTTTTATATTGTCATGGCAACATCATGTTGGTTTGTTTGATTGCTATAGAAATCACAGTATTATGCATTACAATTACATGATATATCTTAAGACTCCATGGTGTAACGAATAAGAGGACTTCTATCATACCAGTGTCTATCGTAACCTAGGGCACCATGTGATTTCAAATTATCATGTACATTAACACCAAATTTTATCCCCAAATTATTCAAATGTTTTAAATGTCTAGGATTAACCTTCGAGGTGATATGTCATGTGATCTCAGGGCATCTTGGGATTCCTATGGCTCCTTTGCTTCATCGAGGTTGAACATCCAGACCATTTTCTTTCAGCTCACGTCTATCTTTATCCCTTGGGATAACCAAACCATTGGGACTTGACGATTTTGACTTTGTCAATGGCGAGTCAGTTTTGTGATGAGGATTGTGATTGGTTGATGCACTTGGAATGAGAGGAGGAGGTGCTCCCGCTGCACTTGAGGGAGAATTAGTTTTACTGTTTCCATTATGATTTAATACAGGACTAGTGGAACGTTGATACTGTATGCTCCCTGCATGAGGGTGCAAAAAGCTGGGCTCAGCGGGGCGTAATGGAGGGATTTTTGATCTGTCATACTCTGGGTGAGTGTCTTGAAGGTAGGATGCGGCACGCTCAGTATCGCGTCTCTGGTGTTCGTACATTCGTTGTCGTAACACTATATCCTGCTCTCTCATTCTCTGTTCATCAAGCATTGATGTTATTGAGTGAGACGGATGTGGTGGGTTTGGAAATCTATGTAATAACCTCTCCCTTTCACGCTCCATCTCTTTTTGAACCTCCATTTGGTGACGAGACATGTCAAATATACGTGGATCAAGACTTGCCCGTGTCAATTCAGAAGCACGTGGGTCAAACGGATTCCATAAATTAGGGTGGGGAAATCTCTCCAGAGAGGGTGCCCCATAGGAGCCTAACAGTCTATGTCTGTCTTGTAGGTATGAAAGGGCAGTAGGGGCTAGATTGGAATGTGAGTGCAGCATCTCAGCGCGCTTTTGCTCTCGTTCAGCTGCCAATAATAAATCTTGTCTTTTACTAGAATCATTATCACCAATAATAAGTACATCTTTACGGTCCTCCTTCAACCGTGATTCGCCATCAAATGCACTGTTACTACGACTGTTTGATTCCCTGCGTTCCATTGGTCCATTGCGCACTATAGGAGACCGAGACCTAGAGCGTAGTTCTGTATTATGACGTAGGTCTGGTCTATCAGTGTCTGTGCTACTGCGATGACTGTGTGAACTTGGAGAACTCCTATGTGATGATCTGTTTTCTCTCTCCCTGAAACATTCACAAATACATCTTAATAACAGGACAAAATGTTTTCAACGGTGGCAATTTCAAATATTACCCTATGTTACATAGCTGAACACCTGTCACAAAGACTATGGCAATATGTTGGCTATACTTTGGTTATTGCTATAGCTTCCTGTTGGAGACATAATATATTGCAACTAAACTTGCCAAGTTCAAAATCTTTAGAAAAGGCTGTTCAAGTGGCTGTTTTTACATGTTTTGCATTTAGATAGGTCAAGACATTAGCAAGTAGTGTGTAGATGGGAAAGAAGCACAAAAACGTTTAATTCAGACCCACATACATGTTTTGCATGAAAATGCGACCAAACAAATGGGAGACAGCACAAAAACAAGTGGACATATATTTGGTTGCGTAAACTCTTACCTCTCCCTATCTGCACTACGCCTTTCCTTGTCAGCATTTTCCCGATCCTTTTCTGCTTCTGACTTTGGCCAAGCTGGAGGTGTTGGGAAGGAGGGAGGGGTCCTATGTAGGCGGTTCCATTCATGCGGAGAACTTAACCCAGGTGCGTTGGTCATGTCTCTTGCTCCAAATAGGCTGCCATTTCCTGTGTTGGAGAAATCAATAAAAATTTTATAAACATATATTGCCATAGTTTTTTTTATTTTGTACACATAGCTTTGTGAATGTGATTTCATTTTTGCAAACATTTTTACATTACATGATTTAGTTTCTCAGAATTTAGCAACAATTCTTAATGATTAAGTTTTGCAATATTTCAATTTATTATGTAAATCCTTTTCCAACTGAATTAATCCATTAATCATAAAAATTAATCATCAATCAGTGAAAAGCTTTGTGTCATAACTGAGACTTGTTTATATTTTAAAACTAGTTTATGAAAAAGATTTGGGCAATGTTGCCAACACTAAATATTGCATTTAGACTAGACTAACCTAGTCCCCCAAAGTTTCCCAGACCAGGTGCCCCGAGCCCCCCATAAGGGGAGGGGCGGGGAAATGGTGGATGCAACCCAAGAGGGGCTTGGGCAAACAGACTTCCAGGAGTGCCACCTATATCTAGTGGACTGCGACTGTGGGGCCCTGAAACATAGAGAAATATGTTACAAGCTAGAAGATTCAACAAAAATACACAAACATTAAACAAGCTTTTTTAAAAGATGAGAAATGAGCATTTTAAGACTAATTTCCACCAATGAATATAGATGGCAACTGAGTCATAAATTATAAGACTCCTGAACTTAATATTCACAAAATACTCTAGATTCCAATCAAAAATGCACAATATCCCAGATGCGAGTAGAAATAATCTTGATAAACGTCATTAAAAATTCTCAATTCAGTCAAACTGATGTCATATTTGGAATCTACATGTAAAATTATATTTATAAATGTGGTTTTGAAACGAATTTATCAACTTTGAAAATCTAATTTTCTTTGAAAATGTGACTTCTAGGTCGGGGAGATTCCCCATAGAGCCCATGTTGTAAAACCACAAAAAGTGAAATATCTTTTCTTTTGTTGGGCAGATAATATTCTCTTTTACTGGACATATTTTAATTTGTATAGCATAAAGATACATAAAGGTAATATGAAAAGTGAACCACTAAAACTGATGCATATTCTAATTTAAGGGAATTTTGTAATACCCTGCCATGTTAATTCCCCCGAATCAGCCACCTGGTGGCGAAACTGGTAACTACCTACTCGCATCTGAGTAATTAGATATGGAAGATTCAAATAAAGAAAGAGATGTAATTCATTCAGTTGCATTAAGCATGGTATGACACATATATGATCCCAGCTGATTGATATTATTCATTATTAATAAATTAATCACGATAACTGATGAAAAAAAATTAGTACCGTGGGTACTGGGCTCACATGGTGACAGAAAAAAACAGATATAATTTTTTGCTGATTTTTTGTTACAAAATTATTTCAAGCCATCTGTCTCTCAGTCAATTAAAATGAAAAAAAAACGGATATAATTTTTTGCCAATAATTTGTAACAAAATTATTTCATACAACTACTCTTTACAGTGACATGGCTTTTTGCAATGCAAGACACCTGAAATTATTTGTAAAGCTAGGAAATGGGCCAAAATTGAATTTCGCGAGACAAAAATGGCGACCATTTTGAAATCAGGCAAGCTTTTCAACCAGGAGTCATAAGGGAGTTTTTTGTATTGATGTTGAACAAAAATAACTTGAAACTGGAATCCTATCGACAGAGGTTTTAAGCAAATGGTCCAAAAGAGGATTTCGCGAGACAGATGGACAAATCAATGTTAACTAAAATGGCTGAAAATAAAAAAAACGGATATAATATTTTGCCGATTTTTTGTAACAAAATTATTTCATACAACTACCTTTTACAGTGACATGGCTTTTTACAATGCAGGACAGCTGAAATTATTTGTAAAGCTAGGAAATGGGCAAAAAGTGAATTTCGCGAAACAAGAATGGCAACCATTTTGAAAATAGGCGAGCTTTTGAACCAAGAGTCATAGGAGAGTTTTTTGTATTGATGTTGAACAAAATTAACTTAAAATCGGAATCCTATCGACAGAGAGTTTAAGGTAAATGGTCCAAAAGTGGATTTTGCGAGACAGATGGACAAATCAATGTTAACTAAAATGGCTGAAAATAAATAAATGGATATAATTTTTCGCTGATTTTTCGTAACAAAATTATTTCATACATCTACTCTTTACATTGACATGGATTTTTACAATGTAGGACACTTGAAATTATTTGTAAAGCTAGGAAATGGGTCAAAAGTGAATTTCGCGAGACAAAAATGGCGGCCATTTTGAAAATAGGCGAGCTTTTGAACCAGGAGTCATAGGGGAGTTTTCTGAATTGATGTTGAACAGAAATAACTTAAAACAGGAATCCTATCGACAGAGGTTTTAAAACGTGCCACAGAAAGTGGATTTCGCGAGTCAGATAGACAAATCAATGTTAACTAAAATGGCTGGAAATAAAAAAATGGATACAATTTTTCGCTGATTTTTTGTAACAAAATTATTTCATATATCTAATCTTTACATTGACATGGATTTTTACAATGTAGGACACCTGAAATTATTTGTAAAGCTAGGAAATGGGCCAAAAGTGAATTTCGCGAGACAAAAGTGACAGCCATTTTGAAAATAGACGAGCTTTTGAACCAGGAGTCATAGGGGGGTTTTCTGTATTGATGTTGAACAGAAATAACTTAAAACAGGAATCCTATCAACAGAGGTTAGCTAGGAAATGGGCTAAAAGTGAATTTCGCGAGGCAAAAGTGACGGCCATTTTGAAAATAGGCGAGCTTTTGAACCAGGAGTCATAGGGGGGTTTTCTGTATTGATGTTGAACAGAAATAACTTAAAACAGGAATCCTATCGACAGAGGTTTTAAAACGTGCCACTATTGTTGACGGACAGACAGACGGACGGACAGACAGACGGACAAGTGAGTAATTGCAGTGCTGATATAACATTTTCAGGGCTACGCACCAAAGTTAACAATCAGTCTCCCCTGTTTTTAGGGGATGAAGAAGTTCCCAAATGTATAATGCATAAACACCTCGGATTAGTCATGGACAGTAAACTAAATTTCAATGCACACATCGACCAATTAATTGTAAAGATTAACAACTTAATCAGACCATTAAAAGCTCTATGCAAAAAATTATCAGCCAAGCATCTTGAGACAATTTATAATGCTTACTTTATACCTCACTATGACTATTTTGACATAATTTACAACAAAGCTTCCTTAACCAAACTCCAAGCTCTAGATAAGTTACATTACAGAGCAGCCTGTTTGATATCTGGTGCAATACATGGATCAAGTACTGACAAGGTATTTGCATCCCTAAATTGGAAATCTCTTGCATCTAGAAGAGAAGAACATTTGAAAATATTTATTTTTAAAGCACGGTTTAATTGTTTTCCACCTTTCATATGTGATTTAGTTCGCTCCTATGAAATCACTCATACTAGAAACTTAAGATCCCAGCCAGACTATCGGATTCCAAACCAGATTAGTGTGTCTAGTGAGAAGTCCACATTATTTAAATCCATGACCCTATGGAATAAACTTCCAAATACATCCAGAGTTGGTCAACCTATTTCAAGATTTAAAAAATCAGTAAGAGAGTGCATGTGCCTGGTCTCTGTATCAACTTCGAAAATGAATATTTTTATGCCAAGACATATTGAGATAGTTTTTAATAGGCTTAGAGCTGGCCTCCTCTTGAATAGCCATCTATATTCTCACAACTTTGTCTCAGTAACTGATCCTAAATGTCCATGTGGTTATAGGTTTCAAACTACAGAGCATTTTCTGGTTAAATGTCCACTGCTTGTGAATGAAAGAGATGTTTTACTTGCATGGCTAACAGACTTAAATCTTTTAAGTGAATTTGAAAACTTTTCAAACCAAAATAAAACTGATTTTCTCTTGTATGGTGACAATTCTTTAAGTGTTGAAGTCAATGAAAAATTAATTGAGATTTCAGCTCACTTCACTAGCCAAGCTTTTAAAGCTCTTGATCAAGATCTTTTTAATAACTAGGGTAAAGAATTGAGGTAGAGGGTGGGGCAAGCAGAGTAAACACAGTAATACATTCCATATTATTGCAAATGTTCAGTGTATTTTCCTAATCAATCAATATTTTTTGTCAAAATAGTTACAATTGCCGCTAATGTTATCTAATAACCTTGGCAATTTTTCTTATGTACACATTTGATGATTGATCGAAATAAACTGGAATATTAAAAAAAAAAATTGCAAAAGCTCACCATGTGAGCTAATAAGCAAATTATCAATAAAAATTGAAAATCGATTGCATCAACGGAGACATTATTGCGATTTTTTCTCACCAGGTGGCAGCAGTGATGCCGATATTTCAGGGGGTTTAGGTACTGGTATGCTGGTCCCAGGGAGAAGTTGACTAGCGGGACGTAGCAGATCTGGGGCTGGTTTCCCATCCCCTTTAGTAGGTCCATCACCTTGCTTCTGTTGATGGTTGTAGATCTCCCATGCTATCCGTACATGGACAGCGCACCATTTGCCTTTCTGCAATATAACAGAGAAAAAAGAAAGTGTGAGGTTTTTGAATCTTGTATTTAAATATGACACACAATTAATTAAAACCTCTATTATTTCAGTGAAATCAATGCAGGAATATGATTTTGAATACTGCCAATAGGGGGCGGGGTGCATCTATTGACCTCGTTCTAGCTTTTGTGTATCATATATCAAAAATATCTTTTCTTTTGATGTATTTTTGTAAAACCTTTCTGGTAAAAAGGCACAAGAGACTAATCTAGCAGCATTAAGTGCTTGATGGCTAGAAAGAGCTCCACCAAATCCCTTACATCTTTGGCCCAATTCTCTGCTACAGTATCAATTTCCTTATGGCATAGCAGACAATGTTTAGAGAGTGCAAGACAACATAGGGGGCTTGTAATATAGACAATACAATGACTAACTGACAGATCACGAAAATTGAGAGTATGTTACATACCTTAGGAGGGGGTGGCAATGAGGGGTTGGCCGCCAGGGCCGCTGCCTTCTCTCTCTCATGTATTGAGGCTAACAACTGGGAGTGTTGGAGGTTGCCTGGAGCATTCTGAAATTACCATAGAAACAACTGTTAGAGTATATTCAAAATCTACATTTGGTCTTTGGTAGCTGTATCTGAAGTTACCCAAGGTAAAGTACAGGATTCTCAACAAAAAATTAGTTTATCCAATTCATAGATTTCATATATATAAATATGTAAGCCTACATGTGCATATGACATCAGTATGTAAGCCTACATGTGCATATCACATCAGTATGTAAGCCTACATGTGCATATCACATCATGATCAGTTTATAAGCTTAGATGTGCATATGACATCAGTATACAAGTCAGCATGTTTACAGGACATCAGTTTACAAGCCGATATGTGGTCTTGCCGAATAAATCAGCCAAATTCCTCATTTTACTTGACCTGTAATACCTGTATAATAGTAAAGAGCTGGGGAGGGCTGTGCACAGACTTACCTTAGGTGTGAAAGCGCCGTGTATACCTGAGCCTAGGGGGGTAGGGGTGGAGCCTGGTGGGGGAAGCATTGACAGACCTGGGGGGTAACTCCCAAACTGCAACTGTCAGGAAAATAAAAACACCATGAGGGATTATGTCAAAATGTCACCAAGCAAGCATAAGCCTCAATACCTCATACCAGGAGAATATACCTAGTATCTTAAACATATTAAATATGTGCAAATAATGCCAAATATTCAGTTTACTAGAAGTATATAAGAAGTACATGTACATCACTAGACCAATATTTGGTATGAAGATTCCAAAATCTATTGTTGTAACCATGGAATTGAAGAAATCATGATGTTTTATAATAAATCTTATTATAAGGGATTTTATAACTAAATCCCACTAGAGGTGAATGCACATACTGGGTGGCCCAAAAGCAGGTTAATAGTTATTCAACAATCTCAACCTGTAAACTAATTTTTCGGCCACCCTGTATATGCACCCCTGCAGGTTGGGGGACTGCAATAACTTGATGGTTTAATGTAAATGTCAGACTTACCCCTGGTCTGTAGAATGGAGACTCCATTTTTGGCATCTTATCAAACTGTAAGAAAATAAACATATACATGCATTACATTGTTTCATAGGTTTATATAAGACGGACAATTAACACATAGTCTTAGTCATGACGATAAACGTGATTTCTTATTATATGTCATTTTGCTCATAGGCAACAATGTAAATAAACATGAATGACTGAAATGTAATCATGGAAATAGAGTGGGCATTTGAGATTCATATATTTTCTATATTTTGTATATAATGCATCTGCTAAGTTATCATACTAAACTCTAATCCAAGGATTCAAGTATTGATAGTAGTAGAAACATCTAAAGTGTGAAAACACCTTAATTAGGTTTTGAGCATGGGATCCTATATTTGTTTGTGTATATTAAGTCGATGAATGGTATTCTAAAAACTCAGTTTTGAAATGGACATGTGAGTATAAATGACACTCAGATATTTTATTCTGTTAATATTCTCTATTCTCTCTATCATATCTTCAGGATGCTCTATCTTAAATGTCAAATTTGTGGCCATAGATTTTTCAGTCCATGCATAACAAGCATACACATGCAAAATTTGAAACATTATTTCCAGTCCATGAAGAAATATGACTTTGATATTTTTTATAAATATTTGTCAACCACTTTAAAAACAAAATAACAATAAAAACATTCTATAATTTTGTTAGGACAACACAAAACAACAAACATAAAATAAAAAATAAGAACGCAACACCATAAAAGTAGTTCCTTGAGAAAATAGTTCTGTTAGTGTAGACATACCAGTGATAGACTGGAGTGAGCAGGCAAAGGGAGACCTGCATTGGCGTAGGCTCCATATAACTGTTGCTGTTGTGCCCAAACTGAAATCACAATACACATTTAACCCTGGTGCTTCTAAGGGGTCTTCACAGCCCACCATATATGGTATTTCAACAAACACCATATAAGGATGTCTCACAAATTGGGTAGGAGGTTACATATAAAGGAACACTTGAAATACAATTGCGAGATTTCATGACGTCCCTCAGCCCTACAAAAGATGAAGACCCCATAGAATGAGTGTGGATAATTTAGAGGTTGCTCTGAAGGGCGAGATCACGTAGAATGAAGGGCCAGGGTTATATATGTGCATGTGCTTTCAACCAATCAAAGCTTTTCATTTCATGAAATAATGGCGATCATGATAACTTGACCACCATAAAATACGAAAGTTGATAATTGCTAACCTTAACTCATTAGTTGAGCTGATAAAACCAAACAGATTTTGAATCATTAATTTGTTTGGTTTCTAAAAGCAAATAAAAGCAGGCATATGGAAATTTGATTTTCATGAAATTAATTTTTAGCGATGGGAAAGCTATTTTCCCAAACAAAGGTCACTCACACAAGTTTGAGTTTAAGCTGAAATGATGTCAAAATTTCAAATCCATATTGTGCTAAATGCACAATGGTGTGGAAAGGAAAAATACAAAATATGGTGCTTAATAATCCACAATAGTGTGCTTAAATCCACAATATTGTGCTTATATGCACCATATGATGTGTGTTAGATCTAAAATTCTAAAGCTACAATGACATTAAGGTTAGCATGGTTACTAAGAAGCTGACCAAAAACAAAGGAGGATATTAGTCCCATAATACCCTCTCTCATGGAACATTATCTCTATTGAGTGTACAGGGACAAGCACCTCTTTAATATTCACTTCTCTATCAATCTGAATACTTTTTTTTATTCTGCCATAGACTGGTATTTTAAAGAATCTCCCATTGTGAACACATGGCAATCTAAACAATTTTGTCCCAGGGATGTTTGGATTATACTACAGGTTTTTTTGAAATTACATAAATTCATTTTTGTCTCAAATGTTCCAAGATTTGTGAGGCTATTTAGGTTTCCTATCCTCTATAAATGTATAAGGGTGATCGAGTATATTGGTCAGATTCTGGTTACCATGGAAACATGCACATTGTCCCCTTTCCCTGACGACAGACAGTAAAGCTTGTTCAAGCACCATTTACATCTCATCAAGCATTATTAATTCAATTTTGAGTAGAGAGTATTTCTGAATGATGAGTTGTCAATGAATAATGCGGTGACCTTGACCTTCAGCAGATCAGGTTGTGAGCTCATGCACATTGTTGCTGAACCTACCATGGGGGTAGCACCCAGAGGGGTGGCCACAGCTGGGGGGAGGCCAATAGCCCCAGGGGCACCAGGAGGGGCGAGGGGATTATATGTATGGTTATGGTTATGATTATGCGTATGTTGGTGTTGATGCATATGCTGATGCATCTCTGTATGCTGGTAGTATGGTGACGTTCCACCAGGTGGCCGTGGGAACCTCTCCTGGGCGGATGCTAAAAATCTGTTATCCAGCTCTCGTCGTAAAAGATCACGATCTATAGAGGAAACATATACAGATATGCAATGCATCATGACACATACATAAATTAACAAAAATATGTCACTGTCTAAAATTGCAGGACTCTTGCATCAAACCCCTGGTCCAACATGATGTATGTATAAGAGAATAATGAGGAAGTACAGGGGCTTGATGCAAGACTTCTTATTTCTCATTTCAAGGTTTATATCATGAAATAAGAAAATGTGTGAATTCATGAACAGTTGTGGTCACGGTGACATTCCCTTGTATGGGAAAACTGCTCTAATGAATTCATCAATTATTTATGTATTCCAAATGTCGATTACAACATCATGTAATTGTACATCAGTGAATTTTCAATTAATGTTTCATGTATTTAGTATTTACAAATGAGATAGAAATCATAGTATGCAATATGATGCCCTTTGGACATTTGCTCCTTTTGCATTTCTTTCTGTCATACAAAGTATTACACTATCAATTTACTATAGCTAACATTGAGCAAGTTTGTTCTTGACCTTGAATTGATAATTTAATTATGTCTGACAGCCCAGAGAACTAAAGCTTTAACTGAGTTGTTCTATCATTAACATAAGGTAAAGGTATTTTTCTCAAAGCTGTTTTAAAGACTGTAATTTACATTGAAGTTTCATTTGATTAGTATACTTACTTGCATGAAGTGCTTGGTCGGCGGCACCTGCCCCATAAGGTCCTGGTAGACCTGAGGGTGGGGGTAGGGCAGTGGAGGTAAGAGGGGGTGGGGGTGGTAGGGGCGGGGCAAACATATTAGGCGCAGATGTGTGAGCTGGGTGTGGCAGGTGATGGCTGATTGATGGAAGGGGTGTAACTGTAGAATGGGGAGGAGCTAATACACCAGGATGATGTGGCAAGTGGCCTGGGGTTAAATGCCCAGGGGTATGGTGCCCCGGGGTGTGATGCCCCGGGGTAAGACGACCTGGGGTATGCCCTGGGGTGATATGTCCAGGGGTATGATGCCCTGGGGTATGAGAAGGGGTATAGTGATTGGTTGCACTGTGCCCCGGAGTGTGGCTGGGAGTATGCCCAGGGGTATGGCTAGGAGTATGAGGGTACTGGCCTGGGAGACCACTTGAACTGTTGTGGAGAGGGGTAATGCTCCGACTACTTGGTGGTAATAGAGGATGACTTGGGCCTGGAGATCTGTGTCGCTGAACAGCGTGGTGTTGTGTGTAATGTGACGTCTGATGTGACGGCTGGTGTGACGATGGGTGTGACGAAGGGTGTGACACAGGATGTGTCCTGCTGTAACTACTGCTTAGTGCATTGTTGGCACAATATGTGGAGCTGATAGTGGTCGTTAAAGATGGAGCCACTCCAGTTGATAATGCTGTAGAACTGGAAGATAAGAATACAATAAAGATACAAATCAAAATAGATAAATTGAAATGCCTGCCAAGTACATACATTCATGTAAATGCAAGGGTTACTTACAAGTTATGATTATTCTGCCCCAACAACATTTAAGTTGAGAGTTACACAGGTTAATAAGTTACATTTAATTGTTAACATTAATTTCTGACTTGAAAGTCACAAAATGTTCAGGTTTAGATTTGTGGAAGGAGGGTATTAAGTAAAAGACGTAAAAGCTAAATAATCTTTATGGAAAACCATAAGCTGGAGTTTCAATGTGATTGTGATGTAACAGTCAGCTGACTAATAGACGAACCTTGCATGGGACCATGGGGGTCCATTTGAGTAAACTTTTTCTTTTTCTCGTTCTGGGCCTTTATCTGGTGGCCTATGCGCAGGAAGTAATGGTGGCTTTGGAGGTTCCCGCGTTGGAGGAGGTTCAGAGGGGGACTGTACACTTGGTGGAATAGCCACCCCAGTTTTTATATGATTATGTTTTGTTGTATTGTTGCTATGGTTACTGCTATTGCTGTTTGTATTCTCCCGTTTTATATGAGAATGGGGAGAGTAGAGATCATGAGAGCTGGCATCTGATGCCTGAAAATACACAGAATAATACCATAAATGCATAGAATGACACCATGAATAAATATATAGGGAATAATCCAAACATAACATAGAATGGCACCATAAATACACAGAATGAAAAAAACTATATAATACCATTAATGCATAGAATGGCACCATAAACATACAGAATTATACAATAGATATATAGAACAATACAATATATAAAAATATAAGAGTACCAGCAACATACAGAATGGTACCATAAGTAGACCATAGTTCCATAAATATCAAATAATTCAGAAAATAATTATGAAAAACACATAGATATGACAATAAACATAACAAATGGTACCATAAACCTAACAATGGTTCTATAGCAGTTTCTAACCCAAGAGTACCACAAAGTGAACGATATTTAAACTCCCATCAGTAATACTCTTATAGCTTCTAGCCTTTGCCAAACGTGTTTAACTGACATCCACTATTATTTCTGCGACATAAAGCACATATTGACACAGTATTTAATGATGATGTCAGAGATCATGTGCTTCTAGTGTGAGTTACACTGGGGATCCATAGAGACGTGAATGCACCATTCTGTTCAGTTGACCTCAAGGTTACATGTCCCCAGGCGCCCATGTTTGATTTCACATCGGGTGTGAAAGAACATGTCGTAAAATTGAGTCATATTCAAAGTGTTATACAACTGAACATATGTAGTAATAATAATAATGAACACAGATTTTTGAATATTGTATTAAGCACTTATATCCCCTCATCCCCCATTTTGAAATTATTTATTAAGCACTTATATCCCTTCATCCCCCATTTTGAAATTATTTATTAAGCACTTATATCCCCTCATCCCCCACTTTGAAATGATTTATTAAGCACTTATATCCCCTCATCCCCCATTTTTAAATGATTTATTAAGCACTTATATCCCCTCATCCCCCATTTTGAAATGATTTCATGAGTAGTACATAGATCATTAAAATAGATCTACATTGTAATAGATCATTAAAGAGATGCAGTTATAGACAAAGATGTATGAAACAAATATCTCAAGCATAATTACTGTATATGACTCAAGTACATCCATTCAAGAAGTTTGAAACAGCTTTTCAGGATTGATTGTAAAACATATTGCAGAGATACTAAACATGACTTCAATTAAACAAACAAGCAGTAATAGTCTGGTATATATCAATCAATTTGTCTCAAGGTCCAATGTTAATTAAATCATTTGTTTTTGTCTGATTCTTATATATTTTCTTGCCATCTATTTCACATTTTTGTGGAATAAGTGGATGGGGAGGGGGACTGGTTGGGCATAATGGATCGACCATGGTCCTAGAAACAAGTTCAACCTTATTAATTTCAGACAGTGTTTGAAACAGTGTTTTTTCCTTCCATATAAATCGTTACTTAAATAAGACATTACACATATTTGTAATCTACTTTCCCATATTACAAGTAGACAATACTACACATGTACATGTATATGTATTATATGTATTATCTTATCTTCAGACTCTAACCTACTTGAACCTAAGATTTGAATATGACTTAAGGTCTTATATAAGATGATACCTGACAATACTTCAATTGATAACGCAATATATGAATAACAGTATTCTTAGGTAACAAGTAATTCACACTTTAAGGGCCAATTGCTATATATAATTCTCATCAACTTTCCTCTCTGAAAATATCAAAGCTTCAAGAGAATTCTTTTTTCTAGTAAGCCATATGACAAATTAAAACTTGAAAGAATTACAACTTTTTCAATTTCAAAAGGCAATTAACTTAACTTGAATATTTAGCAGAATAACAACCAATCAATTTGAAATTAAAGCAAAAATCAAACTGACCAGTTTACGTAACATATTAGCAAATCCAGGAAAATCAGCATCGGGTTTTGATGACATGGTTTTGTCAATAGCCTCCATTTCACTTCTGCGTCTTGATTCACTACATGATGTGCCGAGGATAAATTAATCCAAAATGTTATAAGAATAGAATAATAAACGACAACAGCAATTCATTAAAGAACAGATGTTTCCTCTAAAGATGAACTTCATCAAACAATAATAGGCTAGCACTTTTAAGAATCACTTCATATATCATTCCGAAATGTTAACATTTTAGAGGCTCCTAATTCTAAACTTATTTTTCAAATAATTTCTCTTTGCATATATTAATCCAGTTTTTGTCGATCTCAATTTATCGTTACATTTCCTCATATGATTGTGTCTAATAGGGCCTATATTTTTGTAATGATCCTGTTATATTGTCATATTAGGTGTAGTTTTGCTTGTCATGTAACGGTAGTGAATAATTATCCTGTCAATATGCTGATCAGAACAGTTTGCTTTTCTCGTATTATCTTGTCTAGTTATCTTAAAAACCTATTTGAAAATGAGGTTGTAATGTTTAACCCTTTCAATAAAATGTAGTTATGATCATGATTTCTTTGCAAAATAACAAGAACAAATAAGGTAAAAGCGAGAAATGGATAACACTTGTGAAACAATTATGATCTATATTATATTGATATAACTGAAAATGAGTATTCGTTCAGATTAAAGAGAGAAAATGAGCGAAATTAGAGTAAAGATTGAAATTTTATTAATAGACATACTATTATTCATCTAACCCAGTGTTACACAGGGTCATTATAACTTTGAAACTAATTTTTTCACCTCTAATTACTGGAGGCCAGATACTATTAAAGTCATAAATGTACTATCACTATTGAAGCTTTCAACACTCAGTCCCTGCAATCGATTTATTGTTCTCTTTATTTTTCAAGGCTAAGTTAGTATCTCTGGGCATTGCTTGTTTATTATTATATTATTAACACATATATTTTCTCTCCCAGATATGATTAAAACATACTGAGTTCTTTTGTTGTATGTTTTCTTTAATAAAATGTAGCTTAGAGATGTATTCTTTATACATGTATCTATCTATCTCACCACCCACATCACCTATTAAGCAGGAAGTCCATGTTTTCAAGGAAGTCTGTGATAACACTGAAGGTGAACATCTCAACTTGAGATATATTCTCAATACAATAAGTGAAAAGGCCTGCAACAAAAATGATATTTTCCAAGAACAAAAGAGCCTAAAGATAGCCTATATGAAAAAAGAATAATATACCTTATAAGGACATTCTGACTCTTAATAGTAGCATTGTAGCACTCCTCATAAATGTTGGTCAACATTTTCAACCATTTATTTGAGAAAAATGTGGCCAAGATATGCATCATTTTTTGAATCTGTGCAGAAGACTGTGCATCATCAAATACCAACTACCTACGAGGTAACATTTAGGCGTAATTTGGTATAATGGGTTCATGGAGGTGAAACGTTTATATAGAGAGCAGATGTTGCTTGGCCTCATTAGGAGGTCATATGCTCATGATCTTTACTCTGGCCTAGATCGGTTAGCATCACAATGAACATTAAAGAGTTCTTCTTCAAATAAAACACCCTTTTAAGCCAATAAAAAAATTAGTTGAAAAACTGATTTATAAAAAGCATTCATTTTGAGATACACATATGGCATTACATATTTGAACTTTGCACATATGACAAAAATTTAATTGTTCTGTTCATGACGCAACAAAAATGACGTTTAATGATATAATTGTACAATTACTGGTTATGAAGATACAAAAACCTATATATTATGTATGTTCTTACTTAATAATATGTTATTATATAAAATCATTTTAATTTAGGGATGGGGTATTGATCTTTTGACCATCTAGTGAACGGTCTCATTCAAACATTAATTTGGGTAATTAGCGGAGAAATAAGACAAAAAAACGTTAAAAATGTTAAAGCATAGAAGTCAGTTGCAGAGATGTTATGTTTGCAAAATGTTAGATTAGATTTTTACCATATTTTATATTTCATATCTAATTTGTTTATTCTTATATCGCCACCCACAGCCTTAGGCCCTGACATTACACATGTTTCAACTTTGAACTTTTACAAAATTTTAATTATTCTGTTCATGACGCAACAAAAATGACATTTAATGATATAATTGTACAATTACTGGTTATGAAGATACAAAAACCTATATATTATGTATGTTTTTACTTAATAATATGATATTACATAAAATCAATTTAATTTAGGGATGGGATATTGAAGTATTGAAGTCAGTACAGAAACAGTACAGAAATCAGGGATTTCATTACACATTACATTGTAGAAAAAGCATGACCCATGCCCATTTCAAACCACTGTACCCCCCCCCCCCCATCTACACATCACATGGAGTGAGGGTGGTATGGGTCTAGACAGGGGGAGGGGTGTCCAAAGGCTTCATGTAAGACAAGATCAGACGGTGGTTTTATCACAGGTAATCAATCTATATTAATTGATCTTTTATAACTTATGATGTTATTCAGATAATAATCCTAGATAATCCACTATAATATAAAGGATTACATCTCCTCTTCTGAACTAATAAAAATTTATCTTATACTCAGTGTAATATAAGTTTTTACCTTGAGAGGTTAAATGTATCTATAAGATCTCAAAACTTCCAAGTTGATTTTTATTTTTCAAAAGTAGAATCCATGAATAAGTTCTAGGTGTTATCTATCTACATTAACCTCATATCCCCCTGTATTTCAGATTAGACAACCATACTGATTATGTGAGCTAATCTTCAGTTTACATTATACTAATATCCACAGTGTAGATACTACCTACTTTTGCTAAGTTTACAAGATTACACCAATGCTAGTCAATCTGGTACACTTTACTTATCATTCCAAGTAGTCTAACAACAAGCCCTTGGGAGCCCCCCTCAACTTCACTGAAGTGAAGTAGAAGGGGGGGGGGGGTCTACAGTCTTGAAGCAAGACTATTCAAGAGGCTTTTTTCCACATACAGTTAAGCCTGACTTGTTAATGATCCTGTACACTGTAATGAACACCTATTTTTCCATATACAGTTAAGCCTGACTTGTTAATGATCCTGTATACTGTAATGAACACCTATTTTTCCATATACAGTTAAGCCTGACTTGTTAATGACCCTGTACACTGTAATGAACACCTATTTTTCCACATACAGTTAAGCCTGACTTGTTAATGATCCTGTATACTGTAATGAACACCTATTTTTCCACATACAGTTAAGCCTGACTTGTTAATGACCCTGTATACTGTAATGAACACCTATTTTTCCACATACAGTTAAGCCTGACTTGTTAATGACCCTGTACACTGTAATGAACACTAGACTTTGAGGAACAATTTTGGCAGGTTTTAGTGTACCTTGTAGACATGTCTATCAATAACATTCTGGCAAATCAAATAGCAAAAAAATCTGAAAATTCTTCAAGCAATCCATGTTATGGATATATGTGATGTCAAAACCTGATGCGATATATCATATCTATGCCAGTCTCTGACCTACATTCATAACTATTGTTCTTACACAACCTATATTCGTAACTGTCAGTCTCTGAGCTATATTTTCAAAATACTATAAATGTATATAAAATGCATAGCCCACATCACGGCCCACATCGCCACAACATAACAGGTTGAAAAATATAAGAGCTCATTGTCGCATTAACTGACTGGAGTTTCTTCAGAATAATTTAGCACTATGTATGTTAATTACCCTCACATGTAATACACTGTAGTATAGTCTATAATACTTCATCATCTTTACTTAGCATCATCTTCTAATATTTCATTAAAAAACAAGACTCAATTTTTAGAATAACAAGATTCGTAGCATCATGATGCTATTGTATTTTAATAACCAGCATTTACTGGAATTTATGAGGAATTCTACATGAAAAAGTCAAATTCCACACGAGAAAGTCAAATTCTGCATGAAATCTTAATTCAGACACAATCAAATATACTGATAGGCTTAATGCTACAAAGCATCTTCCAAATCTACTGATGGATATCAATTTCTCCCCTGACTTGCTGCACCCACATATAGAGATAATTGACATCCCCGCCTGAAAAAAATTTTATCCCTGAAAAATCTTCAAAGCTAAACCAAGATGATGAATTCATTGAATAAATTCCACTACCTGCCATTTGTTACAGTTTGAAAGCTGAACACTGTTACAGATCTGAACACCAACTATAGGCTACAAAAAAATTGGAGACCATAGCAACATGTCCAAACGCCATCCTTTTTCAAAGGACTTTATGTCCAAATGCTAGAGAATCTTGTTTTCAAGATGGTTGCAAGTGCAGAAAATATGCAGATTCTCTCCATTTGTAGATCTTGTTTTGCGTATTAACTGACATTTCCTTTGAAAAACAATTCAATTTGCATGTTGATAAGTCTATATAGCAGGTTATCTTTACACATGCTGTGGCGGAGTCAAACCCGATCTTTTTATGTTTAAGAGAGAAACATACTACCAATATAATGAAAAAAACATGAAAAATATTAACATAAAAAATATAAGTATTCTAATTGTAAAATATGCTTAAAATAATGCAGCTCTTTCAATATTTTTTTAGAAAACACAAGAATTGGAATGAATGATTGGAATCTGTCTGTAAGATTTCAACTGTGATATATTATTCTAACCAGTTGCAAAAACATATTATATCCCCAGTCATCCTATAATGATCCCCTAGCTACATCTTCAAATCAACTAAAAACTGATTTATACCGAAAAAGTAATTCTAAACTCTCAAAGGTATTTGACTTTATGTTTTACAGGATATATATAATGTTCAAATTATATCAATATGTCTTCGCTAATGCTGATGCCAAACTGAGAAGTTTATAAGACCAAGGGGTATGGAATAAATACTTTTGTAAAAATTTGATGACTCAGCAATTTTTCACAAGTAAGTCTAGAACACCAACGAGGTATGGCACAAATGTCTCTTCTGAAATGTGATGATAAAGCAATCTCTCATGGTAAGATAACCCTAGTATATCACCCCTCTAAGATGAGAAATGGACAGTTCCAAGGGTAGCTACTTGAGAGAGAGATTACTCTAAGAGGGGTGATAGGCCGAAGAGCATGTGTGAAGTGCCCACTTATCATAATATAGAACTGAAGAAAAATATAACATTTAAATATTTTCTTTGCTCTAATTTTGAAGTGATTCTAATTAGGATGTCTGTACTTGTAGACTTAGTGACCTTGCTTAGTGATAAACAATGATGTTAAAGACAAAATTGAAGAATGGATAGGGGGGGATACTTCAGATATGTTCACTCCAGAATTGAGAAGTGACTCTCATCAAAGAGATGTTTGTAAGGAGTTCACATTCAAATTCAAACATGTCAACTACACAATGTTTAAAGCTAGGAAAACTTAATAGCAATTTAGGGTACCATGTTTCATCAACTTAAAAAGGCATGTTACAATGTCTATATAGGCCCACAGCCAGGGGCCAAAACCTTTTTCAAAGTCATACAGTTTTTCACTTTTCAAGTGATTTTGGCAATTTTTGCAATTTTGGGTCAAAGTTGTCAAAAGTGAACCCCCTTGGAATTTTTCAAAAAGTGAACCCCCCTTGGCAAGGATATATGTAGTACATGTACTTGATAGACAAAGTGGCTATATGTACTATGTAGGTAGCACTTCATACAATGCTGTTATTTTGACACCTGGAGGTCTGAACTTCTGTGTTTGACCAAAGATTAACCCAGCCTTGATTAAACATCTACCTAGTGATGTAAATTCAACCAATTCTCTCAAAAGCCTCAATGACCTGCCTGATTATCTTGTGATTCTATATAATTGAGAGTGGTGTCTACATGCCTGTTTACTTTATTCCTTGCTTATTCCACTCTTTAATGCTCTAATTTGCATTCTAAAACAAGACCACCTGATATTTTCTTTACAGACCAGCAAGAAACACAAACTCCAAGAAGCACTTACTTTCGTAGCTATGTTTACACGAAGTGAGGCCTACTGGGCATGATCACTCACACGCAAAACATCATAGTGCACAAGTTTTCACAACGAAAAAACAATGAAACAGACATGAATTACCAATGAATAAACTAAACAGGCATGTTGCGCAAACTCTGAAGTATATGCATATACCACAAAATCAAGTAGTTCATTCCTATTTTCCAGAATAAATCTGGAAAATCAACAGGGGCCTGGTATTCTTTTATAATGGCTGGTTCTCTAATCTGTTCATTTCAAGAGTGCTCTTAGAGACCACTTCAGTTTTATCTGGAGAAATATCACCACTTGCAATAATGGCTGCATTTCCTGCCTTCTTCTCCACAAGTACTATATACTATAACACTCTATATATACCCTGAAAACTTCCCATTGAACAAGTCAAATATGCAATAAGTGAGATTACACATTTACACATTTAGGTTTGTATTCCTGCTGCACATCTCTAAAGCCCCCCCATCCCTCCAAGAAAGTCACAAGAGCATAACTCTACACATTTTACTAGTTTCTGAGTTAATCACCTTAATCTGACACAAACCCAATTGATGTGACTTTTATCTCATTTTTTGAACAATTTTCAATGACCAACAAAATTTAAACAAGCATATTGATCTGCATTGATAAAGTAACCAAGCTCATCAAAAGAGCATGTGGGTTATCGCAAACAATTTCAGAAGGTTATATCTTGGATTATGACTATTTTCTGACAATGAAGACAAGTTTATCTTTTAGATCAATTCATTATCTCTAAGAAAATTATGCACAGTAATAATAAATTCAAACAAACTCGGAGATATTTAACTAGCAATTAACCCATCAACACTTTCATCAACTTTTTGACCCCATTTTGAAGCTGTTGACCCCATTTTCACCAAAAATGCAATCATTTTTTACAATTTTTAATGCATTACTATTCTTTATTTTGATGTATCAAATAGTTCTTGAAAGAAAAACTTTTAAGATAAGTGTTCCCCATGTTATTTCTCCATTGAAAAATCTCATGCTATCCATTGGTTTCAGTTCATTTTGGTCATCCAAATTGAATATCTTTTAAAGTCCCTGGAGCAATCAAATTTTCCTTTTAGGAAATCGAACATGTCTCAAAGCACATTCTAATTATGCATTCAACAATATAATAATGGGTTGCATTTTTGGTGAAAACTAGGTCAACATTTTTGAAAAAGTATGTTGATTGGTCCATTGCCCCTTCAATATCACTTAGGTCTGATTAACTAAATTATCATTATATATACTTTTCTTGAAGATAATGAATGGATCTAAAAGATACACCCATGTTCATGATCAGAAAATATTCATAATTCAAGTTAGAATCGTTTGAAATTGTTTGCGATAACCTACGTGCTCCTTTCTGACTCTGTAAACTCTTGGTATAATTAAGAATGACAATCACAGAATGTTTCTAAAAAAGAAATACCACCCACCATACAATTACAACTAAATCCTTGCATCATTGCTCCTCTTTCGACGTATTGCATAGCTAATCCTAACAGAAGGAGCTAACAGAGGCTCAGAATTAAATTCTTACAATTCTTTTATCTTCTCAAGCTTTCTCGGAGATCCTGTCACAGAATTGTATCACAAAAAATGCTGGCAAGTAGCACAGGTGAGTTACCCTTTCAATGGTGTAATTTCAGCTATTTAAAAGAAAGCTTCATGTTCCATTTCTATTGCTCACTAGTAGGCCTCTGAATAAAAGTAAGAAGAACTATCTACCTGCTGAACATTCCTCCTATAGTCTCTGATCCAATGTTACTAAAACGATCTCAACCCACCATACGATGCAATACAAATGTGTTGTATTAAGCAAATTCTTAAATCCAAGATGGCGGAAGGTGAAGGTCAATGGGGCCCACTTGAAGGGGTAATCCAGTTTTCAAGCAGTATTTTAACAGCTCCTTCACAAAGTGGCACTACCTTCTTTATGCTAAAGCACCGATCCTTGCTATGGAATACCCAAATATTGTCAAAATCTGTTTCTATAACACAATCTCTCAAATTTGCATAGACTCTGAACTAGAAATACTTCATCTGGGTTGCTGTTGATTTTGTATGTCAATTGCTTTTGATTATGTGTGTTAAGAGATACAAGTTTTGTTAATGTGGGGCTATTTATGCCAAACACATCTGCTCTTGTGATAAGTGCTAGCATACACTCAATACACTTAATAAAAGCTCATTCATGTCTGCTAGTTAGAGAGCATGCAGAGAGAACCGTTCAAGACAAGAATCACGCTGATGTGATTTGGAAATACATTGGGGTATGATATCAACAGCCATTGTGAGGGATTCCAATAGCCCCTGGGTGAGGGATTCTTCAGTCCCAAACCTTTTATTCAAGGATCTACCATTTCTCAAATCACCTTTTCAGGGCAAGATAGATTAAAACAACGAAGAAACATAGAAACTTGAAACATGAAAAATGTGAGATAATAAATTCTAGAATTCCAAAACTATATTAGGTGTATATACCTTAAAATAATCTATGGGACACACTTGTTTTTTAAATAAATTAATTGAAACTTGATATCCACTTCAAAACCTCAAAATGTGATTTCTGGGCCACTTATATTTAATTGTGTGGTGATCAAATATTAATGACAGGCAAACAACTAGCATATCATCATACAAGAAAGTTCTAAGTACTAATACATATCCTCTACTTCAATTCTGAATCATGCTTTGAAACTTGACACCTAAATGTCAAGTTTTTAAAACTAAATGTCAAGTTTTGAAATCTTAATTTGATTATAGCAGGTGTGTCTTGTCTTTGCAAAGTGGGTGGATCAAGTAGGGCAATAATACTCTCACATAGGGCAATAATACTCTCATACAGGGCAATAATACTCTCATGCAGGGCAATAATACTTTCAAACAGGGCAATAATGTTCTCAGATAGAGCAATAATTCTCTCCTGGGCTGATGTAACATTGTTCTGAATTGGTCATTATGTGCTTCAAATGAGTCTGGTATGTCATTTATATTGCCACATATGAGATATGATTAATGATAAAATAGCTTGTCAAGAACAATACACAGATTGGGCTCAGTATATGCCATGTTACACCAAGGGTGCTATCAAGATTTCACAATACTGGACTCTGCATTGAGATGATAATACCCTACCCTTTGCATGTGTTTGACTTCGCTTCTTAAAAGAGACTAGACTCTGCACGCATTGTAATATACTGTATCTGGGTTACTCAATCTCATGATTAACATATGGGTTAAATAATTACTAGAAATATGTGGAGAAATAATACAGAGAGGAGGTCATTTTCTGGGGGAGGTCATTTTTGTATTAAACAATGACGACATTCTCTATCATGCCCCGGCCTCTGTCTCATGATTTAGTGAAAAGGCCAAATCTCCATAACAATAAGGCTCATAAAAATCTTTTGTTTCGTTATAAACTTTTAATTACGAATAACCATTTATTCTATATTCACAATTCAAACCTCTTTATCAAAATGGCAAAAAATATCAAAAACCAATACCTATCTTTTGAGATTACAACTTACCAGGTAAAAAACTGAGGTGTATTTTAACAGCAGATGGTGGGAATGAAGACAAAATATACTCTCATCTTCCCATGTAGATGCTGATCTCGGAGATTACCCAGCATCTACTCAAGTATAGACTTCCTATTTATTACAGATCAATTCATTGCATCAAAGATTGCCTAGAAATATTTAGCTATCTTATTGCAGACTTGGATTTCCTTGTGAGATGGGAATTTACAGGCTTCTACTAGATATAACCTGCTATGGGTACTTTTTAGTTTCTTGTCCAATTTTCTGAATTTAGAATTCATTACTTGCTTATTCTATGTCTTTGGCAATAATCTACAAAAGGCCCATTTAAAGCAGATATGTAATTTGTACTCATTAGTACTCTATTTTGCATTTAAAACATTACCATCCTTATAATTTGTTGCTAATTTGTTACTGCAATCATTCAGTAATTTACCTTTCAAAAATCAAATCTGTCCAATAATTTCAATGTAAAGGTTATTGATTCATAATTTTCTTGCAATAAAAACAATTTAAGACTCGATAACAATCCATCTCATACACCAGAATCAAATAAAACAATCTAGAAAACATTTCAATCTTGATAATTCCCTTTAGAGCTATTTCAGATTCAACACAAAAATAATTGTTATAATCCCCAATATTAAAACCATTAAAATCCCACCACCGCTGCCACCATTAGCCACCAATATGTAATGAACCATAATAGAGTGTTACACAGTGTGAAAACAGTTATAATCCTCCTCTAATCCTCTTGAATTAATTAATAGTAATCAAGTAAGAAGCTTGACTTGTATTGCTCCATGGTTTACTAGAGTCCTGGGTAAACATTGTTCAGTCAAACCCATGATTAAATTACAGTGAAACCTGTCTAAGTAGAACACCTTTGATACCTCTAAAAAGTGATACTTGGGTGGTGTTCCATGTACAAAGGTTCATTTAACATGAAGTCATTTAGATAAAGGATCCCTAAGTGTTCTATTTAGGAAGGTGTTCTACTTATGACTGTGTTCTATTTACAGGAGTGTGACATTGGATTATTGAAGCTACTCCCCTGTCTTCAACCAAAATACTTGTGCTCTTCCCTGGCAAATAGAGTTCTATTGAGAGCATCAGGCAAGATTTGTATTACATTGTTAAAACACAAAGGGAATATATTATTGAGGGGGGGGGGGGTGAAGAAAGAGGGCCACTTGCTTCATACAAAGGAATCAAATTTACAAACATTTATTTCTATAAGTTTATCAACTTTTATCAAATAAAGGCTCTTATGAACATTCCTAGAAATTTCCAAGATGAATAAATTAAGAAAGTCATAGTTCCAGAATCAGAAAAAGACAGCCATGATTAGATCCCCTATAAAATATTGCTAACTAGTCTCCAAGTTGATATCATTCTAGAACAAGGGCCAAACTACATTTAAAATATCCGTCTGCTCGTGCTTATTTTACAAGATTTCTTTTTAAAATTTGAATGAAATGTCTAATTTTTGGGCATTTCCATACAAATAAAAGTATGAGCTATATGCCGGAATGATTTATTTCTTGGTAATTTCTTTCTTTTTTTCTCTATTTTACATTTAAACCATAATCCCCATGGTATCATGCCCAGGGGTTTTGTAATTTAGTATGTGTAGAACATAAGTACATAAGTATGTTGGTCATTCAAACATCTTAGAAATCAATTAATTCCAATTGAAATAGTTTAGTTTGTCAAGTGGTTCATGACACATGTTGTAAAAACAGACCATGTTTGCTTACCCCTGGCTTTTGTTTGCTGACCCCTGGTTTTAAATTTCCTTGTGGTAACTCCCTTTGAGCTCCTTTAATTTGTTATAGAACCTCTCTGTGTTGCTAATTCTGCATTTATTGGTCTAGTAATTTCTCTTTGTCCTTCCAAGGGAATTGTTTTAGAATCCTTATTGCCAGTTCTTTTTCTACTAATCTATTAAAGTCTATATTCTGCAGAATGTAAATATTTCAGAGTATCCACTTTTTCTTACGACGCTTCTTACTGCTTTAAATAATTTCATTCTTTAGATATTCAAAATGTACAAACGCAAACTATATGGACCATGTTTCTAGTCTTCTTGTAACATATGTATGTATTCAAACTATGTTTAAACAGTAAAGAAGTACTGAATATAGTTGCAATCATTCTGTGTCGATGTCTTAATTCAAAAGCTTCCTGTTTGCATATTATGGTTCAATACTGAATATTTCAATATAACAGATCTACTCAGTGTATCTCCTACTTGATGTAATAATGCTTCTGTTGTCCATGAGGAGCCTTATTGTAAAACTGAATATCGCCTTCAAGTGAGTATTCAAGACTTGTTCCTCCTACCAGAGTGACATTTCACCAATGTAAATCCCAGGTCAGCCATGTTGTTAGCCGTAAGATAGTGAATTCATTAAACAAATGAGTTTCAAATTGATAAGCTGATAGTGCTAATGCAAGCAATCTACACTCTAATCCTCAACTGGAACACTTCAGTTGGCAGCTAACATTGATTGAAACAATCCGCCTACCCCCTGCATCAATCAAATCAACATTATCCTACTTTTCTGTATTAAACCCCACCAAATGTTGCTTCAGATATGAACATAACATATTAATCTACTCAAAAATGAAACCAAATGAAAACATTCTTCCAATTTTGCCAGTAATATCAACCAAAAACAGTGACGTCTGCAAATTGAAATATCACCATCAAAATTGCAGCTATCAACAGTGAGTTGGACTGGCTTCTCAAGCACCCTTCTCAAAACATTACAGCTTCCAATGTAAACATACAATCATATGGTAGCAATTGAAAGACTTGCATTGCTAATCTCAGCCAGATTATAAATGAAAATACCCCTGAGTTTCATATACTCTCCCAATTAACAGTTCTCAGACCAACTTGGGGTATTCTCATATGAGATCCAAAAGTTCTGGGGATCATTACAATTTTTTTGCTATCTAAAATTGTTTTGACATTACCCTACATGCAAGTCATTACACACATGCCAAAAACATATGAACCATCTCAATGTGAACAATTTTGGTTCCACTTTAGTATACCCCATTGACTCCTATGTTATGAGGACCTCTAAATGTGAAAACGTCTCACTTTAAAGCTGTTTTCTGTTATTTCTTCATACAAGATTGGCAATAAACAAGATGACACCACAATGTGACATCCCAATGTTATAACGATGTGACATCACACATGTCTCAGAGCAGTAACTTGACAAACATCTCATTCATAGTCTTAACATGAACAGCTAATTGACTAACTAGACACTATGTAAAGGCATAATTAAATTATCTACTGCTCTAACTAGTTCAATTAAAGGCTTATTATTAGATTAGCATTAATGAAAGTTTACCAATTAAACTGTCTTAGAAGTGAGATTCAGATGAAATTAATGGAAAGTGAAGTCTTAACGAAGATTATGTATACTTTTATGTAACAGGAACTTACACAGGTAAGCTTGGCAAAGCGGAATTATTTTTGATTAATTGCTTAGGGTGGGAGACTGAGATATTTCACCATCAAGAACAATACTCATTTCAATCATTGAATTAAAGAAAAATGTTACGCTTTGCATTTGTTCGACTTCGCTTCTTTTAAGAAAGTTTCGTCTTCACTCTTTCAGTTTACAATAAATCTCTGAACTCACCGAGCGAATCAGAGTTTGTCGTCGAAATAAGGACGGTTTTCTATATATGGCAAACATTAAGCATGTGTTCCTTCCAGCCCCCTGATTGGCAGAGAAAAGATCAGCATGGTAGATTTGGAATGATTTATGACCCGGGCTGTCACGGGCTACTAAACTGTAATATAGTACATACTATGCATAGGGTAGTTTATAACTAGACTGCGCACAGGGTAAAAATGTATATCACAAAGATGCCTGGGTATCTTACTCATTTCCAAAACCTTCAGATTACAAGTGAAACATTCCTTGATTTGATCCATCAATTATATCACATTTTCTGGATTTCATACATCATCATTAGAACTCTGACTGGGATGAAACTATGTTTATACAGTGCAAAGTAAAGGTGAGCTTATGGTAGCATTCCAGGTAGATAGTAACATCTCAAGATTCAAGCCAGCTTCAAGGTAAACTCAGATATCAGGCAATTAACACCCTTCACAGGTAATTTTTAGTTTGTGGAAATTCCAGTGTTTCATATACGACCGACCAAAGGGAAAATGAGTCGGAATATATATGAATACCATGTGACCTCTCCATCTTCCAAGTTAGTTGTAACCTCAGACTTTGATGCTCAAATGAATGAGCAACTTCACCAACATACATTTTAACATTAATTTCAACTGATCAATAATATTCGAATGCCTCATGCTTTATAATCAGCAGCAAAGAGAGAAAACTAAAGATTCCAAAATCATCAGAATGTATAATATATCATTTATGAATATTGTCTAAATATTGTAGCAACACTGACCAACAGCAAGTTCACTCCAGTCCAGGTTTTGTAGTCGCCCATATGAGAGAAGATGTGCAGATTGTTTATACAGATGATAATGATGCTCATGATTACTAAGATATCAACAAACTACAGATAACTTACATGACATATTGCCCTAAGATACCAGAAACTGCAAGAGCATTGGCCTTCTCTATAAATGTAGATCATTCACTTCATAGAATCCAAGATGAAAGTAGAGGTTTTCTATAATATCAGCAATGGCCTCCTCTCTTGAGTTGTAGCGACACAACATAAGGTTTGGAAAACTGAATTTGCCCCATGTTCTTCCAAGTAACTCACCTCTCAAACAAGATCAATTGATAGACTATCTATTTTAAAAGTGTAACTGACTAAAAATGGGGTGGGAGGGAACATAGGGCTGGTACAATAAAAGAAGTAGGGGGTTATCAACCCCTATCAATAGCAGATAGGGTGAGATTAGGGGAAGATAGGGTGAGATTAGAGGGAAGCTAGATAATTGGTGATTACCCCTGAAAAATATCACAAACACCATATCTTAAAATACTACATGATGTAGAAAATGAGCTAAAATAGTGGAATAAAGCAAACAAGCATGTACAAGACACTCTAAATTGTATAGAAAACTCCAGATATTAGACATTTCATTCAAAATTTAGAGAGAAATGATTTTGTTAAGACATAACCGCTGAGGACTTTTAATCATGCTTAGGTAGATATTTAGTGATTAGTCTGATAACAGGCCATGTTATGTTCAGATAGCTACCAGTTATCTGCTGCTACACATTGGTATTTCAGAAATATGTACCTGGACTACTGTTAACATGAGAGCTATTGGTGGTTTTACACTGGTAACATTGCAGTCTAAATTAAGGTAGGCGCAGTAGATGGGGTTATCTGGCTGGGTAGTTTTGCATGTAGGATCGAATAATGTAGTGTTGTAGATCCTGAAGACAATGTTCTTTGCCTACCTTAATTACAGAGGGAGATATACTTTATATTGCTTTAGTACTCTGTTATCTCCTGGGTGGGATAACACAGACTAGGGGATACAGGAAATATGATGGACATAGTCAACCCCATCTTCGTTCACTCGGCTCCCGTCAATGAATGCAGTGAAGACCAGAGTGTGCGAAGATGAGTCAACCCCAAGTTAGAAATATAACTTAAGGTGGTCGGTCCCAAGTAGATATATTTTTATCAATGTTATAATGCCAATATTGTTCTTTTCACTCTAACCTTCCTACCTTAAGGATGGTTCGAGATAACAAGAAGTCAATAATAATGATTTAACAATTTACTTTAAATATCTCATTAAAACAAAGGAAATCATTGAGGAACATGCCTTGATCTAATGATTTCATATTATGGAACATAGATTTTTACGCAAGAAAATCTATTAAGTATGAACTCTTCAAACAGAGATGAAGGCAAGCTGACCCCATATTAGTATATGGGAAAGTAATATAAGTCCTCGTTCTTTTATTCCTAAACAATCGTTTTCTATATTTGTTTTGTCTTGCATGAAAAGCCTCTGGCAATCGCCCTCTCCTCAAGCTCAAGTATGCAAATTCGACAATAATTTAACAACCATGTTTCAGAGCATACAAGACCTGTAGATCTGAGGTATATAGTGAAACCTGTATATCTGAACACCTCTCTTATCTGAACACCTCACAATAGTGAAGACTTTTTCTCAGTCTCCATTTTGTTATCTCCCATTGACTCACATAGAAAACCTTGAAATGTGAACACCTGCTGTCTGAAAACTTTTGGTCGATCCCCATGGTGTTCAGATTAGACAGGTTTTACTATATGGCGGATTGGGTCACAAGAAGAGACTGAGCAAAGATTGAAATCAGATGTTTCAGGTGAAACAGAAAGATGCTATGAGTATCAGAATGGACCACCTGGACATTCAATCAATCTTTTAACTAGCAGGCTAAGTCAACAAATCCCCTGGTCAAAATTTCTTTCAAAACCATGCTGTTTTCACCATTTTGAGCACTTTTAGTGAATTTGAGCCAAAATTGATGGATTTGAACCCCCTGGAATTTATCAATTAATGCCCCCCCCCCCCTTTGGCAAAAGCTGCCCATGTGCCAGAACTGGTTACAAGATTATCAATCTTAAGTAGAACAAATTAAATTGGTAAAAAACAGAAACTAATCATGTCTACTAGCACACTGTATATATATTATACTTACTCAGGTAACACAATCTACTTGATCATTGTAGCAATGTAAAATCCAGTTCCTTAATAGTAATAAAATCACTAAAGAATCCAATCATAAATCAATTATTAAACTGTAGTAATCTCATTATATCTTTAATCTCTAGGTGAGATAATCCAGGTGATAATCCATAGATTGCTTTGATAACCAAAAGTGTGATAATCCACGGATTAATACATCCATCTAACACAAATCCAAAATGGCTTCTGAACTCTGCGTAAACTGGTCTAGTCTACATAACGGATCATGTAATTTCCTTCCAATCTTAAACCCGTTGGCTGGTGGAAGCCTCAGGTGTTTAGTCCTGTGTGGCTTTGTTGTAACCGTTGTTTATAATTGTTAGCATAACATGATAATTCTGGAAAGTATGGAATCAGGTAGTTGCTATTACGTACAGTTACACCTCAAGTGACTCGTGCATATTGGCTCAGCCACAAGATAAACTTCTGAAATGTTTAAGAGCTTACCCATGCAAAATATAACGTTCAAATCACATCCACTGTCTTTCCACTTGCTTTAAAATAAACTTACTTCACAATCAGGTAGTATATCCATACCTTGGGGTTCATCAAGATTTGCTTTAATATGCTGATTTTTTTTAATAACATTCTTGTTGAAACTAATTAGTGTCATGTCCATAAAGTAATAATTTGTTTTGGTCGCCATATTTACCTTCCACCATCCAAAGTGCCCTGATGAGAATTCTACAGAACACACAAGAAGAATACCATCACCCTTGTGTATTATAGGTAAATTTCAGGTATCTGATTGGTTCAATGAGGTCATGTGATTACACTAACAGTATGTCCTACCTTATAGATTGACAGGTTAGTGAGAGGTGATGTTTTCTTAGTGATTTAACTCTTTCTTCTGATCATGTTCTACAATAGGTAAGATATATAGGCAAACAGACAATAAGCAATATATAGGCTACAGTCATCTCCCCAGGATTTTTTCTCAAGAGTGTGCAAAAATTCTCATTTTCACAATTTACACTGAAATTGGTCAAAATATGCCCATTTTTAATGATTTTTCTGATTTTCAAGTGGGTGCAAATAGATTTTCAGATGGGTGCAAGCCTGTTTTTAAAATCTCAGATGGGTGCTGCAATCACTTGCTTTAATGCTGGGGAGATCACTGGGTCAACCATCCTTATACCCATTGCATCTTTATACCACAAGGCTGAGAAGCAATGAGATCTGATGGTTTATCATGATAAAGGGAAATGGACAAGAGGCAATATTTATAAGCCAAACATTATGATACTCAGCAAATGGCAAATGCCTCTATTGCATATAGGAAAGGACATGAGAGAGATTCGATCTGAAGCAAGAAAGAATCTTACACATAAGATGGCATTATAAAAGAAACTACATACTGCACTTACAGCACCTAACTGCATAATACTGAACATAGCACTGAAATCTTCAAACCAACAATCTATAACATGATCTGATCTGAAGAAAACAGAAATTCTCAGACAATCCATGATGCGACGTGACAAAAACGTAAACTCAGAGATTAATTCAACAATTGAGACGATCTAGGACTACTTGTTATTGATCACCCAACAGATCTGCGTCAAATATAATTACCCGACTGATTGACTCAGTGCTAGTTAAATCTTCATACAAATACAGTCAATTTCCTCCCTACAGGTCTTGTGTGTGTTTCTAATACTCTCAGACAAACACAAATTATGTAACCATAGCAACTGTTTCAGATATGGCGGCCATCTTTTAAATATTGCTTCATAATCGTTTATCTATTACAGCTATAATGATGTAATGTTTGGTATTAATCGACAATAACATGTAACGCTAAGTGGTTAATTGTTGCAATATTACACTGTATTGTTTCAGTAATTGCACCTACAGTTTTGTTCTTGTATTTAGTAATTGTGACCGATGTTTCATTATTTCATTTTGTATACATTTCATCTCATTTGTTCCTCAGTTCATGAATTATTCATCGGGCCAATCTCTATAAATCAACAACAGACCAAATAACAGAATGGTTACATGTAAATATCACCATTTAATTAACAAGCCAAAGAGATTCTAAGCTACTAACAATAACCCCTATAAGAGATCTGAAATATGAACAAAATTCCGAAAAGGCTCTAAACAATTACTTCCCTTTACCTCTGTAAATCTGAAAACAGCGCTCGCTTAATCACAAGAAAAAAAGTTGATATCGTAAAAAACTAAAGCAAAAATAATTACCTCCTCTCGCAATCTGAAAAATTCCCGCAACACGAAATCAATAATAAGAAAGATATATATTGTAAATAAAACCTAATAATCAGTTATTTCAGCTGTTACAACCCCTACCTGGCCAATGTTTTCACAGCATCTGGTCATAACACAATTTGCTTGAGACATTTTATCTATTAGCTTGAAGAACCTTACTTAAGTCAATAATTCTGTTATTCCAATACTGTTTTCCTACCTTAAACCCTTAGGCAAGCATATAAAGCTATTTTCCATGCAGAGGTGAGATTTGTATTGGAGGAAGACACAAGCGAGTGGCCGCGATTGAAAATGAGTAAATTTGGAAACTTTTAAACAGTCCTGCAAAAATCCCCTGTAGACTCCTCCATTTGCTTTGGCAAATTGAATTATTTAAAAATGAGGCAGATTATTTAATGTGCAGCAATAAACTGATCAAATTTTGAAAGTATAATAGGTAAACAGCTCATTCCCCCCTCCCCTTCTCTCATTCTGGGCAGAGAAAGCGAAGAGACAAGAGAATCAGAGGCAAAATGCGAGACTAGAAAATGACCCAATTCAACGAATTAATTTCTAACAGAGTTACCACAATTGTTTTTAACCATGTTGCCTGCCTTGGGAGCACTAAAACTGAAGTAAGTGGTAAGGGGTGGAGAAGTGAACTGTTGTTCTCTTATGTTTTGATGCTAAACATCACACAAACATCACACATAAATTACATGACACAAACATCACACATAAATTACATGACACAAACATCACACATAAATTCACTTTAGTGATAGACCACTCGAAAGTGTCAGTTTTCATGCTTGTTTGAGAAATTGTTTTAAATGATATATGATCTACTTGTTGAGACTGTGTTTAGTAATGTAATGAAATTATAAGAACTGGTTTTTGGTACAATCAACCGTGTATAAAGGAAACACTCTATACTGGCCCAAATCATTCATTGTAGACATGTGTTCCTTACAGAGAGGTGTTCCCTCAGATAGGTTTCACCACAGATCCGGAGCCAGATCCAGCCCCTATTGGTAGCAGGCTCAATGAATAAAGGTCAGTGTGTTTCACTGTAAATTCTTGACTAGTTTATTACTTAAAGAGTTGTCATGACAGTTCAAATCAAAATTGTCTAACATTTAATGATTCAAACATGCTGACCAACTGCATTATTTTCAAGTAAAAGAGACAAATAACATCTTCACTGACTTTTTGCATTTGATATTGGTAGTTGTTATTTATTTTCTTCATGTTTCATGTATCTTTTCAGTTTGTGATAGAGACAATAAATATGTATAGTGTTTGTTATGTGAATCATTTATTTTCTTCACCTATTAATTCACCTATTCCACATATCAAGATAATAAAATGTTCCATTTATAGATGTCAGCACCATTCATTCATTCCAATGTTTAGATTGATGAATACAATGACAGATCTACAAGATAGAGAAATTGATTTATGATTTATGAATGTTTATGTTTTGTTTGAATGAATGTAGATCTGTGCTTAAACAAATATTATTGTTAAGATTTAATTCAATTAATGTTGTGATAAAAGAGAATAATCTGTTGTCATGGTTATTCATTAACAGTTAAATACTAAGTAGATAGATGTATCTCATCAAAGATGTCCAACTGAAGGCTGTTAATTGAGATAATAAGAAATTGTAGATTTCATAAAATTTACATTTGTAACTGATAATGATTTTGTAACTGATTATTAGTTATTGCATTTACTGACAGTGATTCATTTTTCATGACAGAATGTAAAAGTTAACACGGCATTAATATGCAAAATGTCACCACCTGCCATTTGTTGATATTGGACACCAAACTCTGAATGCCAACCCCCGAACACTGTCACAAAAAAGTTGGGGACCATAACAATATGTCCACTCCCCCCCTAAACAACATCATATTTCACAAAGTAGAAAAAAAGCCATCTTGGATTATATATATATATCTTTTATCGACTCTTTAGATGTCATATCATGACATATTAGTCACTTAGGTAGAGCAGTTCTTCCCATTGTCGAGTTGAAGAACTGGTATCTTTATCCTGGCTAGAACCATAGACAATTCTACCCAGCGCAAGCCTTTTATCGAGTTAGCAGCACTCTAGTAATTGCCGGTATAGGTCAACAGTCATAGGTCAAAGACAAATTAAGAGTAAAATAGTAACAAGAACACAAATATATCATTGGATCAACTGTATGAACCTCCATCTACCTCAAATCTCGAAAGCAAGGCTATAAGGAGGGGGAGGGGAGAGGGGGGGGGGTCATTAGAGGTTGAAACAAACAGAACAATTGTTCAATTAACACCTCCATAATAATGAAATGTCAGACCAATAACGCCAACAAAATGACTGTATATTGCAAAAAGAGGCAACAATTAGAAAATATAGTCTGCCATTTCACGTCTAACTCTACTGGGAAGATTATAACACAGGAGTTGATACACTGTCATAATACACTGTCGGGTGGGATTAGAGTCCTGTCAGTGATATGGACTCCCTCGGGGAATAGTGAAGACCCCTTGAAACATTTTAACAATGACAACATCATATCAAAGAATCAAATATTTTGAGCTAGTGAGAGTCTTCTTAAATTAGTTTTGTATTTCACATTAGAACTTCATCAAATTAATAAACTCCATTTGAAGAGTTTCATTCCTAAAAGTGAGCTCCATCAATAACTAGGCTTTGGGCTCCTGGAAATTGAAAAACTCTTAGTTGAAATATAAGATTACAAAATCGAAGGAATCGAATACTGAATTGAGGCATGCAGTATAGGAGATATAGAGGAATGAATACATGCAAGCAATCACATAAAACAGCAGCAATTGTTATAAACCACTAAGAAAATCTCATAACTCAGCGAGACGTTAAAATCTGTGAGACGAGACGTGATGCACTGAAACAACTGAGTTCAGTTAAATACGTCAATTAATATAATGGTTATGTCGGCCATTAAAGTCTTTGTTGACTCGTATTTGATAAAAAGTTAATCCCCGAGTAACGAAACGGAGCAATTTCAAGCAATTAATACAAGAAAGTTAGCAATAGATTAATTTCAAACGCCCGTTTACGATAGTCACCCTCGAATAAAATTCCAATACGTAATATACCATCATACCAACAAAACACCACAAAGCAGACACTTCCAAAACACACAAAAAACCGACCTTCCCTACATGTATTAAATTATATCACTTACACCTATATACCATTAAAGACTGAAAAACAGAGTCATCAACCAAAATTGTGATTCTTTGGGAGGGTTAATCCAATGATGGCAAAGCTGGATTCACAGCCATCAGCTAACAGTAACTATAATTATCTTCATTGGATGTTATTGGAGGGATAATGCCAAGAGTGATCATAAATTTATTAACATAATTGGCACATGGGGTACTGGATAATCAATCAACATGGAACCCCTCACTTTCTCATGCAATCAGATGAATACTTCCTGAATCCATCATATAAATTCATTTAATAGTATTAAAGGGGAAACAAAGACTATTATAGAGTGCAAATTTAGCAATCTTCAAAAAGCGTGCCATTGTTTCCCTTTACAATCCTGATTCTATTTTCTGAAAAAGAATCGGGATGTCTAATCAAATTTAGAACCAGTAATGTCCAAATTCATTAAAATTCAAGAAAACCCAGTCAAAGTGGAACAATTTTGGTACTTCTAAAAAGTTTTAAATTGGGACATGTGCTACTTATAAAGGTTAAGTTGGCCTTGGGCCTCTGAAAAATGTTCCACTTTACGGGTTTCAGTGTTTATCATCCTTTCAACAGGGTGCAGATTTCAACAAGGTGCGGATTTCAACAGGGTGCAGATTTCAACAGGGTTCAAATTTCAACAAGGTGCAGATTTCAACAGGGTGCAGATTTCAACAAGGTGCAGATTTCAACAAGGTGCAGATTTCAACAAGATGCTGCACCTGGTCACCTTATGCCTGAAAATCACCAGCAATTGTGATGATGTCACAATGCACAAGGTGAAACATTGCCAGACTCTACTATTACTACATGCAGATAATAAAATGCCTGATTCACATCATGCGTGTTTCATTTAAGTTTATTAGCTACACCCTAATGAAATCAGACAAGGGTATAACCCAGTATTACAACTAAATCTAATTATTGTCTAATGGGGAACCATCCAGAAGATTTCCCCCTACAAATAAATTTTCATTATATTCTACAAGCTGCCTCATAGTTTTGGTTCAAGCCTTTGTGAGCTCCCACAGTCTAATTCAATTCAATTCATTCTCGTATATAGTTTACATAATTTGTTGACACTTTTTGAAAATTTGGACTAATTTTTCAAAGAGACTCACATTCATTTTGAAAATCAGACCCAAAAAGAGAGAGATTGTTACCTAAATCTTGTTTAGAAGTCATAACTGTAATTTTTTTTCATAAAACTAACTTCCCAAGTTATTCATTTCCAGCCTAACTTGTATGTAACAAGTCGACCACCATGGCAATATAAATGTATGCTTAACCATGTTCTTTAAGAGGCAAAAACTGGGGGCAATATAAATGTATGCTTAACTATGTTCTTTAAGAGGCAAAAACTGGGGGCAATATAAATGTATGCTTAACTATGTTCTTTAAGAGGCAAAAACTGGGGGCAATATAAATGTGTGCTTAACTATGTTCTTTAAGAGGCAAAAACTGGGGGCAATATAATTCTGTCATCATTCAGTTTGTAATATGATGGGCTCAAGTACTCTGTAAGTATTCTGTTAGATTGAGCTGTTCTTGTACAAGGATACTGTAGTGGCCTCCTTCATACAACTTCACTATACACATTGACGCCTCCATTATACTATATCTGCAAATTCTAATTTTCTAGATAAAACAGATAAACTGTATGATCCCAACCACACTATACAAAGATAAAAGACAGCTAATCAGTCACTTTGAATATTTCAATTGAAATTATTAAGCAAAATCTGAAATTAATAAATCAGAACGACATCAGTAGAGATCTGTTTCTTTACAATAATTGATTAACTATCAATCTGAATCAAAGATGATGAAATAAGGATAAAAAATAATTAGTAATTTCTATATCTTCATTCTCCACTTTTAAAGTAATTATTCACATGACAATTTGTAACCACATGGTGAGTTATTTCAAATGGCTGTGAAGTGTGACAATTTGTTATAAATGCCAGTCACAATAGATGGTGCCATATGTCACCACTTTTTGGTGGTGACACAAACAGCAAAGCCAAACACTTCAAGACAGAAACATTTAACCTATTCATAAGATGACATTGACTATTTAGATCAATGCCCTTTCTCTGTAATACTGAAACGAGTTATCATATTTCATTATATTTATATACAATTCAGTGTATCATGTATAAGCCAGATACATTTTCCTCACTTTTTGTACCTCTGCCTAATATAGTTTGAATTTGAAAAAATTGCACCTACCATTTTATTCCCAGGAACAGAAACATTTCAATGGAGGTACATCAATCTAGTCAATGGCTGATACTTCACTAAGTGAAGATCTTAAAAGAATGGCAAAGAAATTTCGAGGGGATTTCACTTAATAATCATGCATCACCAGAAGTGGCTCCTACAATGTGGATTGCCATAGAGTGGCGCTAATGACAATGTAGAGAGGTTCCCCTTAAAACATCCTAGTACATCTGCTCTTTTAGCCTTTATTGTATGTTCTACGCTCTGTTAAGGTTCAACTTTCAATGTGTTTCAACTTGATATGCTCATTGTGTGGGGCGGATGAGAAATTAGTAAGTACATATAATATATTCGAAGGCAGTTCAACTAGACTGTCGTAAGGAGTATTGGCTTTATATCAAAACTGAATGTTCCTGAAATTCTTATATTGAATGTTGGATATAATATAAAAAACAGTTGGGGGAGAGAGGTATCCATATGGCAAGGGGAGCCCAGTTGATCAAAATAACAATTTTGAAAGAGATATATATTTAATCTAGACCAATATAAAAAAAATGGATACAATTTATAACCAGCTATAACCAGCTAACTGGTCTTAATTTCATCCCCGAGTTGAAATTGTATTTTAGACATCATTTATAGGGTTTGTATTTGGGTAGGCATGTCTGTACCATAATCACATTACTCATAATGTTGCTATTGATATTTATATAAGTCACCTTACTAAAGGTTACCATGGCAACCAACAAACTTCAATTTCCTGTGAGAGTGGCCTGGTGGAAGAAATTGTTCAATCAAGATGGAGTTTCACTTTGTTTGAAATGGGATTAATAATGATAGCTTTTACGACTGAATGAGTCGGCTTAACGTGGATTAAACAGCTTTAAGCATTATGATTAAATGTATCTTTAATCTTCTCATTTGAAGAGCTCTACAAAAGACAAACAGACAATTGAGTGGCGTCAATGGAAACAAAGTGTGAGATTACTTCTTGGATTGCACTAAACATTTTATTCTAAGCTCTTTTCAAGTAATAATACTCATAATGGATGGAGGAAATGAGGAACTTCAGTGTACTATTTACAGGCTACTAGATGAACCCTTATGGTTATGTCAATGGCTCTCTGTCTGGGGCATTGTAAGGTTACCATGTCTGTTTGCTTGTTGCATAGTAAGGTGATATGATGTCACAATGGGACTGACCCATAAACATACCAGGACAACATCTCCCATTTTCTCCTAAAGGAGAGCTTCCTGAGCATGTTAATCTACTCAGGACTATTATCTCAGAATAACTCCTCCTCCTTCCTCCTTCCTCTGTTATGGTGTATAATCATCCTGGCTCAACATACATAGAGGGTGACCCAAAAAAGCAGAACCCTAACTCTTTATTCAGAGATTTATGGGTTCCGTGTCTTGGTCATCATGTACATGCCCCCCCCCCCCCCTTGTCGACTACTTAGAGGTAGAGGTCAATACACATATTACTATATTACTATACAGGCTTGCACCACACACACATCTTAATCCATCATATCATCAGTTGTATTAAAATAAATTAGACTCTATGAGTTATACTAAGAGGAATATACCCAGGTATAAGCTGCTCTTGGAGCTCACAATGAAATATGCATAGAAACCCATTATAATCAGAAGATTACACAAGTCCTTTAAATCCATCTGATTGTTACTAGATGATCCATAAAGAAATTGCTTTTTTCAAATAATTCAATGGTTTGTAGTAAATTATTCTTTAATGCCATTCTGCGTTGAAATATGTGAAAATGTTGAATTTCTATAAGATGCAAGTCTACGCCATGAAACTGTTTTTTATAAAAAGTTATTTGATGATTTTTCTTTAAACTGGACCATTCATTGAGAAGTTGATAGATGTATTATAAATGAAGTCTTATTGTAATAACATACTGTACAGAATAAGGAGAAGCCAAATAGCTTTAAATCGTTGCTATTAGATTTAAGCTCGAATATGAAAGAAATTTTTCTCCAAATGAAGTTATTTACAATTTATCTATCTGATGTGAAAGTTCATATGAAAAACAGAACAGACTAATTCTGCTTAAAAGGTAATAAATACTAACGACAAGTAATACCTCTTCAGAGCCAATTAAATGCTATATCTCACAATTCAAACAAACAATCCCACATACAAACAAATAAACAAGCAAATGCTGCTTTTGTATTTCTGCAGGCATACATGAAGAGCCGCTCTAATCCACATAATATAAAGAACCGCAAGCTGCCTCTGTATTTCAATAATTTGCCGAGCTGTGGGTTCAATATCTGTTCACTGTTATATATAGCCCCTATGGGAGCCTAGTAAATTACAGCCAAACCCCCTTTCCCACTTACGACGTCCCCTGGGTCCCTTAGAACATAATGAAATTTCAAGCCAGCGTTAGAACCATTCAACATTGTTTAATTCTCTGCATAAAAGCAGACTTCAATATTTAGCTGGAAATCCAATATAAGCTCCCCGAGGAAAACATTAAGAAATGAAAAATGTATAAAATGTCGTTAGGAGCCTGAGGGGTCCCTTAGGCAGCATTAGCTGTTACAGATTGAGTTAGCCGCACGCCAATTGAAGCTCGATATAGGCCCCTTGAGAACACTGCGATAAATAGCTACGTTGTATTAGAATTGACAAGATACACATTTCATCAATGATTGAACCTTTCAGCTAAAAAATCATATTAGCGTATATCCTCAGGGGTCTCTCTAAGTGAGACTTAAAGGCCCCTCGAGCACACTACAACTGGTCTTTTGTCGTGTAGTCGCTTATACAGCGTAAGTGGTTTAGTGACCAACTGTGCCTTTGGGAACACGCAAATTGTTGAGTTGCATTCATTATCCTCTGTGATATTGATGAAGACTCTAATATGTATTGAAGGTCAATCTTTTTTGCCTTATAGACATTCTCAGCAGGATCTAGTCATGGATCATCTCACTTAAGTGCAAAAATGTCAACATTCAAGAAATAAAATAACCAGGTTATCTTAAATGATGAAAAACAACAAGAAATAACAAATTATCAGTTCACCATAATAGAGATAACAAGGTATTAATATGCAAAATGTCACCACCTGCCATTTGTAACAGATGCCAAACACTAACCACGAACTCCTGACCACTGTCCACAAAAAAGTTGGGAGACAATAACAATTTGTCACCAATTCTGGTGTTGACATAAAAATTTTAATGATAACCAAACCTCTATACCTAATATCTTGGGTGATAAGCTTAAGATGATGAAAAGATGATAACAAGGAGAGAGAGAATAAGACCATATTACCATCATATTTAAAATTCAAATAACCCTAAGCTCCCTTCTCTATATCGAAGAGAATGATTTGTTTACAAAATCTCCATCTGACCCAAATGAGATGACTACACCCCTAATCCAAACTCCGAAATCACGGTACAGTATGGTACATTATGATGAGTATGGTACCATCATATAATTTACCATTTAAGATCGGCTATGTACTATAAGAACAAGAAGCTTCACACTCTGTATGTTTTATAAGCGTCAAGATTCTTATAGGTCTTATTCAGTAATTGTTGAAGAGGAAATTAGAAATAGGTTGTCTTTCAAGTTGAATCATGAATACGCAGTGTTGTCAGGAGATATTGAATTATCTCACCACTTTGTGATTGTCATTCACGGAGATTGCTCAAATAAACATTACCAAGTCGCCCCTGTAGAATATTCTTATAGCTTTTTGTAAGGAGATAAAGTCAAGCATAATGAATAAATTCTTCTTCTGCTCTTTTCTGAAATCGACCATCCCGTCTATTTCCAAAATAAAACCTGACCTGTACGTATCAAGCCGTCTCTGCCATTTATATGTAATACCATGGGATTTTTAGAGAAGGCCCGTGGTAACGCTATTCGTTATTAGCAAAATCCTTTATTTATTAAATGACTTAAAAGAAAATTCCAAATTATCATATTTTGCAGTATTTTGAGTAGGGTTTGAAATCTCAAATTGAACAACATTGTCAACTGTCACAAGTACATTCAAAAGATCCCAAGAGGATAACACATTTGCTTAATGTAACACAATCCTTGTTAACTGTCACGATATTCAACAATAGTATTCTCCTGGCAATTTAATCTTTGTTAATTCGTGGTAATGCGTCTCTTATTCATTGGATTTGATCAGTTGATCTGTTTATACCTCTACACTGACCACCTAATCTCCAAGTTGGTCCATACTCTACTGAATAAGCACCATTTTAATGCACCAAGTACCTCATTTCAAACACTGCGCATAAATTCAACTCATTTTTTATATCCTTTAAGGCCTAGTGAATTCACAGGGGCATCGTAAAATGTCATCTTTATCGTGTTTCTATTTGCCAGGGGATCAACGTGAAGCATTTACAATTATAGAACATCTCCCTGTATTTGAGTTGAGATTTGCGATTATACGAGTTTGAGATATTGTTCTACTCTCACCTCCAAATTATAAAACCAAGAAAAAACCAAAACAAACATGGAAATATGTATACACCTGTCTAGGTGATAAAGTCAATCAAAATACATGTTCATGTATTAACATTTTCTAAAAATTTCATAATTTTGTAACAAATTCTAAGATTTTGGGGGTAATTTTATATTTTATATCTGGAAGGGGTTTGGATTTAATGTCTTGCTATAATTTAGGTGCCCAGTATTATGTTAGGACTGGGATTATGAGGATTTCAAAGGATTATATCAGCTTTAAATCTCTCCATTTTTCAAGAAATGACACCATCATGAACCATGTACTAATTCTTTGAAGGAGAGGATATCTTTATGTTCATATTTTCAGCATACTGATGGCCTTATTGACTTTCTTTAGAAATAGTGGAGATATATAAATGTACTAAATGTCCAATAGTGGAGATATATAAATGTACTTTCTGAGTTTGAGATAAATTCAACAAACTTGTGATAGTGACTCAGTGATATGACTATATGAGTTTCAAATATGAACCACTATTTTGCTTTCAATTTAGGATTTTGGTTTTTTGGAACATGAAATTACTTTTTATAATATGATCATAAAAATTAGCTTGTAAATATTACATATTGGTTCAAATTATTTAAATTCGGGCCTACACCATATTCAAATATTGCCCTTCGTGATTTCTTATTTAAGTTCTATATATTGGTACTATGTGTGCACATTCTTATTAAAACCACAGTACATTTTCATACACAGTTTTTTTTATCTTGCATATACCAGGACATGTTTAAAATATTTCCTCATAAGTCAGTAGGTTTACCATACAAATCTTGAGGATTAAAGGATCACTAAAATATATTTCAACACTGTTCGAGCATTGATAAGTATCAATTTAAAAATTTCAAGGTGATTTTGTATGTAAATTCAGGATGTATTCACTGATCAGAGATAAATGTCACAGGAAAATAAGGATTTAAGTTAGATTAAGTGAATAATTTTAAGGAATCCTTTCCTACACAAATTCTCTTTTTTAAATCCATGCAAAGATACATAGAATTTAGTACATTTTTATTTTAATGCCATATTTCCAATCCAGCTAAATCTAAATATTTTTCTTTAAGTCATGTTTCAATTTCCTATTATATTCTACATAATACATAAGGGGTGAGGTCAGCATTTGACATACCCTGCGTGCAGAGTCTAGTTAAACTACACTCTGCCTAGTAGAGACCATATTACAGTTTAGTAGCCCCGCCCCAACGACGGGTACCGGTGACAGTTTGGGTAATAAATCACTTTTGACCTACGCGCTGACCTTTCTTCCACCAATCAGCGAGCTTGAAGAAACATACGCCAAGTGCATTCTAATAAATATGCGCATGTCATTGGTCAATTCCGGGCTCAACGATGACGCCAGAAGGAATGACCACTATATAGAACATCGGTCAAATTTGGACGACGAACACTGATTGGCGCGGTGAGTTCACAGGTTTATTTTAGTTTGAAAGAGTGAAGACGAAGCTCTCGTTTAAGAAGTGAAGTCAAACGAATGCAAAGGGTACATTTGACATTAATCCACTTTAAACATTGAACATATCCCATCTTAATAAACCATATCCCATTTTAATAAACCATATCCCATCTTAATAAACTAGGTTATAGTCTTATCAAGTCTCTTAACCTACTACTGTATCTCCTTCATTTATCTCAGCTCTTCATTCTGATACCAATAGCATCTTTCTGTTTCACCTGAAACATCTCAGGGCTGAGAAGATTTGAGATGTCATGGTTTATCATGATTTTTCCATATTTTGAATATACACAAAACTATCGTGTACCATATTAAGTGTTGAACTTGAAGGTAAAACCTCACGAAAATTCCAGCAGGATCTTCTCCTGTGATTCTTATATTCTCCAAATGAGAGTGTCAAGTTATGATATTGATGTTTCAAATCCATTCCCAAATAACTAAATCCAGACAAATACTGCAATGTTTGGGAACAATATATTTTCTAAATGAAGGAATGTTTTTACAGAGATTTCAAGATAACTGAATGTGTTTTTAACTAATTGAACAGTGTTCAAGGCCAGCCCACCCTAGTTAAGCAAGCAAAAATGTATCAATACAAACCTTCCCTGCGTAAAAATGAACGATGAACAGAAATATATATAACCAGACTAAGAATCATAAAAAACAACATATTTTTAGCATTTTACCAAATGCAGAATATACTGATTTCTGAAAAGTTTTTGTGAGGAACAAAACATGAATTTGATTTAAAAATGTTGTCTATAGTCATGCATTAGAGCACACCTTGCATGTTTAATGATAGCACACATTCAAAATCTATAGACACAATTATTTAACCCCATAATCATGCCACTTTGCGTGCTAACCCCAGCCTCTCCCACTTGCTAAGGTTACCAGTCTTTTTCATACAAACAGGGACAAACAGGGACCTAAGTAAGTGGATTATGCCATTGATTGAAAATAATGACTTTCATTTAACATATACCATAAGAAAAAGCAAGTTTAATCAAACCACCAACAATGGTCTCGAGATGGTCGGGTTGTGTGTTATGATATAAAACATAATACAAGTGTAGATTATTGCGTGAGATGAATTCTCAAGCACAAAAGACAAATGATTTAAACCATGAGAAACATCAATAGTTGGAAATAGACGCATGATATCATGCTATAGAAAGCGGGTTTTCTTCATTAAAGTGGTGCTACGGAAGCAGAACATTTTCTATCAATGAGAAAATGTTGGTGAAAGGAAACTACCAAACATTGATTTTCTTTCTTGACAATTTTAACAAATCTATTCTGAATACATGCTGGTAGTTCATGCTCTTGTTTGATATGTTTAGAGTTAACAAAGGAGTGGTCAATGGATTCATATATAGGGTGATGGTCTACAAATGTAAAACCTAAATAAATGATAAGGTATGGGTGGGTATGAATGAAATACTTTTTCAGGAGTTAAGTTTTGCATTAAGCCTCTACCCTTTTTACTGTTTCCAAAAGGTGTGCATGTAAGGTTTGATGGGGTCAGCTTGTGGGAGGGGGGGGGCTATAAGACTATTGTTTGTTCAAAGTGAATATGAGAGCCAACAGTAACAGATACTTCAAAACAAAATCATCGCCAACATAACAAAGCAAAATATGCGTCAAAATAAAACACTTGCCAATTCAAAATGTAAGATAAGGTGATGCTCTATAAAAGGCGTTTTCTGCATTTTCTGTATAATTTGCTTGTAATTCTACAGTCTTATATAATAATTTCTCACTTCATGAATATATCCAATATTCTATATTACAACTACCAGATCCATGGCGATACATGACAGGGTTCGATTCACCTTTTCACCTATTATATAACTAACCTTTCTATGGGGTCTTTGGCAATTAAACAGACCCCCTATAATAAACTTTTACTATTGTAGACTAATCAGGCGATTAGCCCATAACAAACAAGTAAGAGCCCTCCAAAAATATTAATAATTTTTTCAATAGTTTGCCAAGTGGCAGGTGATACTTATAGTAAGAAGGTGTTTCCTCATTTGGCTTATACTATTTAAGATCCAGAAATATTTCAATTCCATTTCCTTCTCAGTTCTCTAAAGTGTCAGTATGTCTAGAGTAACAAGTCAGATCATCAGAACATACCCAAACATAACCATCCAAATCCATGAGATAACAAGGTGTCTCAATATGTTCTTCTTGAAGTATTTCAAGTTATTATTGATGGCCATCCCTTACATAGGGGATAATGTACATATTCACTCAATAAAGTACAAAAAAATAAACAAACAGCATATCAAAAAAACATCATGATGCCAATAGTGTATGAACCTTAAACTCTACCACTATCATTCATGTAACATAAAATGGTTTAGTATTCTGGTACTCATCACAACTTTCTATTTTGAAAATTCTGCAATATGACCTCAAGAACTAAAGGAAATGATATGTTTAACACACTGGAGTTTTAGATAGAAAAACATTAGAAAGGACCAACAATGTTTTTGTGAATTACAATATCTGATTTAATATGAGATCATTTTACTCTACTAACTACATAAAACACAGTATACTCATATGTGTTATGATGAATGACTTGGTAAATGATTGTAATATCACTTCTTAAGTAATATATATTTCAGCAAAATAAGTAAATCTACATAATAGGCCCAATCCTTGATGAAATGCCAATCTTAATAATAAGAGTTTATCTAAAGGACAACTGATTTAATCGTTATCACCTTATCTGGGCAATAGATAACAAGGATATGACCTAATTTGGACTTAAAGAAGAAATAAAATATAAGAAAATATTTAATCATGAATTCTATTTTCTAAACCTGACCTATTACTTTATTCCTGATAAATATGGTCATTAAAAGAAATGATATATAATGCATTGGCATGCAAAATGTCACAACCTACCATTTGTTACAGACAATGACTGCCGACCACCAAATAGCGTCCATTAAAAAGTTGAAGACTATAACAATATGCCACAACTTCTGTTGGTAACAAACAAATCAAAGGGTAATACATGAATACTGTTTTTACTAGGTTAATTTCAAATAGAGAGTACATTCCCACTTAGGTTTTGTATAGAAGACAATTTGACCTGGTTTTCTACATGATTTGACATGCACAACAGTTCAGCCCATTTCCAACATGCAGAATGTCAGTCTCGTGATATTAATGTAAAATTAAACGTTTTTTACACATTTTTCTCCAATCCCATCAAAACGTGATGAATAGAAAGAAAAATGTTTGAGTATCGGTTACAAAAACATTCAATTCATGACGTTCCCTTTCAAGCAGGTCGCCACAAATTGTCGACATCAATTGAAGCTTTTAGAATTCCGGTGAAAAGCGTAATTCATGTAGAAAATCTGGATGATATAGAACACCATCTAAAGAACCACTATACAATCAAAGACCAGTGCTTAAAATACACTCCTGGTCAAGACTTTTTTACACCATTTTTCTATCTAAATCAATAAAATCTCAGATTTAACCTCATTTTTAAATAATTTGAAATGTTGAATCATCCCTGTATATATATTACCCTACATCTATTAACTCATTCCCAGCCAATGCCTTGAATTTAAAACATAAACTATTATATTTTTTGTTCAGGATATTTTACAAACAGCTCCTTCACAAGACTCATTTTTTAGGCTTTACAATACCTCAGAGTAAAATAACCAAAACAAGTAAAATAAAGTTAAAATAACAAAACAGGAGACTGTAAGATGATGATATTCAAAGTTTGAAATGTTTCTTTTTGAAGTGGACTCTTAAGAGCTCTCCATCCAAGATGCTTGAAAGTAGAAATCATGTGAATTCTCCAAAGGGCCTATCATGTATCTACCCTTTTATCTACCCCTTTTAATAGTTTTAACCAAGCTCTGACCCTAGGGGTGTTGTCATGTATACAAACCTTCAGAGATATGTTCATGATTTTTCTGTCTAGAAAGAGAGGAAAAAGAGTGAAACTGAAGGAAATCTAAGGACCTAGAAATATCTCTGGGATGGTACATATGCCATACCCTGAAGAGGTTGGGTGGATAAGTCTTGCAGAAGTCCTTTTATAGCCCCTCCTCTAACATATATACCTTCAGCACTGGAATATACAATAGAGGGGGGGGCAATGGTTTTTTGACATACAGATGAGAGTTGGTTAGAAAATAAGGTCGGGGATTCAATGTTTTCCCAATCTTTATTTTTACGATCTACGCAAATCTAATATTGGAAATTGATGAGAAAAATAGGCAGAAAATCAGGTCGGTGATTCGCTAGTATTTTACTTAGAAGTCATCAGGAAAAGAAAACAAGTCGAGAGTTTGCTTAAATTGTCAGCAGTGTGCAAAGTATTATGTTAAAACAAAGCAAAGGAAGATGACTACTAAGATCTATGAAGTATTGAACGTTTGCTTTACTGTGTTTAAACCCTGACATGTTTTCCCTTCTCTACCTATCAACATCTAATGATTACTCAGACACAGACCAAAAGATTTGAACCTCCGTCTGCTAATTTCCAAAAAAATTTCTCTAAAAATAATGGATGAAGTTGTTAATATTTTGGTGTTTTTGTATAATTAAGGCTATATACTACAAAATTACGTAATTTTTCCTCTACAATTTCTCTCTATTTTATTTTATCAGGCATGTAAATGAAGGGATATCATGAAATTATATTTGAAGGTTTTGCTATAAATCTATAGAATTGTCTTTGATCTATACTCAGTTTCTCTTTGATGGGTTAGTAATCCATACATTGAACATCACACACAGAAATATACATGGGGGTCATGGTTATCTTGTACATGGGGGTCATGGTTGTCTTGTACATGGGGGTCACAGTTGTCTAATCAATTCATTGTGAAAATAAGAGGTAATTCGCAAGAATTAAGAATGCAAGATGAAGTAGATACTTTATATTACATAGAAATACCCCAAAATCAGACAGTTCATTGAAATTATCTTAAGATAATTAGTAAAACAAACACACACTGGAAATGTTCAGAAACTGCCTATAGACTCTAGTGAGATAATCCATGAAGGACATTGTATTCTATGGGCTTAAATTATTGGAAACCCAGCAGTTTTTCACCATGATATCTTGCCATAGGATAAATCCATCAATGACAATATAAATGCTGATGGAGATTGTTACAATATACTGCAAAACAAATCTGAAAATAACATTACAGTGTTTCATCCTGTTAAAGTAACAGAAATTTGCACCTCATCACAGATTTTAATATACGAGAACATTGAACCCATTTCAAAATCAATGTTTAGGCCTACCCAGTTTAGTATTGGAAATAATTGCTATTTTAGTCAGAATGATACGATGAGAACTTGGCAGTTATCAGGATGTCATCGCCAAAATGGTTATGTCTTAGACTGCAAATTGTATGTTAGATGAATAGAGAAGACAGACATGAAATAGACATTCTAAATTATATAGAAATGCAAGAAACCAGGCACCTATTTGAATACTATTCAAGAACCAGTGTGTGTTTTGTGTTTTTGTTCAAATTGACTGATAATATCACATGTGCAACAACATGAACTGAGCTCTAGGGTTGAGAAAGATAAATGTTAAGCTGGGATCCATACTGCAGCACCAATATTGTTTTATCTACTGCAATCAATCTTGTTTAAAATAACACAGTTATAGGGCATTATTAGACAGGTTTAACTCCACACATCGATATCCGTTTTGTCCGAATTGATTTATTTGAGCGTTCATTACGCTCACTCCAATTCCATGTGATCACATTTCAACAGTGTTTTATTCAATTCTCTTAATAATTACGGCTGGTGAGTTTGCTATATGTTATGATTTCCCAGTTCGTGATTTGCAATAACTTCTGCAACCTCATTCTAATCCATGTTCCTCTACTCACAGTTGTTAACCTGGCCCTGAATATGTATAAGGGTGATCTATGAGGAAATAACACCTGCTTTGAGACTATTAATCCTAGGTTGAGCCATTAGGAGTGAGATGGGGGTATGAAGATAATATTGAACATGCTCATGCATAAAACATTACATCAGGGACCAATGATGATCAAACCATCCCATATACATCTTCAAGGTCATACGAAATGACGCAGGTTAGAATGTTATAGAACATTGAATAGAAAGACTGATGTCTAAGAACTGAAAAGCTTGACAGACATCACTTTGAAATGATCTTGCATGATATATCTCATGAGTACCAAGTTAAGGTGGGCATAATATGGTCAATATACTAACTAACTGACATGGAGCTAATGCAATGTATTCTCACACTATGAACACATTGTCTACCTTAATGTCATGTGGGGAGTATTCTGTTAAGGTAGGCAGAATATAACCAATAATCTAACTCATTAACATGGATCTTATCTCCAACACTCCTGCTTCTATAAACACTCCATCTACCTTAATAGGTAGTGACAATAACATGCGTCTACAGCATACAAGAATACCTCAATTTTGTGATGGGCAGAGTATTATGAATGACATGGACCTTGATATTCAGTCTTGTCTGCCTATGCCCAACTTAATATTCCTTGATGAAAATGGCATGCATCTACAGCATACAAGAATATCTTAATTTTGTGGTAGACAAAGTATTGTGAATGACATGGGCCTTAATATTCAGTCTTGTCTGCCTATGCCCACCTTAATATTGCTTGATGAAAATGACATGAATCTACAGCATACAAGAATATCTCAATGGATGAATAAAATACATTTTTATGTGACACAGACATCCTTTGAATATAGTTTCTAAAGAGATTCAGGTAGATTTTATCACATCTACACAGTGTAACCTGTCAGTAGCTCTCAATGTACCTCTAATATACCAACACGCTCTTTTTATATTTTTATCATTAGCAATCTTAAGATGAGTTTATGCATTTGATTTGTGTCAGCATTCTCAAGTGTGATGTACAGTACCAGTAGAATATATGGTTGTGTTTGCAAGGGGTGATGTATCATGAAATATATCCTGTACCACACACAGCCAAGCTTTCAACACTACATCATCACATTCACATCCACATATAAGCAATCTCCAAACATGAGCAGTGCATGCTTTCTTCCTTCTCTGCAGATATTCAAATTCCCAGAGAATTCTTCACTTTATGATAGTATGGCTTTGTTGCAATAATTAAATGTTGTGACTTCAAAGTGATCAATTTATAATTTTGTCAGAAACTAGTTGGAGAAAGTTAATGATAGGTATTAATTTTTAAATTTTCAAACTACCCAAGATCTTTGAGAATATGAACCTAGGGTCAGCAGAGAAGAATGTACTGAAACTAGAGATATGAACCACAGCAATGGTGCTCCCGTTTCAGTCAACAAAATACCAATAAAACCACATGAAATTTTAGCAATACCAAAACAAGGCAAGACAGAACACTGCATGTGATAATCATATAAAAAGTTACGAATAGTTTATACCCCAAAAAAAACCTTTTTCTCACTATAATTTAGTGCCCTGTCACACTAAACATCTCAAAATTTTGACTAAAAGCCGTCAGATTTTCATGTCATTACAATGTACTCTTCAAGCATGTCTACTTGGGCTTATTCCCCAAAACATCAGTTTTCAACATATAGAAATATCTAAACTTACCAACTTCAACAATGAGAGTTAATCTAAATTCCAAACGTGATCAGTCTGCAACTATAATCCATGATCTATAGTGTATGTCCGACTGGTTAAATGTTCAATAAATTGTTCGGAGATACGAACAGTTATGTATCCTGGCTAAATTGATGATACTACACAGGCAAAGTATGTAATTTCACATATCTCACGTAATGTTACATCCACAGTTCATGTAATAAAATTGATAGCTCAATGCTGAAGTTCTGGCATTAGCAAGTTCATTGGTTGAAAATGCAAATGTCAGCTTACAATAGATTGATGACCAAAATCCAACAACCCACTGGTTTCCTTTAGATCTCCAACACAAGCTGTTTGTGCAATATCCAAAGTTTGCAAATTGATTGTAAACTCAACTTAACCTGCAATTCCTATATAAAATTCTGTGTAGGTATGTTTCACCCAAAATGAACCACTACGTACATTATTTCATCCAATATTAATTTCTCCGATCAGGCCAGGCGTTTGTTTGTTGTTATCGTGCCAACTACTAACTCTAGACTGATCGCACTACTCGTTGACAGAAGCTGCTATTGAACCCTTACAAATATTCCAAAATGGCCACATCAAAAAAAACTATAAAAACTTGTTCAGCAAATTAAATTCAAAGTCGCATAAACAAGTTGATGCTCTAAACAGGAGCCGTGCTTTGTATGTATTTCTATTGAAATTTTTATTTTCGTGACCATAAAGGTATAATTTGTTCAGGTTGGACATAATTATATTAAAGGCTCATAAACCTGATGAATATTTAATAAAATAAATTGGTGATAATGTTGCAGAAAATAAAGCCTAATATAGACCAGTAATGAAATATCAATAGGGTCATTATATATAATACAAAACAATAGAACCAGCAAGCAAAAAATAGACCGCCATATTGTCAATGTTTCAAATTATGCATACATGTATATGCAAAAAAATATCATTGAAATATTTTACATTTTGAGAATTCAAGCCAAATAATCATGACCATAGAGATATTTTAGAATTGGTATATTCACGCTCTTTTCCATAATTTCTGTACTCACCGTATTCACTGTAATACCTCCCTCACACTTTATTAACTGCAAATACAAGAAAAAACACGGAAATTTAGTTTGGTGTTATTGATGTGCTGAGGCATTCTGGGTAACATATTCATGCCGAATGTAGTCTTAAGGGTAAACTTAGGCAGATTAAACGCGACCCCGCAAGCGGTTTACACAGAGTCGTATAATAACATAACACAATAGGCAGTTTGCTGGTAATTGCAATACATGTAAAATAGCCTATTATACCTGATATTACACACGCCACAGGGGCATAAATGAACATAAACCACAGAAAGCCAGCTCTATGCATCCATTGATATCTCCATCTTGATAATTGCGAAATGTCATATTTGGTTAATTGCTGACAAAAAAAGGAATTGTTTGATGTTTTGGTATTTCTGAAAGCTACTTCAGCACCATGTAGATGCCCTATTGAATTTAATGCAATGTTTTTACAACATAGGTGATGATATATTACACACTTGACCTGCCATTCTTCTGAATCATTTGTCATCAAATCTGAAATAAAAACTGGACTAAAGCATTGTATTATTCAACAAGATGCTTTTAAAAAACTTTACAAGAGAAATCTAAGGCTCAGATACAAAGAGGGAGGTTTTAAACAGGCAAAAATGTATGCTCTCTCCCTCCCTCCCCTTTAACTAGCCCCTCCCCCAAACAAAGACAATCCAAAAAACAAATCCAACCATTCTAGTCTTGCTTCGACCCTCCCCCCCCCCCCTATTATACCTCTTCTCCACTAGCAGGAAGTGAAAAAGATAGGGTTGTTCCAGACATTAGATCCAAATCTATAACCTTCGAGTTCACCGAACATAGATATCACTAAAAACCAATCCATAATTTGAAAAGAAATCTGATCTTAGAGATCAGCCCTCCAAGTACAACATTTAAAAGTTAACTGTCAACTGTCATAATTCCAACATATCAACAATAGAAACCTGAAATTAACTGACATTAAGACCAATCTAAACACATCATATTGCCATAATATCATAATGTAATCTATCTAACACTGGTTGAGACCCTAATACCCTAATACCCTAGAACTTTTAGGATTCGAGTGTAGAATAAAGTACTCAAACATCAGGTGCGATTTTTTGAAAAGTCATTGATGTCAATGAACATGTCAAATATGATAAGTCCTCACAATTTATTAAAATCTTTGAACATGATTCATTTCTAAACATGGCTTAAGTCGAGGCTACTAAAATATCACTTTTCAACTTATTCAAAATTAGTTGAGATTTATTGATATTCAAATTACTTTGATTCAAGCCTACTACAAAGATAAATTAAATGGCTGTTTTTTACCGAAATGTGAAGTTTTGTTTTTTATGATTTTGACATATATATCGCCTTCATCCCCTTCAAGCTGTTAGTTTCTGTGTGTTATCTTCTGAGTTTGACAGAGCTACTTCAAATGAACAATTAACAAAAGAGTTTACCAACATGTATTCATGTTTTTAACACTACAAAATGATATCAGAAACTACAACATGATATTAGAATGATTTTGACAGCCTATTTTGACAAGAGCATTTTTGAACTTATATAAATGAAGGGTTTGTTGATTTGCAATTACAAATTAAGGGTTTGCATTTTGCATTTATATAAATTACAGGTTTTTTTTTTTGATTTACAATTTTTTATAATATCAGATAAAAAGTGCTGATTCACAAGATAACAATAAAAATTACAGATAATAGAATTTAATTATGTTTCAAACTCTAATCACTATATTTTATGTTAATAAATGGGTTATAATAATGTTATCAGAATAATTAGATTGACTGGAGTGTAATAAAACCAGAGTAATTGTTGTAGCCTGAGCATATGTAGAACAAGTCAAGGAGAAACCTGATTCCACATTAATTTACACACTTTTGAAAGATTGCACAATACACCCCCCTAAATAATTGAGAAAATAAGAAGGTAAAGGAGCAAGGCATTAACATGCAAAATGTCATCACTTGCCATTTGTTACAAATATCACCTTATACCCCACTCTTCAAAACTGATACCATTAATTAACATAATCAGTAATATAATCGAGTTCCACAAAGTATTCCACTTGAGTTCCGCTTAACCGGCCATAGTGCATAAAACAAACCTAATGATGGCTTAAAAAACCTGAATCAATATCCATAGTTGGTTTGTTGTCAGAGATATTTTGAACAAAGGGATCCGATTTCTATAGCTACTTGAAAGTACTGCTATCAACTTAATGGATGCCAAAAGGTTTCCTTAATTATGGAAAATCAGATTTCCCCTTCAGAATTCTTATAAAGAATCATTAAGGATTATTGGACTTTTGAAATAAAGTCATTTTTGAATAACATGAACCCCATTGATCTCCCCAGCATTAAAGCAAGGGGGCACAGCTGAGATTTTGAAAATAGGTTGGCAACCACCTGAAAATCCGTTTGCACCCACTTGAAAATGAGAAAACCATGATAAACTGGCATATTTTGATCTGAATTATGAAAATGAGAATTTTGTACCCACCTTAGAAAAAATCATGGGAAGATCACTGTAACCCTTTGGAGAATTATCCTGACAATATGTGGAAACTGTGGAAACTTGAAGATCTTGGATCAGATATTTGGAACTCTACTTGCCAAATATGGCATTAAAATATTGACTTTTTTAACTATATAAATTACTAAACCTTTTTTAGGATCAGACTATTCACCAACATTTAAGACATCTAATAAATTGTTCAATAACACTGAAATATTCAGGTGATGATGTTATGTGTAAATTCAATTGGAATCACTTTGCTTTTAACTCTCAGCAAATATTTGGCATTTTGTGTTGTGTTGTATTCAGTATTATTTTGTAATATAAGAATGTGGATCATACACATAACAAACAAAAATATGATACCTGAATACATGAATTAATAATTACATGAGAGGTATTTTATGGCTAAAAGTTTCCTGGAAACATCCTACTCGACAACATTTAGTGTCCAATAAAATTATCAATAATACTATCATTGTAAGGGCATGGGACCTCAAGGTAGCTTTACTGCATTATTCAGAGGTATGGGGCATTAAAGTCAAGGGCATGGGACCCCAAGGTAGCTTTACTGTATTAATCAGAGGTATGGGGCATTAAAGTCAAGGGCATGGGATATTAAAATTAAAGGCATGGCACATCATAATCCGAGGCATGAGACATCATAATCCAAGGAATGGGATAATAAAATCAGATATATGAACTTTAAAATCAGGGGTATGGGATGATAAAACTCTACATGGGACATTTAAATCAGAGGTACATAACTTTAAATCAGGGGCATGTGATGATAAAATCAAGGAACATGGGGCACTGAAATCATCCACAGGGACTTCAAATCAGGTGCATGGGATATCATAATCTGTGTTATGGGATAATAAATTCAGGGACATGGGAGCTTAGGGTTAATAATGAAACTGTAATAAACATGCTCTCTTCAAATCAAATTCTTGCCTGATTTCCTGAGAAGTATGATAGAACAAAGTTTAATGCTGGCTCAGAAATTATCGCAGGATTTCCGTTGTAACAAAGGAAATAGAACGAGTTCCCGATCTGGCTCAGTGCCAATCACAGTCTCAGAACGGTAATTGACAAACATTGGGTTTAAGTGAATTATTGAATTTTAGCTCATTTTTAGAGGGATCACCATGGTGATTATTTGCTTGATCTCTTTATAAACATTGGCAATGGTCACTGGAATTTGGTTTTCATCCTGCGGGTGCCTAGTTGCTTATATTTCTGCTTAAATGTTCTAACTGTGATTAATGGTACTATTATTATTAGGAGCTCAATATTACAATGCCCTCTGGCTTTGTTAGGTGATATATTTGCCATTGGAAAATATACCAGAGATTCTCACATCTAAGGGCACTTTGAAATACCTCATATAAATAAATGTAACTAGCTCCTGGTTACATATTTTCAAGCAAAATTATAAGAAAAAAGAAAAAAATAGATGGATATAAAGAAACATTAAGTCAATTATGCTTATCTGGAAAATCAGAATTCTAGTTGAATCTAAAGATAAATGAAAAATGGATATATTACACAATGGATTCATGTGACCAAAATATATCTTTTGCAAGGGATCTATGTGACCCAGTAATATATTTTTCAAAGAATATATAACATGTGAGTTCTAGCAATGATGGTTAATAAGGCCTAATGAATGACACATCAGGTTAACAATGCACCAAATATTTGCGCATCATTTTCGTTGAGTTTCACTATTGTTCATCATGCCTTCGATAAATACGAGACATTATAAAAAAAATTAAACATTATTGGGTTATTTTTCATGATAGCATGATAGATTTGTGATATAATAGATAGAAATGTTCTGTCATTAATCTCGGTGTTTGTCTCGATCATGTCACGATCAGGCATGAACTGAAACTTAATAAGATATAAATAATGTAATATAATCTAATAATGAAGTCACAATTCTATACAATCCAGACTTTTTTATACTAAAAATTACAAGTGATATCCACAGCATTAAAGCAAGTAGGCAAGCACCCTCCTGAGATTTTAAAAAACAGACTTGCACCCACCTGAAATTTTATTTGCACCTACTTGGAAATGAGAAAAATTTGCATATTTTCACCAATTTCAGTCTATATCATGAAAATGGAAATTTTGGACCTACTTGAGAAAAAAATCCTGTGAAGAATGCTGATTACTGTATAATAAACATGTATATAGTATACTTATAAATAAATCTATATAATTACTCAGTGTACCAGTAGACACCAAAAAATTGAAAAAAACTAACTTGACCGAGACATTTATTTCTCATTGTTCAACAATAAGATACTAAATTTCAGTATTTATGTCTGCTTAATTTCTCATAAAACTCAATATTAGATTTGTTATGTCTAACATAATGTGGAATGAGGAATTCACAGAGCATCTTCTACATAAAGCTGAGGGCATGACCTCATTCCAAATGCAATTAGCAAATTTTTTCTGAAATCTCTCCTTTGAGAAACATTGTCTCCCTCAACGTTTCTAAATAGGTGTTAATTAAAATCCTAATTTCAGCTGTTCTACTAAGAAAAAATAACACAAACTGGTTTCGATGCTTGTTTATACGTATGGTTATTATTCAAATTTTCTAAGTTAAAAAAACTGCATATAGTAAATCATAACGAGACATTAAATTGACCTACCGGTAAGTCAATTATCTACCCAAACCTATACTTGACCCTATTAAATTATATTTCCGATGACCTTTGAAATATTTTCAGACAATTTTAGGTACCAATAGCTGAAATATAACCCTCATCTGATTAATATGAGCTTCTAAACCGTATGAGGCCTCCTAATAATTCATTCTAAGTACTGGACAAAAAGATCAAGGCCAAAATCAGTGATACTAACCACATGATACCTGACAATCTTCAATTTTCAAATTTTGAATTTTCTTGTGCTATCTTTTATGAAGAATTTAATATACAACTGAATCTAGGCAACTATTTATAGACCCCTTCATAACACTTGAGTTTATCATAATATGAAGTTAACATTGCAATTGATTTGCTCGTTTATAGCAATACAGGCTGGAGCTTCTGGAATTGATGATTTATCTCGTGGATAATATGTCACATCGTACTCATTTTAGAATGCGAAATAAATCAGAAAATAATTCACTTAGTAAGTTATAAATTATATAGGTAGATAGGGATCACTCTAAATTATATAGAAATGCAAGAAAATGAAGTTGTTTATTCAAATTTTATAGAGATATAGTTGAAATAAGCATTTGCAGACGGCAATTTCAAACAGGAATCTTGATCTGGTGACAGTCAAGTACTGCTTATAACAACACTCTAAGACCCTGATAATCTGTAAATAAAATACCCTCATGGTCATCCTTTTATACCCTAAATAGAAAACTAATTTGAAACAGAAAAGAATATAATAGACATAATACAGAGTCAACATTCCAGATTTGAACAAAAGAACAAGAAATTCAGCCAAATATTTGAGATTTCAAGGAAAATTGATATATATTCCAGAATGTTCCTTTACGAGAGGGCTATTCATGAAGATAAGAAGCTCAAGATTTTTACTAATATTACTTTTAGATCACTTACTTCAAACAGGCCTTATGTACTTATTTATCAATTTATTTCAAATATAATGTTAAACCTTCACAACAACAAATATTGATACCTTCATATTTTCAATTTTTATAATTGAAACATTAATCATCTTTAACATTTTGAAATACCTTTGAGTTGAAGGCAAACCTTATAACAGCTTGTTCCTCCGTTCCTCTGACTTTTCTTTTAGATTTGTGCTTCTTAAAATGTAGTTTACAAACCTGTGGCACATCAAGAGAGTTCTAGCATTACAAATCACAATGAGATTTCCTGTATAATCTTAAACCAATTGTGGCGAAACTGTAACATTACATAATGTAACCCAAACTTAAATCCTTCCTGCTAATGAAACCATTTAGGAATCAAGGACATATCAATTGAAAGGTCACAACTCCCATCAAAGTATCAAAGACTTCTAAATTATATCAAATCACCAAAACGATTACCAAACTGTAATCCTATGATCAAGTTGGAATTATTTTTGTAAGGTGTGCTCTAAGACATTTACTGTATATGTTGTTAAACAAAGTCTAATCTCTGGCAGAAATTAATATCAGAGCTTGAGGTTTTATGACCTAATTTGTTTATCCAATATAATTTGATCCTTTTCACCCCTACAGAAAGTGACCTTGAAGTAGCCGCAAATCATATAATATTTTTGCTATATGGGGTATAAATAGGAGGCAGACTAATTGAACAGCCAAATAACTGAGTTTTTGATACATTCCATATTGATTGAGAAAATGTATTGTTTCCAATTTGCTGCATATATCTTTCAATATGTTCCATTGTTCTAACATATTTATTCTCATGTGCATTTTGCATTATTATCATAAGTGTGAAAGATTAGCCCAAAATTTGCAGTTACGGCAAAATGCTTGAAATGAAATAGCTAAAAATTGAAAAAAAGCAGCCATAAAGTTAGCAAAGAAGATGAATTGAAGGCAATCTTATTAACCAAGATAATCTGGGAGAAAGCAACGTAATAGCAATCCACAGGTACAACCAGAACTAATATACCCGGTATATGAGTGATCCATCAACAGATATCAATGAAAAGCTTGTCAGAATCACTAGAGAGAACTCCAAGCTCTACTTCCTCTAAAATTCCAACTCAAGAAAAAAGTCCAAGATATTTTCAAAATTTTGAAAAATATTACAAATAGGCATAATCATTTGAGATTCTAGAGCTTCTACCGAATATATTCTCAACTCTACACCTGGGTAACAATACATCCATCATTGTTGAACCTATCACAACCCCCAATTTGTACACATGTGGGGGTACATCAGCTAGACATCCTAACAAATGTCTGTAAGTTATAAGAGTAAATCATACTTTTCTACAAGGAGGTATTATTTGTTTGAATCTATCTGAAAAGTACTTGTAGAAGATTGAGACATGTAAACCCTATTGTTGTCCTGATTTACAAGTGGCATGACTTGTCACTTGTCAGATATGTTGATACCCATTGATATATTATGAATTTATTTGTTGCTTATAGTCCTGCATCAAATGATGTACCCCCCCCCCCCCCCTTTCCTCTCATAAGAAAGTTGGGGTATGAGGTCTTATGCAAGACAATATTGCTCTCACAAAATAAAGACAAGTCTTGCATAAATGTGATTTCAGCATGTTTTGGCATTTCGAGGATGTTTTGTAAAATGGCCATAAAATCATAACTATTTGGCCAAGACCAATGAAACTTAATAGAATGAAAGACATTAAACAAGGTTCAATTGATGACAGTTATTAAGATCTGTTTGGATTAACTTTTTGGCTCGCCCTGTAGATCCAAATGTAAGAAAATGTATACTACCTGGTATGTGAATATATAGTATAATCCAAATACTGTTTTTTATCTATGTTATGAGAAAATATCACTGATTTTAATACTTCAACAGAAAAGATTTAAGATGACACAGACAGAAATCCTGTCAAATGAACCTGCAATCCTGTCAGAAAACACAAGAATCTCATCACATGAAACAGCAATCCTGTCATATGACAAATCACTCAATCTCACTGTCTATAATCCTTTGGTATAATCCTGTAAATGGTAAACATGTAACAATGGCCTATAGATCACTTTATCGCTACTTTAGGTTGTCACCTTTCATGAATTTTTCAAAAATCTCAAGTACTTCGATGATTTATTTCAAACAAATTGAACACATTTCGATAGTTTTCAAGCACAGCATACAGATTTAACCTACAGGAATATATTTCTGTTACTATTTCTTCAGAATTCCTCAATTTTTCAAGATTTTCTCAAAGAGTATTTGTGAAAACAACAAGCAAATTTTCTCACCTGGTGAGAGATAGACCTGACATAAGATTCTTTCTTTTGGTCATTACAATTTCTTCTATTTCTCTCCAAATCTTGAATGAATTATATAACTATCTTGCATTTTTATATAATCTAAGATGCATATTTCACATTTTGTCAACTTTTTCCTCACTATTTCCTCAATTTTTCAGCAAATTCTGCATTTTTAAACGTGACTGCTTGTGATATTTTTTGAATGAGAAGATATGAACTTGATCTCTACTATGAGAGAAGATAAGTGTATCATCTTCAAAGTTTTCATTCTACGAGTAAAAATCATCACAGTCATGTTCTAAAATGCAAAATAAAATACTAAAGAGAGGAATCGGCAAGAAATAAAGTAAACCGACATAGAGTCAGTACTCAAAATTATATAAAAATGCAAGAAAATCAAACACTTCATTCAAATTTTAGAGAGAAATATAGAGGAATAAGCATAAGCAGACGGTTATTTTGCATATAAGATCTCTATAACTCCTTGGCAGAGTTGAGTATAGGTCACTAGACAATACTTTAGGACTCTCAACATGTTGCGTTTGTTAGCATAACTTCACACGACGTGTCGAGTGATGTATGTTAAGTTATTAGTAAGTTGTTATTACCATCTTGTGCATTATCATAGTGAGCTATCGGAAACTAGACTACCGTGGTGAGCCCCTCAGACAGGGTCAACCAGGCACACTCTAATATATAATCAACACCATCCTTTATTGTCTATCTGTACAATAAGAAAATTTAAATTTGAAGATTTTTTTAAATTTGTTATCTTTTTTGTAATATTATGTTTTTTTGTATTTTATTATATTATTAATTATATGATATGATGTTGGATTCAATTTTATCAGTGAATATTGTTTTTGGGTTTGCTTCTTTCTATAAAACCACTGTCTCATGACTTTGATTACAAATAACTGTTTTTCAGTTGTACTGATGCAATTTTTTGCAGGGTAATTTTTTATATGAGGGCAAAAATCAAACTGCCACGTAATTACATGATGCCATGAGAAGACCTATGATTACGAGCTAATCACCAATAAACGCTAATTCTACAGCTCAGCTAAATATTAAATGGGTGAAGATTATAGTGATTTCATTTCACAAAAATTAGATGCTTGTGTTACACTGTAACACATGATTTGAGAAAATTATCTCTCTCAAAAATGAAGAAAATCTACAAATATGTCAACAAATTGTGTCAATAACATCAAGGTAGTGTCAAATATCTAACTTTCGTGTGATTTATATCATGACAATGAAAGAATAAAAAAAACAAATAAAAATAAAAAAAATGAAAATAAACATGTTTCATTTCTTTTCTCGGAAGGGCAAAGGCCTAAATAATCTGATGATGATAACACAATCAATTGTCAATTTTCTTTATTCAATTGCTACAAAATATCATAATGCTGTTTCCATAACGCAATAAAATTGTGGGTTTGATTGTGGCCGGAGGCGTTTAGTTTCACTTGTTAAATTGGCTGTTAGAGGAACCAATGAAATATGATGTTATTACTCGACTCTGTACAATCGGTCACCAGGAAGTCGTTTTTGCCTCTCAAATGTTCATACATTGTAAAAGATTTGAATTACATGAAATTAAAATATAATTAAGATCAGCAAGCGTGATGCCACTGATTATAACAATCTCCTAGCCTCGATGCATTAAATCTGAAAAGGTTGTGTCAGATATACCTTCCTACTTTTATTAATACTTTCAAAATCATATCAAATACAATGGATCACAGACCTATGATTACAATCGTAACATCAAAAGGCATGAAATTTTTTTAATTTCTCAATTTTTTAGAATAGCAAATGATTTAACTCAATCTTACATCAGGCTAGGTGTTCTCTCTCTCCCATATTTGGGTTAGCAAATAGATTGGGGATGATCAGAGATTGATGCAAGACTATGGTCCTTATATGGTGAACCCTAATACCCCCCCCCCCACTCTTTACCACCTCACCCCTTTATTATAAACCTTATATCACAAGTGCATATCGAAAATTACCTGGTAGCGGGGTAACGCTGAGAAAATATGTGAAGTTTTCAAGTTGTTGATTAGTCTCTGCTGAACGACAAACTATCAGCTAAAATTGCCGCCACTTTATGCCACTCAAGTTGATGCATTAATCCTGAATATCCATATAAACGTACAGTTCCTCTCCAAAATATTTACATGTGGTCATGGATTCCTACGCTTATTTCGTAATATTTGGTAGAATTATACAATTTTATTGCATTTTGATATGATTTGTGTGTAAGCAACGTGCCTCGTCATGTTTTTTCATAAATTGTCCCTAAGTTTTATATTATTGATGGTAAATGACTCAAATCTTGAGATGTTTAAATTGTCGATTCCCAGTAACTATCCATTTGAAGTTCTCTACTTGGAGTCTGGTAACGCACTGTGTATGTTCTTGTCGTAATGAAAACGTTTGATTCATTAAGTCGCTATACAACTTACAGAGGTCAAGTTTATTTCAAGGTTGATCGTTGACCTTTTGGGAGCATGTATTATGTGAATGCCAAGGACATCAGAGAGTCTTAGAAAAAGTAAATATAAAAAATAGGGGACATTGAACAAGATTACATCCAAAAGCAATATTAATACCTTGTAAAATCTAGGGCTGGGAAAAATTCAATTTCATTAAATTTATTTAAACAAACATTTAATCACACAATATACTATACAATAACATGACTGATAAATACACGACTTCGAAAACAGGCCAACTGTATAGCCTTAAATTATTTTACTTTGGTGTCCAGAACCAAGAATTTATTATTTTTCCTGGCCTAATATCTCAATCCTAAAATCCTTGAAACATAATTATATCTTGACGTTATCAATATCATAAGTTCAAGATATAATGCATAGACCTATATATTCACAGTCTCCCATACATATGACATACAACTTGATTTACATCATGATTTTATTACAAATCTATACATTAACATTGAGAATATGACAACTGTACCTGACAGATCTTACATCTTGATAAAACCCTTGGAACTTACCCATGAATAAAAACATCAACAATGATTGCAAATTTTGTAAAAATCACATCAAATCTCCCACGAAATAACACTAAATGAAACAAATATATTACCCCAATGTCTTGATGTAAATCAGGAAATTGTATAGTTGGTCCTAATTTATCTAAGTGTAAGGATATCTGATAGACATGACTGAAATGACATTTAATGTAAGCGTTGGCAAGGCTCACTTCAGAGTGACTAGGCGATTAGGGGTACCACTGTCAAACATGTCAAACTTATCAAGCACTACTCAAGAAAATGGGAAAATTTTAATTTTGTTGGCGTATGTGAAGTGGAGGGATATGAAAGTGAAGTGGCATCAAGGACTACTTACAAGCAAGCCGTAGCACTCGGTAAATATCATAGAGAGTTTGTACCTTGCCGCTATTATGACTGTAGAGGATTTGGTTGCCAAGAGCTGGTCAGGCTTTTAATTCTGCATAAATAGGAGGGGTGGGGGCGTAGGCAATTGAGGGTAGTACGAGTAAGAATATATTGTACTTAGACTTCCAGGTATAACATGTAGCTCTTGTTATGTAATGTAGAGCTAGTACCTTGCTGCCATTATGACAATAAAAGATTGGGTTGTCAGATCAAGTCTCAACAGAATGAGAGGGATGCAGTGATCTCCCCAGGATTTTTTTTCAAGTAGGTGCAAAATTCTCATTTTCACAATTCAGACCCAAAAATTGGTCAAAAGATGCCAATTTTTCATGATTTTTCTCATTTTAAAGTACAAATGGATTTCCAGGTTGGTACAAGCCTGTTTTCAAAAAATTTCAGGTGGGTGCTGCACCCACTTGCTTTAATGCTAAGGAGATCACTGGGATGGGTGAAGAAATAGGGTATAGCAAGAGCATCATACATCATATTTTCAGAGTCTAGTGTAGTCCAGGTCTTGCAAAGGGTTGTCAGCAATATAAAGTCAAAGATTAGGTTGGTTTGCCAGAAATGCCACCTACTGTATTACTATTATATAACTAAATACCAGCTATAAATAAGCAAGACAATAAGAGAATTACATGTTATAGATCATGTGGTATATATTTAGGCATCAGATCAATTCTATTATGTTTTATTACACCCTTCATGGTCAACTTTCTATATAATCTTCTTAACTATATGTACATACCCTTTAGAAAATATTATGGGTATTCAACTCACGATGAATTGATAAGCACAACAAATATGTGAAGTTTGATGTTGATAATATACAGCATGGTACGAACCAGAAGTTTGATGTTGATAATGTAAAACCTGCCTGAGTGGAACACCACTGAGACTGATTAAAAGCGTTTAGATTATCAAATGTTCAAATAATTCCAAGATATTCAGTTTAAAAAGGAGTACGGATATACAGATTTCACTGTATCAGTCTCTTGGAATTCCTCAACCTTGAATGTTCACAAATGAGCTACTAGCAATATTTCTGTATAGAAACTCATATTAGATTACAGGTGATAGCTGATAACAGGTGTATCACAGGTAAGGTGTCTGGACAGGTAATCTACCTGGGTATATAAAAAAATAGAAAATTCACATAAAGTATTTAACCAAAGTATCCATCCATATCTATAATATCCTTTATCAAAACATTATAGATACAAATATGTGAAACAGTATGGTACTATCATGTCATGTTTTCCTTGGCATAAAAACAAGGAATACAGTGGAAAAGGAGAGAACATTAAACCGCATATGTGATAAATCCAGTTTTCATTAGCAATATCAGACACTATCTAATTCAAGGAAAAATCCAATAAAAAAAGGAATTTACGATATTTTCCTATGCAAGGGCAGATTGATAGTCTAGGATAAATAGAGATTATCAGAGGATAATCCACTATGGATAATGCACTACTGTGTAGTGTTCCAGACAGATTAGTAATATGTACAATAGAAGGCCAAGCAAATATGTATATATGTATCCAATATATCTAGCTGCCTATGTATCATAAACTCACTACTAGGTGTTTAGATAGACATATAAGGGACAGAGACATGATATTATACCCTCAGCAAGAGAACTTCATCTCCAACTCTTACAAACTTGAACCAATGAGACAATCCTAGCAGGCCCGTAGCCAGGGGGGGTTCAAGAGGTTCGGGCGAACCCTCCCCCCCCCTGGCCAAAATTTCTTTCAAAATCATGCAGTTTTTCACCATTCTGACTATTTTTTAATGATTTTTTGCCAATGTGAACCCCTTCCCCTAGTTTTTTGGAAAAGTGAACCCCCTTGGAAAATTCTGGCTACGGGCCTGCCTAGCCTGCCATTTTTAGGTATGTAAGATAAGGGGACTGAACTGAACCCTTTGAAAAAGCAAACTTCATCTCCCCCTCTTAAAACAAGCCAATGTGTGACATACATTTGAATTCGACGAGCCAATCAGAGCATGCTATTCCTCCATCATGGCTTTTTACATAAAAGTCAAAAGGTTTTCTACTCACATTATTTTTATTTTCTGCTAAGTAGGTTCTTCCAGTCCCTGAATGTATACTACCAACCTACAAGTAACAAAAAGAGACAAAATTTAGAGTTGTATTTATGGAGCATGCTCCTTGGGAGTTTATAACTTTTCAAAAGAGCTCTTCATTTTGTGGGTCTAGTCATGTATGATTTAAAACCTGACTTCTTCGATTGAGGCTAATACTGGATATAGAACTAGTGTGCTTGTGTGACGAACTGCGCCAATTCCCAATTTTTCAATTTCAATATATTTTGGGTATTAAGTGCAAAGTGCTTTCATCCTTCGCAAGGTCTCAATTTTATCTTGTGTTCTAGCTGAAATGAAAAATAAAAATCAGTAACGCTGATTCTCAACAAATCGTATCATAAAAATACTTAATTTGTAATAGGCTTCAATATGAGATGATCCTACAATGGAACATTAGACCAGGATGCAGATTCAAATTTCATTAGTCTGTAAAAAGACAATCAAATCACACTAACACTGAGAATGATATCACTTCTCCATTGCAGAGCTCCGCATAGACATAACCCTCAATGACAAGCCAATGTATGAATTCATCATTGGGGATTGTGTTTAAAATCAACATGATTGAAAAACAGAGAAATTACCCAAAAGTCAGCTACACATATAATTGACGTCAAAGTCAATCCAAAATTCTATTTTACATAGAAGTTGCATGAATTAAAAACAGCTGGATTGACGAGTTTTATATGTAAAAATAGGAGAAGGACAGATCGCTAATAATCTTCTAAATGAGACTTTATTTGCAGTGCAAACAGCCATTCACAGCAAATTGGATTAAGTCGAATGAGAAATATCAAATTTAGCCTAACTGGAATATTAAACGTCATATTATCGCCCGTAAAGAGTATTTTGTATACTCAAAGGGCCTCTGAAGTGCCTATGTGTGATCACTACAACACTTTCCAGGATTAGCGGCTATTGTTTAGCGGACTTCAAGTAGCGATCGTAGGCCCGTTATTGAGATTTCAGATTATGAGCCATTTTACGGTTTTCATGATGTTTTATAAACACTTGAACTTTAATGATAAGACTCAAACAGAATGCTTAAAACTTTTATTTTGAATAAATTTGTTTTCTGAAGTATTCTAGGCTTTAGTTGTTATTCTTGAACCTAAACATTGAAAATGTTATGAGACTGAAAATCTTTAAAAATATGCTGAAAACAAAAATAACTTTTAATTTGTCATTCTCCCTTTTCAGCATGTGGAAAACATATATAATACCCGTTTGCGGCGCTACCTTTTTCTTGCGATTTATTTTCACGACAATGGATTTACTTAATTAACATTCTGGCATGATTATCTTCAGCAGTAAAATGTTGACCATATAATAAATAAATAAATAAATAAATATAAACAATTTTGTTTTTAAATCTTGAGCTTTAAAATGTTAATTTACAAAATGGTTGGAGAATATTAATGATGCAATTTTTGTATGAGAGTATCACATTATAATTTTGTTCTTAATGATTCCCATATTTCTCCCTCTTTACATTCAACTACTATTCTGAATTTCTCTATTTGTCTGTATATGTACTGTAATAGCGAAATGTATTTTATAATTTTCTCAGCTCCTCATTTCAAATATTCTCTTTCTCTTAATATCTCATGAAAATGGAGACAATCACGACGGTGGTTTCATCAGCAAATCATATCATTCATCAAATGGTGTTTATTAGAGATTCAAAACTCAATTTTCTGATGGAAAAATGACCGATATGTCAAAGATATCGACAAGGGAAAGTGTATTAATAAGACTTACTCCCTATGGAACAAGATATAAATCATTTTATTGATTGGAAGATCTGAATCTGTAATCCCAGGAGCATCTACTGAATCACAAGTTATCAGTTAGACTACTCTGATTTTCAGAGATAGATTTGAATTATATTCTAAAGGCGTGCTGTACATTTTCATTGATTTGTAGTATTACATCAAGAACAGTATATAGAACCCCTCCCCCCATTAGCTACATTATCTAGGTGGTATTTAAGGATGGGTTGGGGTAACAGGTTTTGAGGAAAGCCTCTCGATTTACTTCATAAAATGGTATAAGATACATGGTTTATGTATTGAAAATACTGAATGATATCCTATGCTAAGATTTTATATGAAAGTTAGTCTAACCCGGTAGGGATTGAACCCAAGATTTCTTTAACATAAAAGAGAAAAATCATAACTTACAATATTTTTTATATCACTATGTTGTGGGTCCCTGGGTATGTGAGGAGATATCATTGGTCCGTTTGTTATTGGTGACCTTGGTGACCTTGGTGAGTATAACCGTGGCGACAAACTCTCAATGCCTACTGGTGGTTGCAGATTTTGTAATTTTTGTAACGAGTTATTTGGAATTTTGTGTATAGTTTGTATGGATTTTTCAGCATCCTCTAATCTATTGTTGTTGATATATGTATGGTTTAACTGAAAATACACAAACAAAACATTTAATAAAACTTTGCAATACATCTGATTCCAGAATGCAACATTCAGCCTGCTATTATGTCAACACCAGAAGTGGTGACATATTGTTATAGTCTCCAACTTTTTTTGGAGATGGCATTTGGTGGTTGGTGTTTGGCAGTTGGTGTTCACTATTCAGCATCTGTAACAAATGGCAAGTGGTGACAATTTGCATATTAATGCCTTGCTTTACCATCAGGGCACGCCTTAAGCGTCGGACAGCTGGTCATTATCGGGTTACTTTTGATACTGACCAGTTGATTTTTTCACTAGGTATAGGAAAATAACATTGCAACTGGTCAGTAATGCCTTTTTGACCAGCAGCTCTGGAATCCTTAGGGCATACACTGTTTACCATAAAATGAACACCTTAAAGTAATATTGATCAAAACTAATCAGATCTTCAAGTACTAGTCCTCTCTTGTGTGTGTTTCATATTTGAAAAGCAGCTGCAGAACAATGGTCAAGATGTAGGAAGATGACAGATTCTAACATGCACAATTTTGATTCGAAGATTGAATCACATGCAGTTCTTCCAAATTACCATTCTTAACCAAGTCATCTATGATTCACAATTTCAATTTCACCTTACAAATACTACCAGTTTGTTTTACAAATACATGGATGTGGAAAAAAGTCACAAAAACATAGAGAAATTGTAAAGTGAAATATCATACGAGAACTCAACAATTCTGAATATTAACAAAAAGCTCTTTGGTGACGACAAAAAAAGCTGGATAATAAACTAGATTTTAGATAATCCTTGCACAGGAAGAAAAAAACTCATTCCAAATCAGTTTCCATCAATTTTTGACAGCTGCTTCTTGGGGACTTTAAAATGATTAACTTAGTGCTGATATTTCCCACAATGCCACACAGCTCATTAACGACGAACAGATTTTGATGAGGTTGGTACCCAGGGGGCTCAGCGAACAAGGATTAATCCTTTTTAAGAACTATGACTTATACTTATAAACTATAACACCCCGAACATGAACATGAACATGTACACAGTATGTATATATCTAAATAATAATAAAATCTTGAGATATGAATCATCAGATCCCCCTAAAAATATAAAGCGATATACCAATTTCTACGATTAAATTTCCTCAGGAAACAAGATTAAATTGCTCTCTTAGTAAGCTCTTAATTTGTAAAACAAAAGCATCATATTGGTCAGAGTTTTCTTACATTCCCAACAGACTTCTGTAAAAGGCAAACTAACAGCCTGGAACATTGCCCAGTTGGATATTCTTGAAAACATCACTTTACAAGGGTGATTTCATACCATGGCTTACTATGATGTCATAGAGACATGACACACTGATGATGTCAAGCATCACTGATGATGTCATAGAGACATGACATATTGGTGATGTCATGGCTAACTGATGATGTCATAGAAACATGGCACACTGGTGGTGTCATGGCATTTTGGAGGCATGGCTTACATAAAACCATACATACAAAAGTTCTAATATTTTAGCTCAAACCTATCTTACAAAGAACTAAGACCAACTTTGACAAAAAAGTATACTATAGGTAATGTTAGAACATGTAATTTCATGAATGGAATGAACATCAATGGAAAAAAAACATATGTTGGAATACAACACTTAACATCAGAGAGCATGGATCAAGGACGAGTCCTACAATACTCGACATCAATTACAATTATAAATCAACAATTCAGCCAAAAAAAACATCACGAAATAGTCAATATCATAATTCACACAAAAGCACAAAAATGTACAATTGGTGAATGTTCTAAAATTGTGTTTAAGGGGAGGCTATCTTTCAAACTAACGGCACAATCGCTCCCAAGGTACACAAACTAATGAGTCAATTCTCAGAGGTGCCTCTCAATATAAAATATTAATACAACCAGGGTTAAAAGGAGCATTTTTCATAAATGTTTATCCCGAAGGGAGTTAAGCAAGGCCATTGATCTAGGCTGTGGTTAGAATGTAAATACAAATTACAGTCTCGTGGACATGCATTATTTTTATGTATTTTTTATTTATTAATCCCAATCTATTGATTGATCGCATATACAGGATGAATCTTTTTAAATAAAATTGTAAATAATGTGATTTATTTTCTTCTGGATTATCAAATCATAATTAAATATCATGATGATATTTACGAAATGAATGTGTTATATAAAATCAAACAGGACTGACACATCTATAGGTATCATTTATATTTCTAACAACAAGAATGAATGAATGAAAATTACAGAATTATTGAAAGTATCTATTTTAACATGAATATAATTGAAAAATTCTTAAACAGCAACATAAAATCGCTGTTAATGAAACCCCGCAGGATAATATAAAGAGCATTTTAAATGTAAGAAAAAATTAAAAAATCACAAAATCATAAAATCACATCATGACTGAAATTCCTATTTCTTCGCATCATTTCATACAAATCTATACTCCAAGTAGTGTTTCTAAATAGATCTACTCTCCAGACAAATGAAAGTAGCATTACATAACCTTTATTGCAATGTTATGCTTGTCAATTCCAAGGACTGTTAAAACCATTGGCTTTAATGTTATATACCCTGTGCTAATATTGGTCAGCACTCTGCCCTCTGACAAAAACACTTCATTCTGGTTTGCAAATATTTCCAGTACTTGGACCATAAATCATTAAACGTATCTATTGATATATACTAACATAGAATGTTGATATTTTTCTTAATACTGACAAGATCAAAACATACCACAGGCCCGTTAAGCCAGGGGGGATTGTTAAATGTGAATCCCCCTGGCAAAAGCTGGCTACAGGCCTGTACCAAGACCCTTTATAGGTGTTGAACACTATATAGCCCCTTGCATTAGCTATAATACCACCCAATAAACTCATACTACATGATGAGGGCTGGTTTTTCCTTTTATTCAAAGATATTTCCTGATGTATAGAACTCCGATATGTTTAGACCCAAGTCAACAACCATGTAAATAATGTCTAACCTTTTTAATGGAAGTTAATTATACTCTAAAACAATAGCAGATTAGCTAATTGACGAGATTGCCTTCCCGTTACTAAATACTTTAAAACTTAAATCAATCACCGTTATAGCATCAATAAAGCTCATAAAAATACATATTTTTGTCTACAGTTCACACACCCTGGCCAGGAATATGGATTTCATCCAGAAGTCAATATTTTCACGATTGCACAAGTGACATTATATCTTCTATTAGAGAGACCTTTTAAACTCTTGAGCCGCTATTGAACACTCCACTGCGCCTGTGTAAATTTACGCTAAAACTTCCGCACCAAATGGACCAGTCAAGTGGGGACCATTATGCCGTGACACACCTTACATGGTTGCCATGACAACAAATGAAAACGAAAACATAAACTTGTTAAATTCAATGAGTCTTTAAAACAATTTAAAGTAGGTCTACCTGGCTGCACACTCATAGCAGACCCTTAAATAAAACATTCTCTTTGATTAATCAAGATACTTTGAGTACAATAAAAGTAGACCCCAAACATACTGGTTACCATGGTAATTCTCAATAGGGGAGGTGGTGCAAAGAATGCAAAAGGGCTAATGTTTTTATCAAGTGTTTAACATGTCAAAAGTTAATGTTGTACAAAATCCTACATGTTTTGAGATATACTGCCATTTTCCATCTTGACTCTAGCAAAGTATTCCCAGAGATGCAGTGATAGCTTACCCTTTCCACAAGTTTATGTTTTTAAAGAAGGCTTTTCCGATATTACTAGGCTCTGACGATCAAGGTTATATGGGCTCAGTGTGACAGAAGAGAGTAAAATTTCAAGCAGACAAGGTAAATATGCTAAACCGTAGTAAAATCACAAGCAATTAACAATTGTGTAATTCTCATAATCAGTCACATGGCCACTCAGATAGTAACATATGCCATTCTGATACTCATAGCATCTTTCTGTTTCACCTGAAACATCTCAGGGCTGAGAAGAAATGAGATGTCATGGTTTATCATGATGAACATATGCAATAATTCTCACTCTCAGACTAATTCTTATTTCTACAACTCTGCAAGGTTGATCAAAATCACTGTTAAACCAGTATATTCCTTCAAAAAACAGTACAGAAAAAACAGTACAGGGCTCAATAGTCTTGCATCAGGCCCCTGTCCCCCCCCCTCCCTAACCAGATTAGCAGTGCTAGTGGGGGACCAGACATTTGCTGGAATATACTTGGATCTCATACATAATAAAACCTGTCAGATGAAATGCCTCTCTATATGGAACAGTTTTCAGAAGGGCAAAGTTCCATCAACTTACCTGAAGAGGTGTGCTCTCTATATGGCACACCTCTCTATAAGGAACAATATAATCCAATATGGGGTGTTCTATATTCACAGGTTTCAACAGAATCAGCTCGTTGTATACCTTTTTCAACAGTTTAATTTTGTTCGCTTTATTGTTTTCAACAGACATCAAGAATAGAAGTAATATGAACAAGGAGAACTGAGTTTGCGTACACTCCTGATTCCCCATTTTGCTTTCACCATTATAATTTACAGGTATATTGTTGAATAGAAGTTGGATGCAGGTGAATACATAGCTGAATTATAAATAAGATTATCAATTATACAGATTTATTAATAGTTCATTTATGTATCTGTGTATAATGGTTCATGACATTATAACTGTGTCCATGAATGCAAACACAACAGGCTGGTATAAAAATGAAAAAGAAGTTACAAATAATAAAAAGAGAGAAGATTCAAATCATACAATAAATCTTCTTAATGAAAATGTCTCTGGCCTAAGGCTGCTTTTTTTCTTATGTAATTTATCTAGAATGAATCCTGCCAATGGAAAGAGAATTCAACAATAAAAAGAGAAAATCATCAATTCCATTTTATGTATTCCATTAAAATTGAGTCATCGAAATGCAAGACAAATCTACTTCAGTTCTAGATTACATACTAAGCATTGCAATGACACTTATTTCAACATGACATTTCACGAAAGATATATTACCCCCAATTAGACTCCTAGACGTGTCAATAGGACTTCAAGTCAAGATAAACAATATATTTAAGTCTGGAAATTATACATTTTATCTTTTCCAGTACAGTAAATGTAATTTTTTTCATGTTAATTTTTCCAAAATTTTCCAACTGTTTCCATGTTACAATTATAATTTTCAATAATTTTGCTCACTGTTTTCATTTAATTTGCCGTTTTCATTCATTTTGCCTTTTTCATTCAATTTGCCAAAATGGCATTTATTTTGCACTTTCATTCATTTTGCCATGTTCGTTCATTTTGCCCAAATGGCATTTATTTTCCAGTTTCATTCATTTTGCTGTTTTAATTTATTTTGCCAGTTGTCAGAAATCCTAAAGAAATCCCTCTAAATAGCTATATATTACTCTTGCTCCAAGACCCTGAACTATTTTATCTACTTCAAAAGCAGGCCTTGAAGCAAGACTAGCTATATATATAAAGCTATGACAATGAATGTCAAAAACCTATCACCCAAGAGAGACATGAAGATGCAACATTAGTACACAGTATACAACCAGACTAAATCCCCTGGATTAACTAAGATTTAGTGGATTAGAGAGTAGGATTAGGCCATCAAAGATTGATCCTCCGTGACATTTCATTCAACATCACATCAGTTTGTATGTCAGAGAGATCTCATTGGAAATAGAACTCTTTAAAGGTATTCATCTTCAGTAGAAACTTTGAATTGGTTTCTATTAATCTAAGTTTATTGTTGCCATATATTCAACTCTAGCAGATCTGATTTGCTTATTTGAAGGTATGAAATTTTAAATGTTTTTGTTTTCAATTGAAAGTCTGAAATCACATCACGATAACTGAGGCTGCGCTGCGCTGGGCCCCCTTTGTCTTGAACTGTCACAAATAACAGATAAGATGGGGTATCATAACCAGAATGCTGAAATTAGTCTCTACCAATCCAAGATTCGTATTCTTTCCAATATACATTGAATGTCAACTGAGAAATCTAGTTTGCTTATTTGTGAAAAAGAAACATTTTAAAGGTTCTTAATTTCAATAGAGAGTTTGACTTTTTACCTCTTCATTTTGATGCAGGTTGTTTAATTTCAAGAATTAGTTTTACATTTATAGGATCCTTTAAAACATTGTTTCGTCTAATATTTCAGCAAAAATATCATCCTCAAATTGCATTATTGAGAAGCTGGCAGTTTTCTTCTTAAAAACATCAATAACATATAACTCTTTTGAGACAATGGAACTTTTCATCAGTTAAACAAGTTTATCAAAAAATTTAGACAAGTAAAGACAGTTATCTGAAACAGCACCAAGTGCCTCGCTTACCAGTTTCATTTTCAATGAAAACCTCATACATTGGTAATCAAAGATGTCTAAGAATGGCCATCATGGAATATACTCATATCATACAAACAGAGAGCTTTTTGACTATTAATATTGCCCTAATAAATATCCTTCTATAATGAATGGTTCATCTAAGCCGAAAATTGTCATTAAATGTGGTAGCCAGTGGCTACTAACAATGGACAGGACCCCTACATCAGTTAGACATTTCCGCAATAACTGTGATCATGAAAACGTTGACACTTTTTCAAAAACTTTAAATAAATCTACATTTCTATATAAATCAAAGTGGTTTTTTTCACTTTATTCAATCCTTACTGTTTCCCTTATTTTTCACATGGTATCGTTAACTCACAAAATATCAACTTCATCCATGCATGTATGGTACAGAGGATTCAGCTGATATTTTGCGGGTTCACATGAAATATTTTGTGGGGTCACCAGAAAAGTGAACATAAGGTTGAGAAAGTTGAATGCTTTGTAGGAATGGGCCAGCAATATTTCTGAATTTAATGGCCAATTGAGAAATTTTACAGTCAATTAATAACAATTTTATCCCTGATGACTTTTACTGAAAGTGGTATACCCTACTGTAGTATAAAGAATGTTCTACCAATGCATACTTGGAAATTGGGTTATAATTTGAAATAAATGTATATAAATATAGATCCACCTTGATTCATATCAGGGGTTTCACTAGAATTTCTCCTCTAATAAATGAAAACAACAGGCAAAATTAATGGAAATCATCAATTTAACATGGAAAAGTCCCTCAAAACACACAGAGGCAATTTTGTGAAAACAACCAGTGAAAACTGCATGTTGCCTGCTGCTAATGAAACCCCGGCATACACACAGTTGCACCTTGGAAGTTGAAAGTGACATTGATCAGGATGACATTATCATCATAAAGAATACAAATACTAAACTAATAATAGAGAAGTTTTATCTAATATTGACTATTTCCAATAGATTAATTTTGAGAAAACAGCTTAATATACATTACTATAAGACCCTAGGTCTCAGGATTTACCCCCCCCCCCTCACCAGGCTTACATATGAACAATATCTTATTTCTGCAAGCAACCCCCCTCTCCTCTAAGCATATCACATGTGTTGTCAGTGTAGCCTTGTACTTATACCCTACCCCCACACTTATACCTTACCCCCCCCCCTCTATTCCTTCTAACACTAGGTATAGGAGGCATGATCTTCAATGTAAGACTAGTCCTGTGATTTTCAATGTAAATATAAAGTAAATGAAAAGATTCTCAGAGGTATACAAACAAGATGATATCTTTAATATGCTCCATCCATCCCTTCTAAAAACAAATTTTGGTGAAATAGCAATCAACCATAAAAGAAGACAATGAAAAGACCTCAAAGATAACACCAACTGTTATTTATACATAAGCACTTTTATATTTTCACCTCTTGAACTTTGGCAGCCTATAGTGTTGTTACACAGCATGTTACATGTTGCGTTACACAGCGTTACAGCATCAGACAAGCTTAAATTATGGAGAGTTTATCAGGCAGAAAGTGTTACAAAATATTATATGATCACTTATTTGTTACCTTTTATTATATAACCCAAATGACTGACTTCTATATCATACAAGCCAATCAGACTTTAACTTCACATGGCCTGGGTTCACTTAATTGTTTCGTATCAACTTGTGGGTTTATCATCAAAAATAATTGCTCTGACTCACTTACTACAGCCAAAACATCTGTTATTTTCATATTTGTCCATTGTTTAAACATTGGGGCAAGAGGTGATTTTAAGTTTGACAATCGTATACTTTTTGAAGTCTATATATAACATATATGAGCTTGTAATAGGTTTCTATTATGTCACTGAGCATGGCCTTGTATGACTACTTTACAAAATGGTCAGAGGGATATAGCACATGTGCAAGATAACCTGAGATATATTGTATGATAACATTGCCAAATACAATATCTTATCTTAAAATCTAAAATGCTCCACCTCCCTGTTCTATATTTTCTTCATGAACAAGGACGATTTATTCCTGAAGTTTCCAACTTTTAAACCACAAGGTGGCCTAGTTTTTCATACTGCCAACGGTTTGTGGTCATTGATCAGGCTTACTCAAGAAAAAACAAAATATTTTAGTGGTGAGACCAAAATTAGTGATGAACAACAAAGTGGTAGCATATCAATCTATAAAGTACTCCCTGGGGCTATTAACAATAAAATATATCTACCGATACAAAATATATCACTCTGATTGGAGTAATTTCAAAATATATATTGACATTTTATGAAATATCCCACTGGGATATGTTTTCTATAATGATGCTCCTTCTGAAAGTTTACTCTATAACTTGTAGGTTTTATTCTTTTTTCCTTTATCTAATAAAAAAATGATGACAGGTGTGTGTTGCCTTATTTGAAGGTTGATGACAAATCTTTTATGTTTCGATAAAAAGCATGACCATTTTCCTGTTCAGATCTGTATACTTTTTGAAGTGGTATTAAAATTAGTGTAAAATGCATCATGTACTTCGTGACAAAAGCCGCTTCCAAAAGAACCGATCCCCGAGGGCGTTACTCAATAGAAATGTTTTCAGATGACAGCCTATTGAGATATTTGAAGAGTTCAAATATTCGGAATGTGCGCTTTTGAAGAGCGCTGAAGAGCTCCAGTTCTTATTGAAAGACACATTTAAGATTTCTGAGATGAGTGCCAACAAAGCACTTGAGAATGACAATCTATATGCAAAGTACCCTCAGATAAAATGTCATGTCTTCCTCAGTGAATATAGCATGAAGTATAGTCATTTAAAGTCAAGTTTTTACAAAAAAGATAATTTGATCATATATGTAAATCAAATATTATTTGGAGGGAAGACTCGATCACTAATATCCTTTGGACACCATAATGCTTTTATTGGTCAACTTAAGCTAGAAAACTAAAGATTCCTAAATAAAAATATATATATTGAGGATGTTTGAGATGAAAGTGAAACAATAATATATGTTAAAGTAACTTTCTATGATTTCATCTTAAAATTAAAACCCTTGGAAATACTAAATATGGTTTAGGTGCCATATATAAAAATTTATTTAAGAAATATTGTGGATCAAAATGAAAAAAAACAAAAATAAAGAATAAAAGAATATTCCACCTCTGGGATTTGAACCCAGATCTTTTGGAATAAAAGTCTTGTTGAGCCCTTAGCTCTAACCACTACACCAAAGTGCCAAAGCTTTCTGAAGAAAGAAATTCTTTATGTATATAATCATGGACGAAGAAAGTCTTATTTACATGCTTAAATTTCTTAAAAATGATAAGCATTACTACTAATAATAACATTTTGCATGTCTGAGTAAGTATTTTGATCTACATTTAGGATAAATGTTGTTTTATTCAGTTTTCATTTTGGGTATGACTTCCTGTCAAAACAGTGTTAAAAATGCAGGGCTCAACAAAAATTTTCAATTAGAAAATGATATATATCCTTTGATCAGCTGTTTTTGGCACCTGAACTCATCCTACTAGAAAGGTAAGAGCATCTTCTTGAGACATATGGCTCGAAATCTCAAATTTCTCCTTCTAAGTCTTAGAAAGACACTTTAAGGGGAGGATTACGTAAGGTGATAATGCTGCTTTACAATGACATAGTCAACATCTGGGTCTAGACACAAAGGCTCAAATAAATAAGAATTACATCTGTATTGAAAACAGGCCAAACTATCAGAGCATATTGCAAAACAGAAAGATGTGATGAGTATATTAATGGTAACATTAGAAACAATACAAACTTCATCTTCAACTTCACCTTCTACATCATGGGGCACAATATAGTGATCTCCCCAGCATCAAAGCAAGTGGGTGCAGCACCCACCTGAGATTTGGAAAATAGGCTTGCACCCATCTGAAAATCCATTTGCACCAACTTGAAAATGAGAAAAATCATGAAAAGTTGGCATTTTTTGTCAAAATTGTGAAAATGAGAATTTTGCACCTACCTGAGAAAAAATCCTAAGGAGTTCACTGTAATATATCACATGACACAACACAATAACATGACATTGCGCAAGATAAGACATGGCACATGACATAGAGCAATGGTGAGACAGTGAAACAACACAATGACCCTGAGGCCCTTCAGCCTAGCAGTTATTACATCAAACTCTCTTTTACAGAAAATAAAACCAAACCATTGAAAGGCTAAATTATGGTACTCCCTGTTCACTCGATATTTAATGGTTCTTGTTACATGGCAATAATTTCTCGAAGATGATCTTACAAATGTTATGAAGGAGAAATCAATAATTCATTTACATCTCATCAAAACCCATAAGGATTGTCTTTTTCTTCTCAATTATCTACTTAAGCATATTGATGGGATCAATGCAAGTATTTATTATTTGTTAGGTTTTGTGAAGAATTTCTCAGAAAAACTGGAACCAGTGTTATTGCATTTACAGGTATCCACCTGGGTTTTCCCACACCTTATACTAATAGCAGGGCTCTCAAGTTTGACTCTATATACTATTAAGGAAGACCTAATACCAAAAGTCATCAGGTTGAATATTTCATATCAAGGCCCAAAAGTCATGATACTCTGCCTACCTTAACACTGTATAAAATATAACAGTTCTTCACAGAAATGTTGAGATCTTAAGGTGGAATGAGTAATCAGAATAAATCATGTTATTAATTTATATGTCGATCGTCGACTAGCATATGTTGTCTCGCATTAAATCTCTACCGCCCCCCCCCCCTCTCCCCATTCCCCTTTCTACTGTATTCTACTCCACCACCAGAGTGTGGAAATGAGGTATGTTCTTTGTAGGGTGATAATAATGTGAAGCAAAGCTTAAGCATGTGTGATGTCACATAGTCTATTTGCTCACACTCCCTCTCCCTTTCTCATATGTAAAAGGGCAATGAAAATTATGGATTTGACAGTCTCACCATTGCTAAACAACATATTTTTCTCTTATAACCTGCCAACTTCTCAGACTTGGAGTAGAAACCAAACAAACTATAATATTCTAAAATTATATTCACAGTTCATTGAATCAATCCTTGAGAAACATCTTTAGATGAAAAAGAAATTACAAAAACAAAAACAAAGTCAGTCATCTCTATTAAAACCCGTCATTCCTTTGTCATGAGAGATCACAACTTTTTAACATTTCCTTTCTAGTTACAAACCAGAAAGGTGTGATGAGTATCAAAATGGAAATTCTCAGATTTCAATGAATGGGATTTTCAAGTAGCATCAATATAGCAAACATTTCAACTGGCAAATTATTCTTTACAGACCTCTACAGCTGAAGTGGGTGTTTTATAGGAATATCAAACTGAAGTAGGGGTTGTCAGTCTATGGTTGCTATGATACAGTAACTAGGCAACATTTACCAGCCATGCACGGATCTGACCAACGAGCCAAAATACTCTCACATAGTTTCATTAGCTGCAGGCGTTGAGTGATTTTTTTCTTTTGTTTTTACTAGAATTGCCAATTGTTCTGAGGAATTTGGCTTCAATGTTAAAATTTGTTACGAAGTTACGTAGTCAAATAGTAGGAGGGGTGGTCATAGGGGCTTGGAGCTAGACTAATGCCCCCTTTGTTAATATAATATTACTTGATATGATCTGAATCAGATCAAAATCAACTGACTGACTATACTGTTAGTTAATACCATCCCTATAAGCACCATTAATATTATCAAAGTGTATGGATTCAACAACACCTTTTCCATCAATGCATCCAATGAGGCGTGAGTGATCTCTATGGGGGGTTGGGCCTCATGACAGACCAACAAAGCAAGGGTTAGGCCTGGGGTCAGGAATTCTGTTTGTCGGAAAACTACAAAGACCCCTTCACCTGAGGATATATACGTTAACTGTCAAGCAATTCATTTATATTACACCTCAATGTAATGCCACTAATGCCAAATTAAGCGTTGTTTTGCTATCATTTATGTGGAATATGGTTCACGCAGGTTAAAAGGTGGTTAAATTAGTCAGGTAATATAGAAGAAATGAAATGAACCATCGGCCAATAATCCTCCTGTCTTTCAATACATTGCAGCTGCTGATTGATATTGTGAAATATAGAGGTCAGCACTGCATGGGCATGAAATGGCAACCAGACAAAGGTGTCATTGACTATTACCCTCTGCCAGAGGGACTGACCTTGTAACTAAATTAGCGATAAAATTGCCATAAATTGCCTAGCCAATCACAGAGCTACACTAAGTTCCACATACATACAGTAAAACCTGACTTAGTGAACACCTCTCTCGAGTGAACACCGTCTCTAGCACCCTTCCTCCACACATACTCTCTATACAGACTTCTGTATAAATTACCATCTCTGCAATGAACACCTTTCATCACTGAACATGGCAAAAAAAAGTTCAATATACTCAGGCCACAGGTTTTACAAATACATACAAGCATTGATCTGTGGTTTTCATTGATTGGTTGAATACTAAATTAGAAAATGAGCAATCTTAGTTAAAGCATAGAAATTTACCTAACTTTAACTAATGGCTCAGGGTGATAGTGGTATTTACGTCCTAATTGTGTAGACCTCCCCTTAATATAGGGGAATATATCATGAGATTGATAATAAGGTCATAGAATTGATACTTAAGACTATTATATTGATATAATGGTTTTGCATCAAGTCTATGTTGTTTCAAAAACATGTTAACTGGGGAATGAAAAAGAAATGATCAACCTAATGATTTTATCAACATATCTTTCATGTAGTTTCTTGTTACTTCACTTTTAGTAAAGGTAGATTTTGCATTTCATACTCATATCTTTCTGTATGGCAAGCATGATGCTCTGTATGTTGCAGCATGCAGAAAAATATCCTTGATTATAGGAAAGGTGCAATGGGGTTTAACATGCTATTTACCAGATGTGACAAAACAGTATAAGTCATGATTAGAGGAGCATTACAAAGAAAACAAAACACAAAATGTTTTATTTCAATAACAGCAGTCAACTTATGATTTTCTCCAGTTGTTTTTACAATATTCACCTGTTCCTTTAGGAATTTTACTATTTCCACTTAAAATTCATAATACCGCATGATTTTACATGTTGTTTCAATTAACTGTACGTGTTGCCTCAGATTCTAATGAAACACCTGTATTTTCATTTAACACCACCATAACAGACCACCACTCATATAATAGCCCACTACCCGAATATTAGTATTTCATTTGATAGATTCATCATACCACCATTTAATGAGCAAAAGAGAAATTTCAAAACAATAAATTACTCACCATTTCTCGAGCTTGTCTTTCAGGATTAAACAACTTTGTATATTAGACAAAATGATTACTCTAAATAAAGT